>VZRH01004088.1:311188-489536 GCA_013397555.1 Urocynchramus pylzowi | reverse complement strand
AAAAAAAAAAAAAAGAGGTTCTAAAAGGTTCTAAAAAAAAAAGGTTCTCTAGGTTCTAAAACCTAGAGAAAAGCAAAGTATGTGTATGCAAAGTGCATATCTGAAGCTGATATTTGTTGGGAACAAACCTCCTTACTGTTTCTGTCTTGCTGTGGTTACAGGATAGATATTGTAACCCATGAGTTGCTCTCAGATGTAATTCTGAAGTATCAGTCTGGCTTTCCCTCACCTCTCTGATTTCTCAATATTTGGGTCTTGGTCTTGAGGCACGAAGGACTTGAAGGCTGTTCATTATCTTAACCAAGTCCCCCTCTGTGCAAGACTACCCAGACAGGTTAAGAGCATCTTCAGAACCCACTAACAGGCTTTCATTCAAAAGGAAGAACACACATTCTATATCAGGTTTTATTCACTCTTTACCCAATCCTTAGCCATTCTTTATATGCCTAGAGAAACTTTGTTTAGCCAAGAGTTTTATTCCTGAGAGAGAACATTGTGAAAAGATTTTTCACCCAAACTTGACTGTCTATGCTGCATTTTACTCCTCTGACCCTAAAACCCTGTAAACTCTTGTTGATGCTCCCTGGACCATCTCTGGATTATCTGTCCTCAGCATTTTCTAGACATGTGTCCCAGGGTTTTTTGGTAGCCTCCATAATCTGAGTAATGCCTTCTAAATATTTGAGCTTGCAGGCTGGGCTGGGAGCGGGTGTGTATGTTCCTTCTTCCCAGTCAGCTTCCCTCTTGTTTATTCAGAGTTTCTTGTCTTTGACATTGTTTTGCTTTCCTGTCAGGTTTTGGGTTTGGTTTTTTTTAGCTATCTATAGTGTGGCTTATTCCATGGTAGCCCATTACAAATAAACACAACAAGATTGTGCCTTATTAGGAAAACAATTCAATTCCTGGACTCCTGTGGACTCATTTGAAAATTAAAACCCTGCAGAGTGTTTTTAATTAAGCTGATGAGTCTACCTTCTTATATCAAAACAGCATCAAAAAGGAAATCAAAGAATTCACAAGTTCTGATTCAGCATCCAGCTGTCACTAAGCATTTAATGATTTTCTGTCAGCTGTCCTCCTTTAAAAATTTTTGTCAGAATTTCTTCTCCCTCCTGACACAGTTAAAACACAATTCTATGTGCAATAATATACAAATAGTTCCTCCTGTGTTGATCAGCAAAATTAATTTTCTTCCGAAATTTTTTTTTCCAAAAATTGCTGTAGAGTGTTGGTTTGTTGAGCTTTTTTAAAGGGAAGGCTCTATTTTTTTTTTCTTCTTTTTGATATCTTATTGCTATCCTTTGAAGGAAAACCAAGAATTTTCCTTCTCTAACAGATAAGAAACTATTAGGGAGCGTGTTCAGTCCTGTGTACCTTATTGACATTGGTGTGAAGTGAGCAGGTAGGAATTTATCTTGGGGTCATGCTGTTAGGTAAGACTTACATTTTTTATTTTCATAGTGTGATACTTTTCACATAAATTTTCTGATACTTTTCACATCAACTTTTCATCAGTTTTTAATTATAAGAAAGACCTTAAACTTTCTGCTTAAAAATAATGACAGGAGAGAAATTGTTCTCTGTGTTGATGATAGCATTGGTCTCCCTTCAGTTTGGTCCATCAGCTGCACAGCTTTTACATCTTTTAAGAACGGTTTTCCAGCTTTGCTGTTTGCTTTTCTTTGCTGATATTCTCATCCTTTTCATGGTTTAAAACAAAAGAAAAGAAAGCAACTCACAGAAGCAGCTGTTAATGTGCTTTTTCTTACTCTTCCCTGTTGTACTTCTACTGAGAGGTGCTTAAACCCTGGCAAAAGATAGGAAATACCATTATTGGATACTCTAGTCATCCTTCCAGGTTGTTACTCACAAATTACATAAATGTGATTCAACCAACGCTTCTTTAAATAAGGATATATATATACACACACAAATATATATATGTATATATATTCTCTCTTCTCTTTCCTGTTGCTTTTCTTGGGGCATATTGCCTGTTCAGAGCTGCCACCACATCTGTCATGGGTTGACCCTGGCCCAATGCCAGTGCCCCCATGAAAACACATTTCCCTGGATGGTTACTGTGAGATGTGACCCAAAATCCAGCAAAGCAGGCTCCATCATCTCAGGGGTAAAGGAATAAAGCTTTATTACATCTACTATAAACACAAAAGGAAAAAGAAAAAACCATACACACACACAATGTCTACAATGGAAGTTTTCAAAACCACTTCTCCTCCCCCCACCTTCTCCCATCAGCACCATGAGTCAAGGCTTTACCTTCCCAATCCAGCAACCACCCCTCGAACACTCAATTCTCTGCCCAGTACCATCTCTCACTCTACCACCTCCCAGTTCATCAGGAGAGAGGAGTCTCCCTCTCGCACCACAGGCCTCCCCCCGGAAGCACGGTCGAACCCTCCTGCGCTTCCATCGGCACACCTGGCAGCCATCCAGGGAAAATCTGCCAGGGTGCAAATCTTCCTTCCATGTTCAGTGCTCTCACCACTGACCATGGATCCAAACTGCTTCTTGGGTGTCCTTTTTTAAGGATGCTTGGCCCAGTTCCAGAAGAGTGACAGTCTCACATTTGGGACAGCAGTCCCCCCCATATTCTTTCCCCTGGGGCCTGGGGCTCTCAGGAACAGAGATCTCCTCATCCATCTCTGTTCCTTCCACATCTTCCTCTGACACACTGCACTCCTCGTGGCTCCCAGCCATCGCCTCCCCCCGGAAACAGTCTCTGAATTATAGAAAGAAATAGGCTCTGTCCCGTGGCTATGCAAGAGAAAAGTCCAGCCAAAAGCCACTCCAATCATCTCCTCCATCCAGGACGCTTCCCATCCTCTGCTGACATTTTCTTACTTACTCGAACTTTCTCTCCACTTGCTCATTTCCATCTAGCTCTCTCTCTTCTTCAGATTAGGGAGGATTAGTGCTTCTGTGGCTTCCATTGTCCAGGAAGGGGTTAAAAATCTCAGCCGCTGTCTGCCAGAACATCTAACTCCCACAGCTGGCTGACCGCGGCTGGGCACCTGCTTCATTCCTTGCCCTCCCCCTTCTCCTCCTCAGCCCGAGGTGCCAGCACAGATATCACACTTGGAGCTGGCACAGACTGTCTCCGTTCCTCTCTCTCTGGGGGGGGGCCTGCCCAAAGCACCCCAGGGTCCCTCAGGGCTCCGGCCTGGCCTGCCCAAAGCACCCCAGGGTCCCTCAGGGCTCCGGCCTGGCCTACCTCGGCCCCGGCCGGCCGCATGGCTCACCCCCTCCCCCACCCAGCCGGAGCTGGGCAAGGGAGGTCAGGTCTGATCCCCCGCTGGACCCAAAGAGGAAATTCCCCTGGGAATGCTCTGCTTTTAACCCCTGTGTGTTTTCAAGGCGTGTCCAGATTCCTAGTGGCCACCCCAGATGCCAATATTCACCTCTGGCCACTGATTGGTTTGACCACCACCTTCCCAAGAAACTTCCTTCCTCGTCAAACCACCACAACATCCTTACAGGAGTAGGATAATGACAGCATGCTGCCAGCTAGCCTGTGAGGGTGGTCTTCCAGGAGATGCAGCAGCAGCAGAAGTGGGATCACTCTGGATTAGACCTGATTCACTGTGCTCCTGATCCACTGTGCTCCTGATCCACAAATGGGAACCACTAAACACAAATTGCTGTATTTTCTACAGCTGACCAGTGACAACTGGTTAAAAGACA
The DNA here is from genome assembly GCA_013397555.1 of Urocynchramus pylzowi. Lineage (NCBI taxonomy): Eukaryota > Metazoa > Chordata > Aves > Passeriformes > Fringillidae > Urocynchramus > Urocynchramus pylzowi. The sequence continues at coordinate 485,831 of VZRH01004088.1, read as the reverse complement.
AGATGTCAGATGGTCAATATATGTGGCAGCTTCTTTACACACAAGAAACTCCTGTTGGCTACCATGTCTTTTGCATACACTCACCTCATGTGAATATATATCCCAATTCCATAAAAATATGCAATGCCTAGAAATAGACAAACAGTGCAAGGTAGTAAACTAAAGGCAGACTTATTTCAGTATGTGGTTATGGTAGTTATTAAAAAATGGTGCTTAAAACAAAGTCATTATCAAAAAGTCACTTTCTCCTTTTAGACATGATAAATGGCCTTTTTCAAACTTGGGAAGCAGGCAGCTATAAATATGGGGGAAAGGCAGAGAAGCTGTTCACCTCCCTAAGGAGAAGGGATCTCTTGGGTACTGTGGAGTAGGCTGGTGTGAGCTGTGTGCAGCACCTACCTGCAAAGCACCAGATCTGTGCTTAGGGTGGTTTTTTTTCCTCATTCCACCTCAGGCCAGCCCCACACAGTACTTATTTTTCTGTGAATAATGCCAAGTGACAGTGGCAGGAGAAGGATTTGGGAATGAGGGACCTGTTGCCATTTCTGTTGGGGCATTTTACAAACCTTTTACCCTTCAAGAATATGTTCTTGTTCACTTTGTGTGACTTTTCTGTAAATTGGAAACCTTAACCATTTAAAAAATGGGCAATGTTAATACACCACAGTTCCACTAAAAACAGCAATGGTCACTGAAGCAGCAGCTCCTGGTTAAACAGAGGTTTGCCCTTGGGAAGTGATGTTCCTGCTCCTCCAATACTGCAGCACTGTTCTGGGAATATCATACAGCTCAAAGGGCTTGTTTGTTGGTACAGCACTATTCACTGTGGCTGCTTTTTCTACAGAGGAGAACTCCTCAGTTCCTCTGAGATCCTGTGTGTTCCTGGCCTCCCATCATGGGATGTGCCTTGTCAGCCCAGCTGGCACACGCACGAGTCGGTGCCAGGTCTGCTGGATGCACAGAGAACAGCTCCTTTCTGTCTAACTCTGGCTCCAAACCTCTTCCCTTCCAGATGTCCACACAGAAGCAGTGCAGGCAGCCCTGGCTAAACATAAAGAAAGGAAAATGGCAGTCCCCATGCCCTCAAAACGACGTTCATTGGTGGTGCAAACATCAATGGATGCCTACACACCTCCAGGTGAGTATCTCTCTGTTTTTATGTGGATTTTAAAAATGGTTCTTTGTGCTGCTATGAACTGCTAATCTGTCAGCATCGGCAGTAATGGAAATGTCATTTGATGCACACTGAGCTTAACTGAGGTATGTTTGAAGAGAAGGTGAACTGAGTAGTGGAAAAGTCAACAGGGACAGTTCACATGATTGCTTTGCCCTTGGTGATACCTTAGCTTGCACTGATCCTTTTGGCTTTACAAGGACCTAACTGTGGCCAGCTTGTCATATTTTATGGTAGTCTAAGTTCCTTTTACTTTTCTGGTTTATTCCCTAACAATGTAATGTAACATTATCTTAGCAATTAGTTGTGCCATTCCTTTTCAAGTTTATCTGCTTTTTTATCTGCTTTTTTATCTACTAGACTGTGAAAATACCCCATATCTCATGCTTCTCATACTCACTGAATCCGGCTGAGACTCCCATTTCACTGAGGATTGAACTTTGTACAATTGGAAAAGTGTCTCACAGACTTTGTGGAGTGAGCTTGGGAAAGTTTTTTTAATATTCTCTGCTGGCTGGATATCTTCAGAAGATTCTGTGTTTAACATTATAAAGGAAGACTTTAATTATCTTTTTTTTTGGTACAATAATACACACGCCATGACCTTAGAGCAGGAGAAGTGCATAGTTAGCAACTGACTTTGTTTCAGGGCTTTCAGTACTAAAGTTTCTCATTGTTTTTTGCCTACCCTCCTGAGATTTTCTCCATGGCACTTTCCTGAGATTTTTGATATGAACATGAGTTATTTCTATTAAGAAAACCCCAAAGCATTGCAAGTTAACAAGCTGTTTTTCATTACTAGATACTTCTTCTGGTTCAGAAGATGAGGGATCCGTGCAGGGTGACTCCCAGGGAACTCCCACCTCCAGCCAGGGGAGTATAAACATGGAACATTGGATCAGTCAAGCGATCCACGGCTCTACCACATCAACCACTTCCTCCTCCTCCACACAAAGTGGAGGCAGTGGTGCTGCACACAGACTAGCTGATGTTATGGCTCAAACACATATAGGTCAGTATACAGATGTGTTAAATGTGTCCAGTTTAACATGAATTTTGACTCTCACATTCATCTGATGCTGCTATGTGAAGTCTTACAAAAGTCTTTCCTGTGCTTCTTCTGTGCTTTTTAATATTGATATATATTATATGGAGAGATAATCCTACATTCCTATTTCAGGAGGGAGGAAAAATAGCAGTTTAGATTTGGGAGTAAGCTTATGTTGTGACAAATAGGGTCTAGCTATTGGTTAGATATATACCTTATAATACCTTAAAATTGTACAGTTGCATGACTTCCATTACTTAGCACTATAAAGGTCTCTGTAGGATTCATCAGTAAGGAAAATCAGTGCATGCATCGTTAGGGATTGCTTGCATATGAGTTTCCCCCACTGCTGCACCACTTTAATTACATAGCTTGAGTGATTTTTGATAATTCTGTTAACAGTAGTCCTCTCAAACATATTTTTTCTGCCCTTAATTGAATTTAGAATACTTGAACTGGGATATCTAGCGATTATACTCTGTGGGAGAGGCCATTATATAGCTTCAGAGAAGGGAGCTGTTATTATTAATAGCTTGTTTATTTCCTTTGAAAATATGCTAGGAAGTCAAAGCTTTCTTTCCATTAGAGCTAAGCTTCACAGACATTATTTCTGAATATTGTGCCATTGACACTGGTATTTATTAACATGAGGCAGCTATTTGATTGGATATGTGGAAAGCAAGGCTTGGTTTCCATTCACTCTTCAGCTGCTTATCATACAAGGCCTTTGCTTTGTGTATGTTCTTGCTGAGGTGTGTATTTTGGGCTCTCACTGAAAATCTGTTGCAGTTTTTGTTGGAACAGATAAAGCAATCTTACTACTGTCTTGCTACAGTTTTGTGTGACTGTTCTTCAACTAACATTTCCTTTTCCAGTATATGTAATGAGATACATGAAAGCTTCTTCAGTGTTCATGATTTTATGTACTGGAATGGGAGTATATATCCCTTGGGTTTTGCTATGAGTGTAGCTTGATGTAACACCTGTATTTTCAGTAATCCTCCCATCATGATCCAGAATGGCTGAATTGCAGTCAGGGGAAGAATTTGTATTGTATTCATAAATTCATGCTAAATGAATGCTTAGAACCTTGTTTTAGAAACACATACATTGGGAACACGTTAATCATTGCATTTGATTATTTTCTGTGACTTCATCTTGAAATGCTACAGGAAATTATAGCATAGAGAATTAAATTTATCCAAACTCTGAAAGGTTGCATTACTCACACACAAAGTCTTAATGTGTCTTTAAATATAGCTTCTTTATAATTTGACATTTTAGTAATTTTAAATCTGGCACAGTAAAGCCTTTCTAATCACTGAATTTGTGGTAAATAATACAGCATTTATAGAGCTAAATTAAGATGGCACTATTCTGCAGAAGAGGGAAACTACTGTTTCTTATACGTGTTTTATTGTGCTTTGTTGACTAGAAGGATCTTGCCTTTGAAGGAAGCAGTTGAGCTTACCTCTGTGTATGCATATTTTCCTTCATTCTGACAATTGCATCTCTTCTTGGACACTAGTTGAGCTGTAGTAATGTAAAGGTCATTTGGGCACAAAATCTGATTGATGCGACTGGGATCTTGTGGCTGCCATCAGTCGTTGCTAAAATCACAGGAATTGTAAGAGAAGCTGCACAGTTGATAATTGTAATATGTATTTCTTCATGGGTGAGCTGCATTCTTTAAGCATTTGAAATTAAATTGCTATTTTGTTTCTTTCCCATCCAAGAAGGTAGATTTTGCATTTAAATGTATTCTAAGAGGTAATAGATTTGAAGTATCCCTTCAGAAAGCCTGTCTCTTTCCAAGGCAGTGGGCCAGTGATGGTAAATGAATAATAATCTTTGGTAGGAGAGAAGAGTAATCCTGTTCCTTAAGGCTCCTCAGCTATCAGAGACAATTTGTTCTTGGCTACAAAAACCTTATGTTACCATGGCTTGATGTTTGTTTGGTCCAGGAGTTGTTCTCCAGAGGCAGACCAGCCTGCAAGGCAGAAATCAACTGTATATATGTAAGGCCATACTCTGAAGGTGTCGATTTTGATAAATACAAATTCAGGGTGCAACGGTGAGGACCTTAATGATAACCCAAAAAAGCCCTCCATTCTGATATCCACTAGGATTTTACCTCCAGAGTGCATCACAGAGTGAAAGGGAGATTTTTTCCAGTTTAAGTATACTAATGCAGTCCTGAAAAGGGATTTGATAAAAAGCTTTGGCTATAATATAATCAGAGTTATCTTTGTGAATAATTTGGATAATTTGCACAAGCTATTATATGATTTTAATGTTATACTGTTCATTTAATTTGGCTGCTGCTGCTTTATTGTGGCCAAAGTTCTAGTTTGGGATAGATATCATTTAAATATTTCTTCTCAGCTTTAAGATGCACAGGGGTCTGCATTAAGCTATAGGCAAAATCTTTAGTTTGGCATAGGTAAACACAGCTGTGTTTAGTAATTCTTGAATTTAGAGGTCAAACCAGTGAAATCTGTAAAAAATACCTGATGTTTTGACCCTTCTTTGGGTCAGTACTGTGCAGATTTCTAAGGTCTTCAAGCTTTCATTTGTTGGTATTACATCATTTGGATTTCTATGTATATAAAAATCAGGGACAGAAAGCACACCCTAAAGCTCACAAAGGTCATGCAATGAAAATTGCACAATGCTTGCCTATCATTGTAAATCTATATAAAGTTAATAATCTCACTTCAAAGTTTTGATCCTATAGGTGCTTTTAATGTTTCTTTTATATGCTTCAAATATGTTTCTGTTTGAAAATCAAAAGCTTCTATCCACATTAAAGGCTACATAGATTGCTAATCAAATAAATATACAACCATGTGCCATAAGCATGGCTGATAGTTTTCAGACAGCTTGGAAATTCTTGTGTTCTTTGGGGGAATGTTAACTTATACAGGAGACTAGTTTAAAATACAGTCTGTCACCTGGACATCAATACAAGGAAAACCCAGCTAATGGGAAGAGCTGCATCTCTGACTCTGGATTTCCCTTCCCTGACAACAGAAGAGCCAGTTTATTTGGGAATAAAAGCTGCGTTTTCTTCAAGTACAGTGTTGCAGGAATGCTTTTTGAGTTCCTGGAGACTTTTCAAATATCTGGTGCTTACGTGAGCTTCCAAACCTCCACTGCAAGTATTCCTCGACTTCTTTGCTTCTCCTCAGACGTGGGGCTTTGTCAGTGCATGTGCTCTATCCTCCATGAATGTGCTCTGCTTTTTTGGGCCTTTCTGATCTTCATGAAATGGGGTAAATGATGTTGCTCCAGTGGCAGAAATGAAGAGAGCCTTAACTGGAAACAGCTGTTCTGTCTGTGATCTCCTGATGCAAGGATATTGGAAGAGATGGGAACAGGAGGTGATGCAAATATGTATGTTTGATGGAGGAAGTGCTTTGAAGTCATGCAGCTGTCAGTTTCTACTTTTTAGTGAACAGATGTGTCAGGGTCATGATTCTTAATGAAACCTCAAACAATTCTTCAAGTTACCTGATATATGACCAAGCAACTCTCTACAGATTGTGTCCGTAGCCAAAGGTTGGATTGTCTGTTCTATACAAAAAAAAAGGGTACATTTCACATAACATAACAATTATCTTTTTCTTTAGAAGTCATTTGGACCAAATCTTTGTCTGTATGATTTTCATTTCTCCAGGCCTGACTCTGAGATGCTAACTGACCAAAGATTTGTAAATCTAATGGATGAAACTTAGCACTGTAGATACTGTCATGATAAGACATCTGTTAAGCAGATACTATAAAGGAACACATCAAGACAAACATCAGTATTCCTTTTCTTCAGGATAAAAGGAAATAGCAGCCGGGCAGCCGGGGCACAAGAACTCCTTGACTGAGCCACGGTGGAAACCTTGGGAAGAGAGTTTCTTTTAGGCAACTTCAATTGCAAGTGCTGTTTGTTCAAAAGGAAAGCCTTTTACAAAAGAGCAGGACTCTTGATATGTTCTTTCCCCCTGCTCAGCACCATGTGTAACAAAGAAGAATTTGGTTTTAAGCACAGAGTTCTGAAGGGAGAAACATCCCTGCTCATGTATCTTCTGCCCCATGCATTAAAAAAAAAATTAGTCTTTAACTCCACTTCACTTTGCCTTGTAAAGTCTGAAAGATGGGAATACTTCACTGGAAAGATGTAAGCAAATACAGCTCACTTTTAAGATACTTTCTCATGTTACTAATAGCTGACTAAGTACAATTATTTTCTTAGTCATGATCTCCCATATGCATTGCAAAACTGCATTATAAGTAAAGAGAAAAAGATAAACATCAGCATTTTTTAATTGACTTAGTTATTGAGTAATACAATCACAATCTATAAAAAGCTCTTGCCACTTAGCAGGAAAGGGCAAAAAATTGTGCTGAGTCTAAAATAGTTGATAATGACAAGAAATGAAGACCTTAAATGAAGACATTATTCAAGCAACTACTGGCATATACTTCAATCTATTGTTCAATCTGTTGTACTTAGTTGGTCACTTACAGCACAATGTAAGGCGTTTGTTTCAGTAAAATTGTAACAATGGATGTGATCGGAAGCAAAAGCTCCAACTGGACACTTGTAGAATGCAAGACGTTTTTGAGTTGCTCAATAAAAACTGTTTTGTGTCTTCCTCAACCAGATAATATGATTGGGTGATAGGATTGAGCCCTTATGATGTTGATGAATATAAACATTAAATAACAGCTGCAGACATTAATGTCATGTCTTAAATCTGCATGATGATTTTCTCTCAAATGTTATCTTTAAATGAGAGGCATGCAAAATAAGCATCTATTAGCATCCTTTTCTGGTATGTGTAGCAAAAAAAAATTAGTTTTCTGTGTTGATGCTAAATTTTGGATTAAATGCACAAGAATCACAATGCTTCAAAGTTTAAAACTCATAAAAATGAAAGTGCTTTAAAATTATGTTTGAGATTAAATTTACTGTAGAAGTTGGTGTTCTAGTACTTACAGAACCATAATGCTTAAAGATAAGGTTTAGTAAGAAGCACATCTTGAAAACAACATTGGAACACGATGACATTTTTCCAGAATTTTTGCATTTTGAAAGACTCTTACCCTATTGTTAAATAGAATGCATTTCTCTTCACTTCCATGGCAGCAGAGTGAAGACCTGCCTTCTTTTGTAACTTAAAGGCTGCTGGGGATCATTTGTGTCAATTGAAATAAAAGTAGTTATTTGCTTGTGGCGTTTATCTCCATCTAATCTAATGTGGATAAAAACCTGCAAAAAATTTATGGGACAACCTATAGAAATAGCACAAATACGTAGGAAATACAGACTCAGACTTGAAAGCATGGGAAGACAAGCTGTGGTAGCATGCTGAGTTATCAGGCCATGAAAGAGAAAGATTATCTCTGTGGAATTGTTCAGTAGTGCTGGCATGAGTCAGACCAAATCGTGTTTGCCTTCTGGAAGGCAAGGCTTTGTTATGCGGAAGAATTGAAATATCTCTGTCTAAAAATAGTAGACAAGCAAGTGTCCATGAAGAATGCAAAGTTCATGTTTCTTTACATTTTAAATTTTTCCTCTGGTTTCCAAACCTGCTATGGTTGACTTTATTCCTTTCTTAACTAAAACTGACATAGTCAAAATACAGAGGTTATAAAAGTGATATGCACTGGCACTTGCAAGTGATTGACAGCATGCTGTGTTCTTTTTACTTAGAAAAACTAACACAATAATCCATGAGAACTGTATTTGTCTGGGTCTTTTCTATTTGCAGATGTCCACAAGCTTTAAGTAAAATCAGATGTCAGTGGAGAACCTACAACCTAATTGTATAATTCTTTTAGCCTATTGCTTATGTGATTGCAGATATACAGCCCTGTTTTAATCAGTGCAAACTTTATTTATTAAAATTAATCTACACATTAGAGTTCAGTATAATAATTTTGTGCATTAACTTTAATGCCTCTTCATATGTTGAGGGGAAAAAACCTCAAATGGTCTCCTTTCCTCTGCCTTTTGCTTTTCTGCCCCTTGACATTAGAGGTACACGGTTAAACCTTTTAACTTACTTTTCACAGAAAATCATTCTGCCCCTCCAGATGTTACCACTTACACCTCAGAACACTCAATACAAGTAGAAAGACCACAAGGATCAACGGCACGGGTGGCACCAAAGTATGGCAATGCTGAGCTTATGGAGACTGGTGATGGTATGTCACAAAGCAGAACTGGGGTTATTTTGAGTATCCTGACCTTTTTAGTGCTTACTGTATGCATCTGCTCTTGTTTTTTGGGTGTTCTTCGTGGTTTTTTTCTTGGCCACTTTTCACTTGTAAACACAAAGTTGCAGCACCTTTACAGTTCTAAAATAAGCTGATATCAGTGAAGACAACATAGAGAAATACTAATTAATCATTAGAGCTGACTCTCCATAGAAACTGTTTGGTAAAAACCCCCAGAGAATCTCTGTAGATTTGCCATTGTCATGCTGCCTGTTTACAGCTAGTCTGTTTTTTTAAATGACAAAGAATGTGAGGTGCTAGCATGGCTACATCTTGAAAATTGACATGTTTGAAATTTTATTCTCTGAGGTTTTTTTTGGGTTTGTTTTGTTTTGGTTTGGTTTGGGTTTTTTTTGGTTTTTTTTTGTTTTTTTTTTTGAAAAACAGTTATTTGTAAACCCTTCCTTGTTTACCTCTCCTCTTTTCTAAAACTTACCAAACAATATTTCAGCACAGCATGGAATTGTTGACCAAGTGTACTGTATCTAAACTTAGTAGCTTCAGCTCTAAACACCACTTGGTAAAAGTTTTGGAGCCAACCTTATGGAAGGGTAAGAAGTTGAAATTCCTGCAATGCAGTGACAGAAAGCTATTAGTTCAGGAGCAGATGATGTGTACATTGGAGAGGTTTTGCACTCAACTAGAGAAAAGGAAGGGGGGGTGATTGATGGGACTGTATTATAGAAATGCCCCTTGCCCCAGGCTGCCGCTCAGAGCTGTGCTTTCCAAAGTGCTGTATGGGCAAGCCTGCTCCCTTTGGAGATTGCTGGCTGGTGGGATTGGCTGCAGGGATGTTCAGAGAATACAGGGGCATGCTGAAGTAATACAAAGATGTGAACCGTGTTTAAGATGGATACTGGACAGATGTCCCCTGCAGTGTAAAAATAACCCAGAATAAATGACGGGGCAGAGCCTATGACCCTCACTCTTCACCAGGCTGCAGTCTAGTCAGACAGTGTTAGTATGGCAAATGATCATGGGGAGGGCCAGTCCAGTTTTCTCGCTGACCATTGCTGAGGCAGTTCTCTCAGGGTACTGACATTTGCTGTAGGGACATTTTTTCCACTGCGCTTCTCTCCCTCTGTCTGTGTGCTGTTTCCCCTCTAATTTTGCAGCCTCACTCTGACATTATTGTATTGGTTTTATTTACATTAGGTATCTCTGTTCCTTTTTGCTTATATGTTTTGATGTTAAATACTTGAGTCACAGCATGGCATGATGCTGTAGTTGTGGTGCCTTGCAGTCCCAGGCCTTTCCTTACCCCCTTGACGTCTGGCGGGTGCAGCGTAGCCATTGACTGATGTCTCCATTGATCCCTGTCCTGCAGGAGTACCAGTGAGCAGCAGAGTGTCAGCAAAGATTCAGCAGCTGGTCAATACACTAAAACGGCCCAAACGACCACCATTACGAGAGTTCTTTGTAGATGACTTTGAGGAATTGTTAGAAGGTAAAATGACTGTTTTTCAAAAGGTTTGGGGATCGCTTATTAAAACTCTGTAAAATGTTTGTGTCCTACATTAACTTTCTAGAAAAACAAGTAAGCCCTTCCTGTACTGGCAAGTACCAAAAAACCTTTGGTATTCAGTGGAAACTGCTGGCAGTAAGCTTGGACATAGTTCTGTGGAGTCAAAAGTGTTTCTTGTTTGCTCAGCTCCTGGTTCTGTCAAAATAAATGACAGAAGAGAGTGTAGGGAAACTTTGCTTTGAGAACATTCAGCTGTGGGTTACAGCCATTGCTTTAGAACACCAATAAGAGAAAATATGTTAGTGAGGGAGCATGTTAAATGTTTTACAACATCCTTTGTGTAACAGTGAAGTATGAATAATGAACTAAATGTAAGATAGAAACAAAGATAAAGTCAATAAATGGAACTTTTCTAAAACAAGACCAGTGCTTTGAGAATTAAGATTCTCCAGGATGTGGAAATTTAAATAGTCTTCACAGGAATTTATAAGAAAACGTGTAACAGAACATGACTTAAATCAATCTGTTACTTGTTAAAGTACATTTTTGTCAGTAGCTCAGCAGTTCATCTCATTACTGCATTTTTTCCAGGAAAAAGTATTCTCCATCTCTCTGTAGGAATAAAGAAAGGTTTATTATTTTGAAGATAAATATATGCATGCTGCCTCAGCAGTTTCTTTCCCTTCTTGTAGAACTAGTGTAAGAACAAGGACTTTTCATTCCTGAGGTGCATCAGTTGCTTGATATGTGTTAAAGTTAAAAGGAAATTATTCTGTTGTATTTCTCTGTTGCTTCTCAATACCTTCTTATATGTTACTGTTTTCAGAACATTTTGCAAAGGTAACTTATTCTCTTGATTACACAGGTGTACACAAGGTATAGAATTTACATGGTAACTGTATATCTTTTCATAATCATAAGTTCAACAGCCAGATCCAAACCAGCCAAAGCCAGAAGGAGCTCAGATGTTGGCAATGCGTGGGGAACAATTAGGTGTGGTTACAAACTGGCCGCCTTCCCTGGAAGCAGCCTTGCAGCGATGGGGAACCATCTCACCAAAAGCTCCTTGCCTAACCACTATGGATACCAATGGAAAACCACTGTATATTCTCACTTATGGTGAGCACTCTTCAAACTGTTTGTGCTTTTATATATTCTGTACATTGTGTGTAGTAAATGCATAAATGCAGAGTGAAAAAAGCCTTGTAATGATGCACCTGTTCCATTTGTGAGTAGGGTAAGACAGCTCTGAAGCTATTGATGTCTGAGTTGCTGAGATGTTATAGTATGATTTATTTCAGACAGGGGAAAAGTGCCCCTGTCTCTTTTCTTCTGTCTGAAATACCCATGGAATATCAAATTATAAATTGAAACCACCTTTTAAATAGAAATGCATCCTAGGTCATATTATTCTGAAGATTTATGTCCAATCCATTGCCCTTGGATATCACCCAGGCTTTGTTCTGCAAAAGCCTAACCTACAAAATTCATCAGCTTCCTGAAGGAGTTAATAGGATTTTTTCCCTTGTTTTACTGACATTGTAGTAAGTGTGATCTGAATTATTTCTTTTGATGGGTTAGTTGTACAACTAGCAAATGTACCCCCTTGAAATAGATTTGCCAGGATATATTTTAGTGTGACCTTTGGTATGTTCATGTAGTTCAATGTGTACTGCTTGACAATGTATTGCAACCAAGAAAGGCCAAATAAAAATAAGCATAAGGATATCTCTGACAAATAACTCCCATAGTGCTTCTGATTATGAGATGTTCAGGAGACATTTGGGAGATGTTCAAAGGAATTATTATGAATAACTGTCAGACTTTGAAAGTGAGTTGGAACATTTCTGTATGCTGTTGATAGGGATATAAAAAATTATTTTGCTTTTTTATTTCTACCTTCTCAGGGACTTGGAGTTCTGTGCAGAGAATGTTGTTACATGCTCTGATATAGAGGTCTGTCTGTTTTGTTCAGTGCTGAACATTCATTTCCATTCAGGAGTCAGACTCAGACAGACTCTGGCCAAAAAGTTGTCTGCTGCAAGTTTGGCACTGCAAATATAGTTAAAGGCTTTGCAACTGAGGGTCATGCATGAAACATTTTCCCTTCAGGTACTTCAGAGTTAAGAAGTGACTTAATTTCAGGGGCAAACATATGATTCACCATTGATGAATGTTTTTCTTCCTTCAGGACATTTACTTGAAACTAGGGGAAAATTTTAAAGTTTGCAATTACATGTTTGCAGAAGTCATGTCATCTACTGAATGCTCTAAATAAATTGGACAGGAAAGGAAATTAAGATGTTACTGAGAATCAGACCATTTTTCTGAATTTGGGATTCTGTCCAGAGAGTCTGAGCATATGTCCTGCTTTGCCTGAAGCTGTAGGGTGAGCAAATCAGCCCAAGGAACATATCTGCATGGCTCATGGAGCCACCTAGCCTGCTTCTCTGTTCTAAAATAACTCTTTCCTCTTCTGCATTGTCTGAATCTTGAGAAACTAGGACTAAAATTCGTGTTTTCTCACCTTTGATTTGGCAGCACTTTGGGATGTGGTTTTCCTGTTGCCTTTCAGTAGTTTCCTGAGGTCAGAAAAAAATCAGATTTTTTTTTCCTTTTTTTTGTCTTCTTTTTATAGATAAAAGAAATTACAAACCAAAACATTTCATAGATTTGCTGAATTCTTCTCTGCTAGGTGCATTTCACACTGATATTATTTTTCATGGGAAATGTTCATTTACTATGCCATAACAGTTTCCTTAAATGAAAACTGCTTTGTAAATGTCATTAACAATACAGCCACCTGCCATTTCACTGGTGACTTTATGAAAGATTTTGCTGTAGCTAGTCCACCTTCTCTGCCTGCAATATTTTCTAGCAATTGCAGGCATGGCAGTTTTTAACTTGAAAATTAATAGACATTAAGGTTTGAAGTCATTAAAGACACTCCTACTCATGACTTTTTATCCTTGTGCATAGTTCCACTGGCCCTGGTAGTAATAAACTTTTGAAAGATGAGCTTAGCCACAATCCTGCCACATGGTATTACTGTGACACTCAATTTCCTCATGTGCTTGATATGATCAGGTGACTAAAATTTTAACTATCAACCCTGACGATTTTCAGTAGCCTCTAGTTTGTACTCCACAGTTATTTAAAGAAATATCATTACCAGGAATTTTTGTTTATTTCACAAATATTAATGAATTATAAGAATAATTCTAATTTTCCAGAGTTTTGGTTTTTGAGATGTCATCATCACTTGCACCTCCTCTTGAATATTTTACCTCTATTTACTGGTTTTGCTTCAGTCTTTTCTCACACCTCCTTGTCTTCATGGAAATCCTCTTCCTTTATCCTCTAACTTTCCAGTTAAGTGGTGGCTTTTCTTTGATGTCTTTTGATTTTATTCTCAGTATCTTCTCTAGTTTTTTGTCCCTGCATGAGTGAATTGCAGGTTTGTCTGCTTATTCCACACTTTTTTCCACCTTTCCAAGATGATTTCCAGGGGTGTCTTTGTAGCTATCAGCTAGATAGCTCAAGGCCCATTTTGAGCAGGAGTTCTAATGCCCTTAACACCAAGCATATTTACCTTATTTACCTTCTCTTTTATGAATTGTTGTAGACAATATTGCCTTCCCATCTATCTTTGAGGCTCTAAATAGAGTACCATACACAGCCCAGACATTTCTTTCTTTCTTTATTTTACAGCCATTCTGTGTCCAAACCTCACAGGTTATTTTAGGAGGAAATCTTTTCAAGTTGAGGCCTTTTGCTGCATCTACTTGGTGAAACCTCATCCCATCTGTGACCTTGGTCTCGATTCTTACATCAGGCTCTCTTCTGGCCCTGAAAAGCATAGTGCTGGCCTCTTGCCAGGGTGCATCTATCCAGGGTGCTTTCTTATTTGCCCTTGGTGGCCTTGCGTGCTGAAAAGGAGCTCTGAGAGCCCACAAAATTCTGCTTCTCCCAAGTCTTCCTCACAACTTCCCTTTGCTGTCCCTTCCAGAGACACCTTTGAGAGCCCAGAACAGAGGCCAGGCTATGATCTGCCGTGGCAGACAGTGGTGGGTCAGGGACCACCTTGAGTGAGGCACTGGAATGGATTTCTCCCCCTAAGGGTGCTGATGTGGATATGTGTTAGTGTGGCTTGGAGTGGGGAATGCTCCAGGGCTTCTGGGCCAGCTTAAAGAAGGGGAACCAGTTTAAAGAAGTTGCACTTCCAGCTGTTGCTTAAAATCATTGCTGCCCTCCCCTTTCTCTGCAGGAGTTCATCAAATTTGTAATGCCTTGTATCTTTTTAACTGTGTCTTTTTCAGCACCTTTTTTGAGCTTCTTGTCTTCATAGCATGTCAGGACTGGTTTTTTCCACATGTCTCAGATTACTTTAGATAAAATAAATGTATAACTGCACTTGCAGACTTGATCCTTTTTTTCAAGCAAATGTTTGAAGCGTTTGCCTCAGTTCTTGAAGTTCTTCTCAGTGCCCCAGTTGTAATCTTTATTTAATGTACTCAAAATTCTTAAATTCTTTCTAGTGAATGAAACACTATGAATATCACTTATTTCAAATATTTTGTTCCTCTGGGAACTTGTTTAAGTGGAGAACATCTTAGTTAAGTTATTCTCAATCCCTTTATAAATCAAATCACTGAATATGCATAAATTGAAATGTCTGAGATATGGGAAGGAAATATGTCTTTATCAGGTTTTATGAGAGTCTGAACTCTGACTAGAAAAGTAATGTGTACTTTGAGGAAAAGGAAAACAATTTCTGGCTCAAAGTTAATCAGAATAGTGAGGCATCTGGTTTTGGTATTAATAATGGACTGCTTAGTGATTTCTTGGACGAGAAATGTGAATAAAGGACAATTAAATCCTATATAGTTCTTATGATACCAGAACTACTTTTCTTACTTAAAATGATTATTCTAAGGAGAACCAGAATGACTGGGAAAAAAGTAAAGTGTTGAAAGTAATTAATCAATAAACAAGTTTTGAGCCTTCTTTTTGTAACCATTGTTAAAAACAACAAAATGAGTACCAGTTAAATTTGTCTGATTCAAAGAATCTAATTTCATTTATCTAAAACTATTTGTAATCAGATTTTTTAAACCATTTTCAGTAGCTCTGATGTAATGTTTCCCACATGAGGCCCACCAGAGACATCAAGGCTCAGAAAAAAGAGCAGATGTGACTCTCTGGGCAGAGGACAATTTCTTCTATTTGGATTCTGTGGAGAAGGAAGTGCTTGGCAAATGGCATTTGTTTGCAAATGAATTGCTGATTTAAAAAATAACTTTAAAGCAACTGTAAACATTTTGGGGCCAAAGTGATCCTGCCTCAGCAGAGGTGATGTTGCTCATACTGGAGATAACGTGGCATACCATAAAGGTATAACATACATAACAACAGGCATAACAACAGCCCAAGAGCAGCCAACCCCAAGCCATTCTGCAGCTGGTGTACAATGTGCACCCTTTCCTGACCTTTGTATGAAAATGTCCTAAACTAGGAATTTCACAATTATCAGCAAGAGAGAGACAGATTCAAGATGCTTCTGACCTGTAGCTGCATAACCAAACTGTCCTTACCTTTGAAATAACTCAGGACTCACAGAAGTATGAATAATCATAGTTTAAATCCCCAGACATAAGATTAATATCTTATGATTGTTCAATACTTAAAACCTTTATTTCTTTAATAAAAAACCTGAAAATTGTTGGATTATATGATTCAGACTTCAATATCAAGCACTGTAATAACACAGTTGCCTCTATTCTGAGTGTGTCTGGAGTCCTTAATTCTCTGCAACAGAATATTTTCTTTTTCTTTGGATTTTTTATCCCAAAAAACAATAACTTCATTTTCTGTTTAGGCTGGATCTAAAGAATTCATGAAGAAAGGATTACCAGAGTAGTAAAGCTGCAACTATTGTTTTGCAAAGTGAAAAAAAAACCCCTTTACCTGCATAGCATTAGGAAGTTTGCCATTTACACTAGATTTAATAAATACTCTTGTTTTTATTTAATACAAGGAATGTCATACTGTGGTATTGAGAAAATGAATATTTGACAAAATTATTTCCAGTTAAACTTTGGCAGTCTCTTGCAGTTGCTGTTCACGGAGATTGGTAAGCAACCACTGGTTTGGCTTTGTTGAGTTAGTGCTGTGTGGTTCTGAAAAGTGTCCTGAAGACAATCAGGAAATTCGTTGTGGTTTGTTTTCTGAGTTTTCTCCCTGATACAGCTTTTCTATTAAAACCTTCTTTACATTCAACACAAACAGTTAGTCCTTTTACAGATTTGGAAAGGAAGAGGAAGGAGATTTACCTCAGTGCCATGTGGAAAATACCTAATTTTTGTTAACTGATCCCTTTTTGTGTAGTTTTTAAACACCTTGTAGTTTCCTTTACCTTCATAATGTGTTGCTTAACCAGATGGGACTGGGTGTTAACTACCTTCACTTGCTAAATTTTATTGCCATCTGAGTAGACTTAAAAAAAGAAGATGACTGATTACAAAACATATCGTTGCTGAAGTAGAGTTTATACTGCTCAACTAAATCAAAACCCCAGTGGCAGGAGAAAAAAGCCTAGCTCCACATGGGTGCTAACAGTGTTTGTCACAGCTGCCAGAAGGCGAGATGCTGTTCTCCATCCTGTCCTTCCCAGCATTTCTGCACATGTGATGTCTGCCGGATATGGCTCAGATTCAGAGGCAGAGTGGTACTTGCTGTTACTCACTGGACAGTGGGAACTCTCTGCTCAGTTTGCAAGTGTGTGAAGAACCTGAAAGGCCTCCCTGCAGAAGCATGCTGCTAGGGCATGAGACTCTCTGGCAGCAGCACTCTGGCAAAGTGACAGAAGTTGCTAAGTGAAAATCTTTAGAGGAAGATTTATTTCGGTAAATAAGCAATTAGAAGTTAGGCAATCATAGATGGACAGAAAAGCTCTGTTTCCAACCATCTTGTGGAGTTATACAAGATTTTGGAAAGCAGCACACAATTAGCAGCTCAGTGGGAGGTAGGAACAAGGTAATAAATTGTAGTAGTAACAAGGTGTGCATCAGCTGTCTGTTGTTGGGGTTTTGTTTTCCAAAATTAGCTAGGGGAACTCTACCAGTCTGCTTTGTATGGGAAATGGTTTTGTGACCTAAAAACTGAGGGGTAATTCGTGTTCCTAAACATCTAGTGCCCTATGTTACCCATGATATGTGTGTGTGATTGGCAGTCCCAGCTCTGGGTCTGCAGAGCCTGGGCCCCTTCCAGAGGGAACCCTTGTGCCTTAAACACCACTGGACACTTCCATAGATGACATAACAATCCTTCATTTTTCAAATGCATAAAAGGAGCTGTTAATGTTTGTCTAGTGAGATCAGGGCCTGACAGACACAAATCCTGTGCTGGTGTGGTGGGTAGGAATGTTGTTTGGAAGGACCCTGCTGCAGTGGAGATGGGTACAAGAATGTCAGGAGCAGAAGGGCTCACGGGGTGTGGTATTTACTGCAGGGAAGCAGCAGAGCAGGTCCAGGCTCCAGCACCTGTGCTCTGCTCAGAAAGGGCTGAGGCATGTGGCATGGCTGGGAAAGAGGAGCTCTGACACTGAGCTGGGACACGGGCTGCTCCACTCACTACCAAACGAAGCTGTTGCTTGAGTTTCCTACATCCTCCCCTCTGTCTTCAAGCCAGCTCAGAGGATTAATGGCAGTGTGTTTATCCGAGGAGGGCTGGTGCCTCGCTGAACTTGGGCTGAGGACAATGGAACGTATCCCCGGTGGCCCAAGCTGGAGCCCGTGGAACGAAGCGATTTATCCCCCTTAGGGGATGGGCCCTAAGCCCCATCTCAGAGTGCCAGCCTTGGCTGGAGCACAGCTGGCCTCCTCACCAGGCCTGCCACTCCCACAGCACAGATGTGGCACTGCGTGCAGCTCACAGCAAGGTCACAGCAGCGGGATTTGTGCGAGAGGTTTTAGCAATCGGCTTTTTTCCCAGCAGCGTCTAATCTCTCAAGTTTGCAAAGGAAGAATTGCTCTGAATTGCAGCCTAGGCAGAACCAAGGAAGGAAACACTTCAAAGATTTCCTTCTTTATAACATCCTCCTTTTCTCAGAGCTGTTACCCTGCAGACGTGGAGTCCTTTGTGTTTCTCTTGGTGTCAGGCTGCGAGGGCAAACGGCCAAGGTGACAAAACAGACCCATGGTTCAGCCCGCGTCTGGTCAGAAGTTTGTGCCCCATCCAGAAGCCACTGATCTGGCCATGTTTATCCATACTAGTCCATATCCAGTCCTAGCTCCAGCTTCTGGGTTTCTGCTCCTTTTGTGGCCCTTTTTTAATTTAGTTTTTGGAGCACAGCTATATACCCTACTAGAGAAATTACAGACTTCCTGTTGAACAATTCAGTTCAAGATCTGCCTGGACTTTGCTCTGCCTGCTCACATGGGTGCCTGGGGGTCCCTGCCTCCCCCTGGCAGCGCACACTGGAGCAGAGCTGGCAGCAGCTGAGGGCAGGCAGAGCCTGCAAGGGTTGGAGTGACATTATAGAGCTTGTAAGATCTTTGTGTTCCAGCCCCTTCCCAGCTGAATGCAAGCAAGCTGCTTCACTCCAGTTTTCCACAGTTTCATAGTCAGAGACTTTTGTGCCTCAGATACTTAATACATGTTGGTATCACCCCAGTTAATAGAGAAGGAAAGGACTGTGGTGACAGAAAATTCAAGTCTTTTCTGGCCACTAGAAAATATTGTGGCCATTTTTGTGCAGTTCAAAGTGTATTCAAATAGAAAGGTGAGGAATTGTGAGGAAGGCAGTCATATTATCTGTGTCTTAGAAGATGAAATAAAATTTTGGCAATAAAAGAGCATCATGACAAAATGTGTTTAAACTTACTTAAAACTCTACTAGAAAGTACTCCTTTAAATTTTCTTAGACTTTGAGAGAACTTAATTTTGGCATTTATCCAGGACTCTTAGGTAGAGATGATTGTACTGCATACCTGGGTACCTCTGAAAGAATGTATCTAAAGACTGTAATATGAATAGCCCTTAGATTTTAAAGAAAATATTTGATGGTACGTTTGATAGATGAAAAATTAGTGTGAATATGTCTCAAATGTAAATTTAAGACCTGTAACAGATTTAATCTTTAGAGCTCAGGTATAACTTTTCACAGCAGCTCCTTCAATGTTCATTTCAAGTTTAAAAGTGTTTTGTGTAAAGATGGTTCTCTTTTGCAATTCAGAACTTTTTCCAGGCTTTTATTTTCCATTTTCCAATATTCTGTATCAATACTAATTGCTCTTTTGAGTTTGTTTCCACTGAAGCTTTAATGCTGAAAAACTTTAGTAAAAAGACTATTTGCTTTCTTAAGGTATCCTTTTTTTATCTTACTCACTTGTCAAGTTCAAGTGTTGACTGTAGCAGCAGGGAGGATTTCAAAGACTTTCTTTCCATCAAATGCAGGTAGTTCTGTGAGAGTTAATCCTGCAGACATGCTCCTCTATCTGTGCTGAGTTTCCAGTGAAGCAGAATTGTGTTCCTTTCTGAGCAGCAAGACAGTTCAACATGCAAATACTGGAGTAATTTTAATAAATTAAAAACTTAGCTAAACATAGTTTGATGATACTTTATTACTGTTTTCATAAGAAATAATTGCATTTAGTACTTTCTCCATAACAAGCAGCAGTGACCCTTCCAATTTTCCATAAGTGGGAAAAAAAGAAAATCTGGCCTTCTCATCTTACTTTATATTTACATCGGATTTGCACTTAAAAGTTATTCAGTAGTATTGCATTTTATAACCAGGATGTGGAGGTTCTTATTATAGCAACTGTTTGGCTTGGTTATAAATAGCAATAGTGCATCTTTGGGGCCTGAACTGCTCAACTCCATAGGTAATCTGTTGTCAGAACCTATTATCCTTTCAGTTATTGGTGGGCATGAATTAAAGATTTGTTACTGTCAGACTGAATAGTGCTTAAAGGCAGTACCTGGGGCCAGCCAAGCACAAGGGCTGTTGAACTTGGTGTTGTTCACATGGAAGTAACAAGGTCTCTAAACAAAGGGCATCTGAAGGGCAAAGATGCCAATCACTTGAAGGATTAATGAAAGGGCTGTAATGTGGGCAAAGAGGTCTTGGAGAGAGAATTTTTCTTTATTGAATATTGGGGTGGGGACTTGATAAGGATTAGATAAGAGTGGTGCTGGAAAGGTGAAGAAAGGGAGGAGAGAGACAGTAAGGAAGGGTAACTGGGGCAAGTGAAATGAATGAGAGGAGGGAGGGTATGGGAGCAGGTGAGAAGGAAAAACCAAGTTAAATGGAAGAAGGCCCAGGATTAAAAGTGAAACAGCCATATGAATGTGCTAAGGTTCAGAGGGTCCCTGCTGCTTCAGTGTGCCCCTTTGGCTGTGGGGTGTTTTCTGTTTGTTGGGGTTTTCTTTTCTTTGCCTCTGCTTCTTGGGACTCCTTTCCTTTTTCCTTGGGGGGAGAATTGCCATGTTCAAAACAGAACATCACTTTCAAGGTCAGTCTGTGCTGAAATGTGCTGTGTCCACCTTGCTACAGCTAAGGTGGTAGGGTGATGTCTGGACTTGATGATGTAGCAGCCCCTTTTAGCAGTTAATTTCAGAGTCAAGATCCAGTTTTCTCCAAAGTAAAAAAATTCTGCCGTAAAGAAAGCTATTTTCACTTTTCTTTTTGTTTTTAAGTGCTGCTGTCTTGAAAAAAGAAGTTCAAAGAAAACTTCTGATAAGTATTTAAGTATTTCCAGTAGTCCCAGTAGTGGTGTAATATTTAGTTGGAAAACTAATATAAATGTTCCTACTCTGTGTTTTCAACTTCTCAGGTATTCTTTCTCTTTAATAATCTTGTAAAACATAAGAATTCTTATATTAATTTTGAAAATTTTATGTTAATAGGCAAACTTTGGACCAGAAGTATGAAGGTTGCTTACAATATACTACATAAATTAGGCACAAAACAAGAACCAATGGTACGACCTGGAGACAGGGTGAGTATCACAATGATTATTTGTAATAGTTCAAATCCAATATTGGCAAAGAGAGAATGAGGTATTTGGGATGCTCAGAGGAAATTAGTGAAGTGAAACAATGGGGTGTGGGACAGGGTGCTGAAATCTGCTGTTTCCTCCCTAAGACTGATCATTCAGACAGATGAATGCATATGAACTGCATATTGAGTAACCTGAGCTGGTACCCCCTGAACTTGGATTTGTGGCAACATCAACAATAAACATTCCCAGGGAAAGTGATTTTTGGACATTGAAGAACAGTCTGTTTAGCAAAAGCTTGCTGTGGAGCCTGGAGGTGTCATGTGGATAAAAAACTTACTTACTAATGACTTTGTAGTTGTTGAGATGGTAGAAACAAGAGAAGTGTTGTGGAGGACAAAGACAAGCAAAGTCAGCACATTTTGGCAGCCAGTTGAATAAATAAATGACTCTGACTGGTAACAGAGAGAATATTTCCATTCCTGGTTCTGACTCTGATGCAGCTACTGCTAGAGGCTGAATCTAAGTAGATGGATAAAGCCCACAGAGAGCAAGAGTTGCAGGGGTAGCACTTGAAGATGTTAAATGAAGACAGGAACATCCTATGGTTTTGCTAACAATGTACTTACAAACCTACCCCTTTGCCAAGTCTGGCTTAGCCTGCTGCTCATTTGCTCTGCCAGAGTGTGTGTAGAAAATTCCACAGGTCCCATTCCAGTTTGGATCTAAGCCGTGGAATGGATATTCCAGAACAAATTTGTCAGAAATACAAATTTTAGTCCTGTCCTAGTGCTTAGAGTTGTAAATGTGGGATTAAGTTTCCCCCTCCAGTGTCTGATAGCAATTCTCAAACTGCTGGTTCCCTTGATCCTCTTGTGCCACATGTGAGAAACATGTCTGCTTGCATTACACATGTCTTAGGGCTTCAAAAATGAAAGCATGCATTAATGCTTCCCAGAAGGAAAAAAAAGAGGAAAAAAGCCAAAAGTGACAGTTCTTCCTGTGTTTCTTTTTGAAATAAATCATAAGAAATTAACTAAAGGATCTCTAGATCCTTAATCTAAATTGCTTCCTACAATGGCAATCAGCCAGAATTAGGATCTGAAGACTCTCTTTTACTTGACTTACAAGTGTGTCTCTAAGCAACAGCAGAAGCAGCAAGTTATTCAAGTGTACACATCAAAACAGTCCACCCAGAAATCTCCAAAAGAATAAAGTTCACATACAGGCAATGTGCATCTCTCCTTATTTACTGTGTGCTGCCTGCCATCTTCGTAGTGATTTTCTGCAGCAGTCATTGGCATCTCCTAACGTTAAGAAAGGATTTGTGGGTAGTTCAGGCTGAAAACTGGAAGTTTAGCTACACAGAACATGTAAGGAACAAATTGCAGCTCATCTAAAATAAGTCAACCTAGATTAGAGTGAAACAAATGTTTGTAGCTGAGTGTGGAAAGCATATGCTTTGTGTTGTAAAAACATCTTGCCTGGCATCCCTGTGTAACAGGAATGTGATCATTTGAGGCAACTTCACATTGAAGATGAGGTGTTACAGCACTTCTGATGCTCTAGGCTGTGATTCTGGCTGTTATACCCCTGTTGTAATAACAAAAAAGCTTTCTGACCTCTTTGAAGGTGACTTTATTCTACATAATGTGTGTTGTGTGACAACACTTAAATGCAGTTTTAAATACTAAATGAAATACAGGCACATATTTCTGGTCTTTTCCAAATGAGAATGTATTTGTTTCCTTATTTTTTATATGTATAAAATAGTTTATATTTTCCCTTTAGAAACTACTTCTGTCAATACTATCTGTTTTTCATGACTACCATTGCCTCACCCTTTAGGTTCTTTGTCTGAGCCAAAAAATAAATGAATGTGCCTGCATCTCTCTCCTTGTTTCTGGTATTATACATGGCAAAGTGCATTTGCCTTCTATAGTAACTTCAGAAATTTAACCTTGCATCACCCCAGACAGCTGCCTGGAAATTAATCTTGCTCTCTGAAATATCTACTAGATAACCAGATTCTCATCTGCTCATATACACTGTATGATTTTGTTCCTTCAGCCCTTTTTGCTTTTACACACATTATTTATTTATTTGGTACAAGTCTGTTAGTGATTAATGTTTTTTGGAGAGGAAGTTAATGCCTCATTCCCACTGGACTTCAGTGAGATTTTTTTCACCTCTGTCAGCTCCTTTTCAAAGATTCCCAGCCAAACCTTCACTGCCTTTATGTAAGCAAAGACCAGTGCAAAACCTAAGAACCCTCAAAGTATATTTTGGGATCTTTCAGATGTTTGCTGGGCTCAGCAATCTCTACCACCCCCCACCCATGCACCTGGCAAAATCCCTGTATTTCCATTTGCATATAGTAAACTCTGCACAGCCATCTCCAGCATTTGGATTGTTTAATGTGCCAGTGTGCAGATAAAGTAGCAATGAAGAATTGTGAGGTTAAAGTCTTCAGCCTAAAAACCAGAGATATTTTGGACCCACTTGGACAAGGCTGGTTAGATTTCTTCCAGTTTGAAGAAATCAAGTTGATGTATGGAAGGTGTCTTAACTTTGAAGCCATGCTTAAATTCTGGGAGCACTTACAATCTCCAGTGACTGAATCTTGGAGCATACATGGAAACACCATGATTTTACTTCAATGAAACTTCAGTGGATGTTGAAGCAGTCAAAACTCAAGAGCTGCTAAGTAGTTTCAGCAAATTACAAGGTGCTGTGATAATTCACCCTTGTACTGTGTGCAAGCCCAGAGGAAAGAGGTTTGGAATCATTTGCTGTGACTTTGCACGCCACTGCAGTTGAGTGTGCAGGAGTTACAGATGTGTTACAGCTGTTTAGGATGTGAGCTGAGAATGCCCATCTGACTGAACTGAAACAAAACCACAGAGAGGATCCAGCCTCTAAGGCCCTTCACCAGGGAGAGCAGTCCTGTTCCCTGCCCTTGCAAGGAGAGCTGTGGGCTCTCTGAAGTGGCTGGATCCTCAGCAAGGCTGTGACCCCTCCTCTGTCCTTTCCCTTTGCCTATGGAGAATCTCAGGCATTGTCCTGCCTCAGGCAGGCCTGCAGGAGTTAAGCTGCACAGCTCAGCACCTTCTGAGCATTCTGGTGATCTGTGATTGGTTCTGGCATTCTTTTATCTAAATAATTCCCCAGCCCTAGCCCTGAAGCTGTTAAGTTCAACAAATCTGCATCGAGGTTGGTATGTGATACGGCCAGCTCTGGATGTGACATTTGCTTCTAGATACCCGTATTTTCTGTGTACACAGCACACAAAACACTGGGTACTGTCCCAGTACTTTACTCTGGGACAACAGGACAGTCCTGGAACAAAACTGTTGTACGAGGCAAAGTGTAGTGAAATAAAACAGGGTGTTAATGATTGGCATAATGACATCCTAAGTCTGGATAATTTGATTTGGTTGCACATACACTTCAGTTTCAGTAACTTCAAGCAAATTATTACATTAGAATGGAAAATCCTTCTAATTCCATTTACTTAGGTTATTTAACACCAGTAAAGCAATCAGTTAATTCAAAACCAGATGAAAGGTGTTGTCAATGCAGGAAACAATGCAGCATGAAAATATTTAACTACATCCTAAGTGAAAATATTCATAAAAAGAATATTTATCAGAATAAATTCCTTCTGATTCCTCATTCATCTGTTATTAGGCATTTGAATAGCTGTCTAAGAAGTGCTCCAGTATCATCTGCATCCAAAAGGAAGCATGGAAACTCCAATTATCATTATCTGACACCTAGGATAAAACATTTTTAACATACATCTCTCTCTTTCAGGTAACCCTGGTGTTTCCTAACAATGATCCTGCTGCTTTCATGGTGGCATTTTATGGCTGCCTGCTTGCGGAAGTTGTCCCCGTCCCTATTGAAGTGCCACTTACAAGAAAGGTGGGGAACTGAGTTTCTTCTCTATTTCTCTCCATTTTAGCACTTACATCAGAATAAATCACAACTGAACATAGCTTTTGAATACATTTTTGTGGTTAGCTAGCTCTGAATCTGAGGATACCAAGATAGTGCTGTGTGGTGAATTATATATAGTTCCTTCTGTTTTGTGATAGAAGATCTGAAGAGGGGCTTGCAGTTTCAGCAAATGCAGGTCTGCATGGAAAATGAGAGGAAAATTTTTCAAGAGAGCAGCTTTGCCAGTCATAGATGGATTACCTTTGTTGCCTTTTAAAGCCTTCTGGTGTTGGCCACTGACAAAGAATCATTGGCAACAACTGCTGATTTTCCACCTGTCCCTGCAACCCAAGCTATGTTATAATGCCACTGGTGCTGTGTGTGCTACTTCAAAGCTGTTTTGGAAATGCCTTCTCCTGTGTCTCTATGTGCATATGTGTCCCAAAGCTTCTGTCACCACTGTCACCTCTGCCAAGAGTGGCACTTGAACAAATTCATACATTCATAGAGGAAACTGACCACTGCTAATCAAAAGCATTTCACATCCAGTGTTGGTTCAAAGATACAACCACAAATCCCAGAGAAGTGTTAGGAGACAGCTGGAGCAGTTCCAGCTGGAAGGAGTGTCTGGGGGCAGTGAGGGGTGGAGGTGAACCACAGCTGGGTCACTTACATAGATTCTGCAGAATCTGAGGATGTATGCCTTGAAGGCTGTAAGTACAGGAAAATGTATTTATTAATTACAGGGGTTGTTTTGGTCATATCCCCTTAATTTGCCCTGTCTGGCTGCTCCCACATACCCCTTGTATAATTGCTCTTTTATTAGCTAGCTTTAATAACGCCTTACTTTAATTATTTGGTCTGGACTTGTGCACCCAGAGTGTTCTTTAATCTTTACAAGCATTCTTTTTAAAGTGAATTGTTTTGGAAAATGTTGACTGAAGCTATGAGATGCCAAGGAAAGGGCTGAGAAAATGTATTGCTTTGGTCACATTTTCAGTATTTCAATTGTCAAGGGCTTTTCTTTGAAATGTTCCAGTGTTAGAGTACTCTGGAGCAGAAGCTCAAATCTTTGTTTCATGGGCAGGAACCCTGCCTTTCAAATGAAAGCCATGAAAACCAGATTGTAAGCCCTCACAAAGCCTTTGCAGTTTGGGCATCTCACACAACCAATTACTACCTGAAAATATCTGGAGATTCCTTCCTAAATGAACCTGCTTGAGCCTTTCTCACCTCTGGGAAGCTGAGTTTACCTCACCATTTCTCCATTACAATCACACATGTCCCAGCCATCATCTGTGGTGGGCTCCTGCCGTGGTGGAACCAGAAGGTGGCAAGGAGAGAAGGGGTGGGAGCAGGAGGAGGGGGGCAGTTGATAAACTGGTGAAGGAGGAGAGGCAATGGAGGGAGGGAGTGGATCAGACAGCAAGAGACCATGGTCCAGCTGAGCAGACTTGAGAGCCACTGAGCAGAAGGAAGGACCAAGGGAGAGAAGAGACAGGATGTGCCCCAGCTTAAACTGTCTGAAACTGGAGGAAAGATGCAGGTGAGCTGGAAAAGCCATGCAAGGGCAGAGGATGGGACCTCAACCACCATACCTGCTTTGGGGAGTAGGGTTATGCTGTTTCATTTGTGAAATGATGCACTTGAGTGCACTGAGAGGTGGACATGGCTGTGGAATGAGGATGGGGATTTTAGTAGAAATGTTTGCATTGGGCTCTCATTGTGCCTTCACATCTAAGGGCAGTACATTTAGTCTGAGGCAGTTGCATAACATGGTGCATTATTTTGATAAAAACCAGAGATTTTATATGCATCAACAAAATAAGGCCAGCAGAATATGTACATTTTAAGATCTGACAGAGTGCTGAAATGGGTAAATCAGCTTTCATTCCATGAAGAAAATAAAGAAGCAACATGTATTTTAGGGTTAAAAAGATCTAATATTCCTTTCCCTGTTACTATTCTCTGAGGTTTAATGACATTTTAAAGCACATAGATAGGTGTAAATTTGATTTATTTTGGAACATCTGATATCACACCCACCCAGTGAACTATAAAATCCAGCTGTCCAAGTAAATACTCTGTGTCAAATGAATAACTTACCCTAATTTGGCTGCACCTCTTGGGTGTTTTTTTTTTTAAATATGTATCTATATATGGGTATATAAATATACACTTACACATGTGTATATATATATATATATTTATATAAAGGAATATCTACAGACTCAGACTGTTTATCTTTTGCCACAATGTTTAAATATCAAATCAATAACACAATAACAGAGATGTCAGTTAAAACAGCAACATGATCTATACTCTATAAATAAAGCTATACAATCTCACAGCATATACTATTTCAAATATCTTTGCATTTGTTTATATGGAAAGGCAACTGGAGTGGAAACAATGAGATGAAAATTGTGTTCTGAGTAGTCCCAGAAGGAATACCTCTGCCTGGTCAAATGGCAGTGGATTGCTTCTGGCATCCATGGGAAGATGTCATTCCTGTCATCACACAATGGCCTAGACTGTTATTTTATGCTTTCCCATTATTTGTTCTCTGTTCTGCATGCTTCAGTACATTCTGGCAGTGGACATCTTTTGGGTTGCTTTCTGGAAGACAGAGATGTGAACTAGAAAATAGACCAGCAATTACATTTTATATTATACTGTAGGCTTACAGAATAATAAGCTGATACAGGATGAGGTATTTCAGGTAGTTATATTAGCAGCTATTTTTAATATTAAAAGTTTGTATTAGCAGCTTTAATACTGTTCTACGTTTTCATAAAGAAGAGTTTTTCACAGCTCTGTGCAGAATTTTGTCCCTGGCATTTTAAAACTGAGCAGTAACTTTTGCAGCCAGGTAGACTTTTGCCTTACAGATTACTCTGCAGGCATCTGTACCCATGTGGAAGTAGCAGCTTTTGCTTTACCAGCATATAGATTTTGTGTGTATTCCCTTTTCTTTGTAGCATAACTGCTATTTTTTTAAGATTTTGATGGGATTTTTTCCCCAGTTCACTATTAGGTGAAGGTCCATCTTGCCTTGCTCTTTCCTTCTGCATCCCACCTTTATGTTGACAGAATACCTAGAATACCCCCAGGACTTCAGTGGATGTGTGACCTGGCATCTGGGATGGATTGTCTGAACATCCAGCAGCCATGCAGCATTTTCCAGTTTTATTCCCAGAAAGCTTCCTGGTGTTTGGCAAAGAAAAATTGGAAATTGGAATTCCTGCAGCATGGTTTTGGCTCTTCACATTTGGGACATCCAATCTAAAATTAAAAACAAAAATCCCAAACCAACTCTTCATTCTAAAAGCAGCAGTCAGGGGTTCTGCAATCATTGTAGCAATAGAGCAAGCAGAATTTTTATTTCTCCTCCTTTCCCTGAATTTAGTACCATTGCAATGCCTTTATCATCAACACTTCCCAAAATTGTTAGAGCTAATCCTCATCCCTTCATTTATACGCTCTGTTCTCTCAGAATGGTGTCCCTCTCTCAAAATTTGCTTATGTTTCCCAAACATTAGCAAATAATGTGTCCTATACAGCATCTCTCCTTCAGAACTGCCACTTCTGTTAATCTTGTCTGAAGCTGGAGTGTTACCAACTCTTTCATTGTATGTGTGATATGATGTGAGTTGCAAACCATGTCATAGAATGTGCTGTCAAAATAGATGAGATGGGAGTTTCAACATGTTGAGTTCTAGTTCAAACAGCGATTTAACATGTCCCTCATGAAAAGATTTTAAAATAAGGTTTTGATTTCTTTTTCTTTATATTTTTTAGGTCAATGTTTCTTTCCATTTGATTGGCGCCGTGAAAAATATTATTATTCTGCTCTGATACAGTCAGGGGAGCTAATCAGTTTTAATCTAAAAATAACTTTTTTGTCCTCCAAGCACATTCACATTTATGCTCAGTCACATGCTGTGAACATAGGAAGAAATCTATCCCTCACAGATCTTCATGGCCTCCTTATCATAGGCAGAATTTGTAGCAGGGTGTGTGTGACAAGAAAGCATGTAAAAATTAATTTCTCACTCCAAATGCTATTTCCTAGCCTATTAGATTCAATGCTATGTGTGCTTCCAGTAGGCATTTCTGTACTTTTCCAGATACTGGCTCCCACAGTATGATTGGAAGAATTGTGTATTGTCATAGGAAATCTGGAGATACCCACTCCAGGAAACTTGAGGTTTTTTTAAAGGATGCTTCATACAGGGTAAAAAATGTTTTTTGAGGAGCTCTTTTTATTAAATCCTGAAAAGTCATTAAAGCTTTTACAGTAGCCAGGGAGGTATATCTCTTCCAAGACAGTGAAATTGTCCCAGTCATATCTTTCTTTAAAAGAAGAATTCTAGTCCAAAGGAAATACACCTTGACATCTTTCCTAGTGTTTCAGGGCTCGAGATAAAATGAGCTTTGCTTTCTCTCAGCTTTACTCATTGTAGGGCAGTAGTGTGCCAGAAACACTGGAGCTCTACATGCTTTTGAACACCTTTTGACAATGCATCTCTTTCTCCTCTGGATTTAAAATATGTACAAAATGTTTCATATATTCTTTTCAGTGGCATAGTCTTCCAGTCCCTCCAAAGAATGTAAGATCCCTGAGCCCCCTGTGCAAACTGCTGGGCCCTGCAAGCCCTGTGCCTGTCCATCCCTCTTCATACACTTCAGCAGTGGAGCACCAAGAAGTCCTTGCTCAGTTTGCCACAGTGAATCTTAGATCCTTTGAAGTCTGTGTTTCCTTATTATATTTTCAAGTTTAGGAAATGGTAATTTCCTGGAGAGAATATTATGCAGTGTCCACTGCCAAAAATAACCAGTCTTGCTTTTATTAAGAGTTTTGGACATTAAGGTGCTCACAGTTGCAGATTTCACGTGCAAATTGCAGGCAGATACCAAAGCCGTTGTCTGAGGAGACAGTTAAATTCTTCATCTCAAAAGCAGGTCTCCTTGATGATTTTTTTGGCTCAGAACCAGTGATGCTTGGCCTTTACATCTGATCATTGCCCTGTTTGTTCTTTACCAGCAAATTTTTGTTAGGGTAAGGGCACTGGAGCTCAAATAAGCATTGTAACAGAAAACAAGATTAGTTCAGTCTGTGATGCTCCACCACATAATTCTCATTTTGAAAGGAGTCTGGGATTTGCAAGTGAACAGAAGTAACCTTTATCAGGCCAACCTTTGCACAGGCTGTCTCTTCCTTCCTTATTAGATAAGGACATGCACTCTCACTCACGGAGACAGGATCATAACTGTTTTCCTTCACACAGATACTCTCACAAAGCATTATAGAAATGACATTAACAGCATGCTGAAATGCAACCACACGTGGGATTTTTTTTATCCTGACAATGAATTATCACTTTGCAGCAGGAAGAAGACAGTTTGCCTCCAAGTACTGGTGAAAACCT
Source organism: Urocynchramus pylzowi (assembly GCA_013397555.1). Classification (NCBI taxonomy): domain Eukaryota; kingdom Metazoa; phylum Chordata; class Aves; order Passeriformes; family Fringillidae; genus Urocynchramus; species Urocynchramus pylzowi. The sequence continues at coordinate 455,491 of VZRH01004088.1, read as the reverse complement.
TTTGGGAACCTTTAATAAAAGTCTTTAGAGAACTTTGAATGGCTGCCTACAGCAGAGAGGATTTCTGGCTTGCTTCATCTGAAAGATTGATCTCTCTAGGTGTGTGCAGACATAGTCTAAAGCTATGCACACCTCAATTTTCATACCCCAGCAAGTGCTGTGCCTTCAAGAAATGTAAAGTGATAGTTCCAAAGTCAGCAATTGGTCTCAAACTTCATGCTACAATACCTCATCTCTGTGTTTTGCCTCTCACCTGCATTACGTGTTACTTCAGACTGTGAATTGTGGAGGGTTTGACAATGAGCATCTCTGTCTGCAGCTGGGGCTACATTCAGTTGTTTCACCTGGTCTCCACTAGCTCCCTGAGGTTTTTCTACTCCCACAACATTCAGCAAAATAAAGTGTTTATGGCAAGTGGGGGGTTGCCAAGTAGTAGATAACCAAAATATTATTAACCAGATATATTATTTGGATAACCAGAATATTATTTGGTTGTGTCTCTTTGCGACTTACAAAGTAGTTTTCACCATTGCAACCACTCATTTCACATTACTCAAAAGGCAGGCCAATAGTTTGTCTGTCAAATCTGTAATAATTATTGCCTTTAAAGTCAGTAGCCATTGTTGTGGCCCACACGTAAGCTTTGACAGCCTCAGGCAAAGGATTGTGCTTTTAGCTCAAACTTCATTTTTCAAACACAAGTTTTGCCAAGGTCCTCACTGTTCTGGGCCTGTCATGCTGAGGTATGAGGAACAGCAAAGACTGTCATGTTTACATGGTTGAGTGTGTAAGGAACATTGTGGTGTGTCTGCAGGATGTAAAAGGGTTTCAGACCTTCCACCTCCTGGCTGTCAGTCCAGTATCTCAACACCACTTGAGAAGTTAGAAACAAGTTCTTCTGTGGGGCATCAGTTATCACAGAAGAACCTCTATAGGACAAGGGATGTTGACCCCTTCATGTCTGTGATCTCTGCAGTAGTTTTAGATTCTGGGTCAGGCTGGAACCACCAGAAACAGGCAGAAGGTGAGCTAACTAGTTATGAGGTGTGAGAGACTGAGACTGAAGGTGGAATTGATGGACACCAAATAGAAGACTTCCAGAAAGCTTCATTTGGTTCATACTGCAAAATCCTCAACTGGAGTTCCTGTGGCCCTTGAGAAGAGTGTCTTTCACAGCACCTCTGCTTCAGCATTTTGATTTGCCTTTGTCTTGCAAGGCAGGATTTATTGTGGCCACCGAAGCATGGTGTGGGATTTCAAAGTCTGTGAAACACACTGCCATGCCTGGTGAAAGTTTTCCCATCTCCTGTGGCAGTGTTGCATCACATGATTGTTCAGTCATGTTTTCCTTACAGTTAAAAGAATATCTGTTCAGAAAAGAATAGGGTGAAGATTTTAATGCTATTTGAGGTGGGTTGTCCTGATGTAAAGCAGTGTGCTATTACAAACTGTTCCATGTGCATAGATTTTATTAAGAAATCTATGTATGTGTGTGAACTGCTACAAATGAATGATTAATATTTATGTGGAAATCCTCTAAGACAGTCGATATGGCACTGAGGGAAAGCGTAGTCATTCTTTCTTGTGTTATCTAAAAAACTCTACACTGTTAATACAAGTTTCTTTTTTCTGTTGTGTATTTTTGCTGTGAGAAGAATTTGAAAGGTGATTTTTTAGCTGATGCATCCCCCAGGGCCATGGAATGCTGGTGCTCGAGGGTCCACGCTTTCTAGTGGTTTCCTTGTGTTAGATTTCTTAATGGAATTTGTTACATTAATTTCTGTTTACAAAGTTCTGCATTAAATGGAATTTCATTGCTTGAGAATTGGCATTTTCTTGATATAGGGGTGAAACAGTTTGTAGCAGTCTTTTATAGGATATACAGTTTCAACAACATTGTAATTTAAAATTGAGATCAATGCCGTTGTTGCATTCAATTATAAAATTTATATGCTTTTTGTAATTGGTAGTTAGAAATTCATACATATGAACTAAGCATTTATTAGATTAAATTTAATGGCGAATTTTGAGCAATTGTAGTATGAATCTGATATTTTAAGGAACTCATGGCCTCCCTTTATAGATGATAGAATAGCAGGTCTCAGAAGCTGTCTTGACCAAGGAGTGGTGTTCTCCATGGAACACTCCAGCCTTCCTCTTCCTGCCATTCCTTCTGAGGGACCCTCAGGAGAGCCATTCCTCCTGCACTGTTCAGGCACCCACATTTCCTTCCTCTGAGCAGACTCCAAGAGTGGAGACAGGTCTCATCTTCATGTGGAACCAGGATTAGAGCTTGCTAAGTGCTTGTCCCATAGGTTTGACAACAGAGATGTGGAGCAGCTGACATGAGAGTCAGTGAGGACAGTAATTAATGCTGGACAAAGCCCATTAAGTCCTGGAAGTCCCACTGGTGGAGGTGTGGTGGGGCCAACAACATGCTCCCAAAATGTTGCTCATGGAGGCATCAGTATTATTCTCTGTTTTTCAAAGAATATTGTCATATCTGTTTTTATATGGGCAAAGATAATACACAAGCTTAAGTTTAAAAAGCCTTGCTGGAAAAATACCTTTTCATTTTTTCCTGGTTTTATAAGCATTCTGGCTATAGTAAGAAAATCAAATACAATAGTTCTGGATAGGAGGAGTTATATGGCATAGACTTTGACAGATCAGTTAATTGTCTCACATTGCTTGCTCAGCTATCAAAGTTCTGATAATTGCTGCCATATACATATTTTGAAGTGGTATGGAAAATTAAGCTTTTGCTTTTCCTCTGTTCTCATTGCTTTTCCATTTTAGATGGTTTTATTTGACTACATAAAAATTGCATTAAGAATTAGTCAGTTAGGCTCTGGGGCTTTCTTTCCATTATACAATTTTGCTTTGAATAAATCAATAGATTAAAATATGTTCCATATTTCTGGTTGTTTCCATTGTTGAGCGTGCTCTACGGTTGATTTGAAAGATATTTTAATTTGATCTTTTAAGTCTCTTTAGGTGGTTTTCAGTAGAATAATTCTGTGAAGAAAGGGTTAAGATTTCTATGTGCATTTACATGTAGGGCTTTGCTGTGTTTAAGAGCCTGTTGGAGAGATGTAAAGTTCATAAAAGAGTAATAAATGAAATAAAAGACGCTATACATAAAGCAGACCTAATGCTGTAGAAGCACAGCATCTCCTAAAGAGCAGCTATGGCCCAGACTGGGAAATCATTATATGAGTTCTTAATCTCACTGTTTCTATCCCCTTGATGAAAGTAAAATGTAATGAGCTTACTCTAATGGGCACTTGACTGTATGTAGTGCTCCTGAAATGTGCCTGTAACTACTCAATGAAATGGTTATTGACAAATCAGGTTAGATCAGCATAAACAGGGAAACTCTCACCACTGTACACCCATCATAACATCTTAATGGTTGAAAGCTTTCTCCAGGTGGAAGCATCTGTAATCCATATTATTTCCTAGAATTGTCACAAAATCGTGGAATGGTTGAGGTTGGCAGAAATGTGTGAAGGTGACCTAGTCCAGCTTCCCTGCTCAAACAGGGTGCCCAGGACTATATCCATGATAGCTTTTGGATATCTGCAAGTATGGAAACTCTACAACCTCTATGGGTGCTTTGTGCCAGTCACCCTCCCAGTAAAAAGGTGTTTCCTGATGGTCAGAGGGAGCCTCCTCTGTTTTGTCCATTGCCTCTGGTCCCGTTGCTGGGCAAAGTAAGGAAAGAACCTGGCTCCATCCTCTTTGCACACTCCCTTCAGGTGTTTGTACACATTGATTAGATCCCTCCCTCAGCATTCTCTTCTCAAGGCTGAGCAGTCCCAGCTCTCACTCTTTCCTCATAGGAGAGGTGCTCCAGTCCCTTAATTATCATAGAAAGCCCCCCTGGCTTTCTCCAGCAGCTCTGTGTCTTCTTCTTGGAAGCCCAGAACTGGTGGCAGCACTGGAGATGTGCCTTGCTGGTGCTGAGGGGAGGATCCAGGATCCCCTCCTTCAGCTGCTGGCAGTGCTTTGCCTCACACAGCTCAGGATGCCATCTGCCTTCCTCGTGCCAGGGCACACTGCTGCTGCACACTCAGCTTGCTGTCCACCAGGACCCCCAGGTTCTCCACACCATTCTGCCACAGGGGCTTGTTCCTCCACAGGTGCAGGACTTTGAATTTGCCTTTGGTGAAGTTTATGAGGGCCCTGTCTGGCAATTTCTCCAGGGATCCCTCTGGATGAAACAACCCTCTGTCACATCAGGCATTCCTCCCAGCCACTTGTCATTTCTGAAGAGATGCAAGAGCAGATGCCATCTGATGGCTTCCACAGTCTTTATGATTTATGCTGCTACAGACAAGAGGATACCTAGCTTGTGGAATTCTTTTGTCAGTTTTCAGATGAGTTTTGATTGTCACCTGAAAGGAAATCAATTTAAAGGAAAGAGATTATTTTCCTCTCAAGATAATGTGCCCAAGGACAAAAGTGCTTCCAGCCTGTAATCACTTCTAATCGATTCTGTGTATTTTGTCATCTCTTAGGATGCAGGAAGTCAACAAATAGGCTTTTTGCTTGGAAGCTGTGGAGTTACTGTGGCCTTGACCAGCGATGCATGCCATAAAGGACTGCCTAAAAGCCCCACAGGGGAGATACCACAGTTTAAAGGTAACCTAGCCCTAGTTTATCGTGGCTCTCACTGGTCATTTAATACAACAAAATGCACTTGTTTAGTGGCTGTGGGTGAGGGTCAGGCCCGTGATGAAACCCTTGCCACAGGAGCAGTTGGGCTGCTGGGACACCACTGTCCTGGTGTGGCAGTGATGGCTGCACCAGCCTCCCAGTGGATGGAGAGCAGCACCAGTGCTCCCAATCCAGTTCTCTGCTGGCTCAGCCAGGGCTGCTGAGACAATCTGTGGCCACAAAAATTAAACCAACAGACTTGGTAGTAGGTGAGAAGTGTTCATACGATTCACTCCTTTAGAGAGGTGTAGGGACAGTAATTTCTGACAGGGGAGTGTTAATGAAGCTGCTGGGGCCAATAACAGCTTAAACTGCCCAGCCATTCCCTCAGGGACTGCCTAAAACACCTCAGTAGGTGTGGTGCAAAAAAGCAGTTCTGCAAAATCTTCTTTCCCATATTACACTGAGGGTCAGAGGAAGCAATGTTTAGGTAATGGTGACACAGACTTTTCAAGAATAAAACTGGCAGGGAAGGCTTTTGTCTTGTCTTATCCAGCAGAAACTCAACAAAAGCTGGCTTTTGTTTGTACCTCAGGCTGGCCAAAGCTGCTGTGGTTTGTCACAGAGTCTAAACACCTCTCCAAGCCGCCTCGTGACTGGTTCCCACACATCAAGGATGCCAACAATGACACAGCTTACATTGAGGTGAGTTAATGAAGATGCATCTTCTCCTCAAATCATTACATATGGCACTCTGGATTAAGTAAACATCATTATTCATTCAGTAGTCACAGAAGCAAAGAACATCCTGGTTTAGCTTGTTAATAAGTAATGTTTTATAATAAATTCGACCAATACTGATTTCAGAAAAATCAATGGAATGTTAAATTGTATTCTGGATGTTTCTAACATTAATGTTTTTATGTGGCTGCTGAAGTGTTATCTTACATTTGCCTTGAGCAATCTTGATTCTGTTCAGTGTGAGCTTTCCCACTAGCCTTGGAATGGATAGATGACAAGGTTCACAGTGAAGCTTCAGTTCTTATATCACAACTTTCAGACTCTTTGAAAAATAAAGAATTTCTTGTTCAAATGCTTGCCTGTCACTTACTGCTTTATGAGTCACACTCCCAACTCCCAGCATCAGGAAGGGAAAGTTAGCAATGCTGTTGAAATTAATTTTCCTCCTTTTTTCCCCCTTCATTTTCTCCCCCTTCTGCATAGACTCAAATGCTTTGAATTCAGTGGTGTTAATATTGAATTTAAATTATTCTTCAAAGGGACTAAGTGCAAGTGAAAGAACCAAAGGTGTTTCCTGTCTTTGTGCAATCAGGACACTGGGCTAGAAAAGCAGAGATGTCTTCACTCTCAAATCTTGCTGATTATCATCATCATGGAGAAAGATAAATGTTTAATTTATTATCTGCCCCGATAGTTCTCAGACACTNTGGAGAAAGATAAATGTTTAATCTTGCTGATTATCATCATCATGGAGAAAGATAAACTGCCCCTGATAGTTCTCAGACACCTACATAAAGTTACAAAAATTATTTCAGTCATCACCAATGGCCTCCCATCTCTTTTCTGCTGCTTTTTCATGAGTCTCACATTCTTCTGATCAAAGAGCTTGTGTCTTTCAGACTGTATACATATAGATTATTATCACAGCACCCAGCAAGGATTCTGCAGTCAGCTCTTATCACATACCTTATAAGATGCAGAAGGGAGAAACTGGGGTTTAGTGGTTGGCCTATAAAATCTAACATGTAAACACTGAACAGACTGAACTAGGTTATTCTCTGCTAAATCTACCCAGTCCATTAGTCACTGACATGATCAGAATTGTTAGACTTATGTTTCCATTATGCTTGTTTTCAAACATGGATTTCAGATACCAAACCTGTGAATCTTCAATCAAAAGAGAAAGTCTATCTGAAAAAAAAAAGTTGCCTTTTTACAAAGAAATGCCTCCAAAACTCCCCAGTACTGCTGCCTTCTTAAAATTAGATGTGTCCATCATTCACCTGCAGAGGAAACACTTTAAACATAGCTATTAAATAATGGAAATATGGCAATTCTTTCACACTGACTTTCCCTGCTTATTTCTTCTTAGTACAAAACATGTAAAGATGGAAGTGTGCTTGGGGTAACTGTGACAAGGATTGCACTGCTGACACACTGCCAAGCTCTGACCCAGGCATGTGGATACACAGAAGGTATGGAGTGTGTTCATCATCCTTAAAACATGTGTACATCATCAGTGTACATCATCCTTAGAATCATGTGGGGATTGTCATTTATTTCTCATCAGTCTCCTATATCGTGTTTTACACAATTCAGTGCCAAAGGCTTCTAGATTTAAAAACATGATTTTTTAAAAATTTGTTTAAGGAAATATGTTCATGTTTAAAGTATCTATAGTATATATAAAGTATATATATAACAAATAATGTCTTAACCAATAAATCCTGCAGTGGAGATTTACTTTGAAAGTTGACCTTTGAGGTCATCAGTCATGTTATACTGAAGCTTCCTTCCTTTGAGTGAGTTTGCCTTGGGTCAATGCCATGTTCTAAAAAATAAATTCTGCTTTGTTTTTGTTGGACAGCTGAAACAATTGTGAATGTACTAGATTTCAAGAAGGATGTTGGTTTATGGCATGGAATTCTTACAGTAAGTATGTTTTTTTATTCTTTCTGAGTATTTGAAAATAAACTAACCTAATGTGCTTAGTGCTGTCACAAACTGAGATGTCCTACTGTTTCTTGTAATACAATTTTTTCTGCTTTGAAAGCAAAATAAATGTCATTTAAACCCACGATCTTCTCCTAGTGCACTTACCCATAATGATCATGGTAAAGATGTCAGTGTATTTTTATGTATCATGTCAAGTACTGTGATCCCATTCTTATCATGCTATCTCACCAGTATGTGATTTTGAGACCAAACTTTGTAGCAGAAACAAATCAAATTAGTACTTGCCTCTGTAGGGATATGATCCAGTGGCATAGTTCTATTGCCCCTGACTAGCTTCCCTATCAAAACCCTCACCAACAGATGTTTTTGCTAACATTAAGTATTCCCAACACTTTAAGTTGCATTAATTTTCTACTTGATGTTGGAATGTCTTCCTCAATTGACATGGAAGATAAATGATATATTTTTAAGGATTGCTTTTTAAGGTGCTGTTGCAATCCATGACTGACAAGTTGTTTACTTTTTACTGATCCTTTTAAGAACAGATGTCAAGTCATGAAGGGTCATTGTTTGGGGGTCCCATGATTTTGGGGGTCCCCAGGATTCCCAGTGATCTGATATTTTTTTCCCATGCAGTGTTACACTGTTCTTACTCTCAAAGTGCAGTAGTAACATTTCTGAAGCAGACACGATTAGGCTTAACACCCATAAGAATCTCATGTTAAAAAACCATCTTTATCACTGGTTCAAAGCAAATGTCTAATAGAGCTTTTCTGAGCCTTCCTTTGCTATTAATCTTTTTCTGAACTTCATTTTTTTCAGTACTTGCCTGTTTTCCTGTACCTATGCCTGTGCCAGACTGAAAGGAGAACTGTCTTTTGCAGTTCTCCAAGTGTTTAGATGACTAATCCACTGGGACACTTAACCTTTCTTAAACCTAGGTTTTCCAAAACAAATACTGTATTTAACCTGAGCTGCTATGAAGGGAAGTGTGTTGCCCTAAGGAGATATTTCTAAATGCTAACAGAAGTAAAGCAGCAGCTCATTTACAGGGTGTGTGTTTAACATTGAGAAATCACTGATGCAATTGATGGGCTCAGACTGAGAGATCAACTTTGGTTTTGTCATTGGTTTCACTCAGCTGCTTTTTCTACACTTCCTGGAACTTTTCATGACCTTGTTGAAAATGCTGGAATTAGCTCACCTGGAGAGGGACTAAAACCTCCTTCATTTGTTTTCTGTTAAAATAAATTGATTTCTGCTTAGTCTAGGATTTCAATTTCTTTGTCGCCCGTCTTTTAAATAATTTGTGCCCCACTACCATTGGTAGCTTTTAGTTTTCCCAGAGATGGATTTCCATAGACAGATGTCTTGCTGCTTTTGTCCTTTTCAGTACAGTGTTCTGTACTGAATATGGCAGTTTATTAGGCTTAGGGATAGTATTTCACTACATAGCAAACATGCATACATTCTTCACCCAATGTTTTTTTTTAATTTTTTTCTTTTTAGAGTGAACCTCTTCGAGTATGAATAGAAAGAAAATGGGTTTTTTTCAGTACTGCATAAAAATTACTATCTGATTAGTATAAATCCTTAATCCTTAATTAAAACATTGGAAAATGGGTGTCTGTTTCATCTTAATGTAGGTAGCTAGATAGGAAAAGATGAATGTCAGCACTGACAATAAAATAAGCACAGAGTGATTTGCATAGATGCCCCTGCCCATGACACAAAATGAGTAATTGCCACAATTTTTTCATAAAACCCTTTTATCTTTTTTGATTTCAGAGTGTCATGAACATGATGCATGTCATAAGTATTCCATACTCCTTAATGAAAGTGAATCCTCTGTCATGGATCCAAAAAGTCTGTCAATACAAAGGTAAGGAACAAGAATATACAACAGTTTGCTTGACAGTCAAAATCAAAAGTGCAAATTGATAACACAGCTCTCTAGCTTTTCTATGGTGTGTTAGTAATTTTCTCACTGTTGTTGCAGCAAAAGTTGCCTGTGTGAAGTCCAGGGACATGCACTGGGCGCTGGTGGCACACCGAGACCAGAGGGACATCAACCTGTCCTCGCTGCGGATGCTGATAGTGGCTGATGGTGCAAACCCATGTAAGCTCTGCTGCTCCAGAGCAGGACAGAACAGGAAGGAGTTTCTCTCTTGCACTTAAAGCTTCAATCTTCAGCCATCTTTGCTGAAATATTAGCAAAATATGCAGTTTGTCTACTACAAACTGTGTGACATTTATGGAAACAGTAATCAATCTGGGATTTTTTTCAAAGTGTATTTTTCTTTAGCTCATCCTGAAACAAACTTGATATTCCATATAAAGTAAGTTGCAGTAAATCTAGTTTTGTTTAACATCACAGTCATATATAAAGACTGAATCTATAAAAGTTGAAGCAATGAAGACCTTAAGCTATAGAAAGGATCAGAACATTTCCTCTGAACAATAGTCCTCAGCTGCAGAAGTAACTGAGAATTTTAGGGGAATGCTTAAGCTACTCCAGACAAACACATCTGAACCACTTCATGGCAATTAACAGCATGAGCTGTTTCTCTCTATTATTTAAGATACCAGCATATAGGTGTTCTGCTTGTTTGTAGTAGTTTGTTTGGAATTTCTGAATTAAATCCTTAATTTTCCTCATCCTAAAAAAGAACACTGTAATGAAATTGATACTGTAAATCTAGTAGAAATGGCTTTTCTGTGTAAGCATAACGGAAAGATTTCATGTTTAAAAATTAGTCTTTATACCCTATACACATATGCACAACTGCATATATATATATACATATATACATATATATATACATATATATATATACATATATATATATATATAGTTGTAGCAGCTATGATCTATTTCCCAGTGGACATAGATCCTTTTTAAATGTTTTTTTCTGAAAACCTATATATTAAACAGTAAATTTGCATTTTGAATAGTATCACTTCAGAAATTGGATTATTTTTCTGTCTGATTATTTTTTTTTTCTCTACCCCAGGGTCCATTTCTTCCTGTGATGCATTTCTCAATGTCTTCCAAAGTAAAGGTCTAAGGCAGGAGGTCATTTGTCCCTGTGCTAGTTCACCAGAAGCTCTCACTGTGGCTATTCGAAGGTACATGTTACACCAGTGATAATAGACCCATTTAATGTGTATATCTGGTAATTTGAAAAAAAAAAAGAAGGAAAAAACCCTTAAATCTGAATCTGCATATTTAACTTCTATATGATATGCATAGTTTGCAGTTTGTTTATGTCTTAGGAAGACATACAAGAAGAATTTTTGGAGTAATTATTTAACTTCAGAATGCTTTATGGCTCCCATTGCTGTAATTTTTTGTCATTGTAAATTAAATAAGTTGAAATGCAAAAGGAAATTCTGTAAATAAAAATGTAAAAATGCCACCGTAAGCACAAAATTAATTAAAATGAGAGAATTAAGTGAAATTGCCATTGAGGAAAACCATATTCTTAAGTACTCTGTTTAGAGAGAATTATGACCTTCTGCAGGCTGCTTTTGGCTGACAGGCACTTTTTAACCATTCACAGACTCTCAGTAATCATCTGGAAATGCTCTTTGAGTCTGAGAGATTTGTGACTAGAAATAAAATAGATAAATTCCACTAAAACTGCTAAATGCTACTAGAACTGTTATGTATATATGATCACAGTTTTATTCAGGTTGGAAAAGACCTTAAAGATCATTGAATCCAACCACTAACCCAGCACTGCAAAGCCTTCACTAAACTGTGCCCCTGAGGGCCACTTCCACACATCTTCTAAACACCCAAGGATGGTGTCTCAGCCTCTTCCCTGGGCAGCCTGTTCCAATGCTTCCTGACTCTGGGTGAAGAAATTTTTCCTCATATCCAATCTAAACCTCCCCTGGCACAACTTGAGACCATTTCCTCTTGTTCTGTCACTTGTTATTTGGAAGAAAAGACCCACCTGGCTACAGCTTCCTTTCAGGCTACAGCCTTCCTTATCACTTAGGAAGTGATAAAGTCCCCTCTGAACCTCCTTTCCTCCAGGCTGAGCCCCCCAGCACCCTCAGCCTCTCATCAGACTTTGCTCTAGCAGCAGTATCCTGTCAGGAGTGCTGTAGCACACAGTAAATGGTGTAAGTATTGTCTGTTTTGGCAGAGTTTTCCAAAAATTGTACATTGAACAGTAAGGACTTTGTTTTTGAGTGCGTGTTTCTGCAGCCAATTACAATTGTTTCACGTTAGAACATGCAATATAAACGTGTAAAGCACTAAAATAGCATTAAGTAAAATACTTCCTGCCACAAATTCCTAAATACACCGTCCAAGTGAAATTTAACTAGATTTTCAATTAGCTTTCCAACAGAACATTTACAGGAGGAAGGACATGAGGCCAAGAGTGTGGTTGATTTTCAGCCACCTCATTATTAGTTTGGAACATCTGAAAGCAATCCAGCAGGAGCTTACCCTGCCCAGGTTAGTTGTCTTTCTGTGAACTACAGGATTTCAGAGAGCCCTTCATTCAGCTCCTCCAGCCTGCTCTCAGCTTTATGCAAGAAGTACCAAGTGTCTTTCCCTTGGATGGATTTCCCTGCCATTGGCTGTGCAGGCCTTTGCTCTCTTGGAATGAACTCTTGCCTGTAAGTTCAGAGAGGAAGTGAATGGGCAGCAGACGTCGCTTGTGCTGAGCACTGAGCAGGTTTTTAATTTCCTGGGCCCACCCTGGAAAATTTGGCTAAAATCACAGGTTATGAAGTGGGAGAACTTCATAATGGCATGACTGGTGTGCCCTTTCTAGACATAAGCTCTGTGCCTGTCGCTCTCTCTTTGGAAAATTCATTTCCAAATTAACTAGCATTGAGACCTTACAAAAAAAAAAAATATTAGCACATAGCATTGTGGATAATTCAAAATAAAAAAAATATGTATTTTATCTTCAGTGCGTGACTGTGTAATTACAGAGCAGTTCTTACTGCAGTGAGTGTTACAGAACACATCTCCTTTTATTTGAACTCTGTTGAATGGTAGGATAATGCTAGATGAACTTGGGAGATGTAGTATTTTTCATTTTGTTCAAGCCATCTCCACTGACAGTAAAGTCATTATCATACAATTTCCAAAGAGTTACTGCTGAAGTATGCATTAAAATGACTCCCTGCAGAGCAGAGATCCAGAGAGCTCCCTGTTAATGCTCTGACTCTTTCGAAATCTGTGGTATATTTTTACTGAACTTCCTACAAGGAGGAGTAACAAAACCAGTTCTCAGTTGAAATAACCTTATAGTTTAGAAAAAGACAGTAATAGGCTAGAGGTACTTTAGCCTTAGTGCTGAATCACAAAGCCTAATATTCAAAGGGATGTGTCATGCAAATTATTAATGTTATTCCCCTTTGGTTTACTACATATTAGTCTGAATCCACTTGCTTAAAGGAACACAAAAGTTTAAGGACAGGTTTTTTTCCCTTTTAAATGGCTGGCAAAAAGCAGTGACCAAGTAGATTGTATCTTTAAATGGTAGGAGGAGCTGCTCTTCAAATGCTTTGTGTGATAAGTAATGCAAGAAAATGAATGTGGTGAAAGTCCAGATGGCCTCTACTTCTGGAAGTCTGTGAGAAGCCTGCAGGTGACCTTTCTTCTCATGAGCACAAAATGTGTGTTTTGGGGAGCAGGGATGAGAGAAAGTTGATCAATAATGTCACTGAATGTTCCTTTTACATGATGGGAGTGTTATTTATCACAGGTGCTTGTTTACTAGTGCCGTTTGTTATGCTCTAATGCAATTTCAAGCATGCTCACATTCTTCTTTGTTGACAATGTCACTTGAGAAATATGGCTCGTAAAACCTATTAATTGAAATTTATAGAGCCCATCAGGGCAAGGCTTACATGAGCAGGACTGGCTGGGGCCCATCTAGTATTTCAAGCACAATAGAGGAGAAATGTCACATCAAAGGACATTATCTGTTAAAAAACAGTTGTGTTGTGATGGAGTATTTGGGAAAAACGCAGAATTGTGAGCTAAATATTGGCTGTTTTATCCATCCTGGAAAGACCTGGAGTCTGCTCTTCATGGATGCATAATCTGAACTCAAATCAGCACCATGTCACCTTCCAGTTTTGCATTTTAAAATGCGGAACAGTGCGAGAGTCCTTCCAGACATGAAAAGCTCTGACACATTTCCCTGCCTTGGTAACTTGCATACGTCAACACTCATTTACTCAAGCCACACTCTCCGTAGGTATGATTGTATCCACTGGTGCAGCAGGTGGTTTTGTACTGAAACAAGCTGACAGGCATCTTGTGCTGATGCTGTGGAATTTTACAGCAATGAATCTGAGCAAACTGAGGCGTTACCGAGAGGCTGCAACCACAACATTTTGACCATGACTGATTAAGGCGTAATTTGTTTTAATTTTCATGTGGTAAATTAGGATAGGAAGGATTCAATTATATGCACTAAAATGAAGATGGTAAAGTCCTTGTGTTTTCCACAGATCCTTGACAGTAAATCTATGCCAGGTTGACTCAAAATAGATAACATATAGAATTTATCAAGTTTTTTACTGATCAGTTCCAAATATTTGTAGAGCAGTTTTCTTCCACATTGTCTACATCATCTTTCAGTATTTTAAAAATTAGGTAACAGCTCCTTACTTGGGTGGTAAGGCAATCTCTATAATTTTTTCTGAAAATTAAATACAGTTTATTTTGTGTAAATGTTAGGGGTTACTTGCATCTCAGCAGCCCCATACATGTGGGTGGGTACTGAATAAAAGATGTTAATACTCAGAAATTACTGAAAAACAGCATTTTATTTGGCCTAACAGGGGAGGCAGGAAGGAGGAATTTTAAGCTCTTGAAACAGAGGAGTATTTGCAATAGTAGTCCATTAAGCACAAGTGAATGTTTACACCTGCCTGACAGTGCACTGATGCTCCAACCTGTGTTTGTAGGCCAACAGACGACAGCAACCAGCCGCCGGGAAGAGGAGTTCTGTCCATGCACGGGCTCACCTACGGGGTGATTCGAGTGGACTCTGAGGAGAAGCTGTCTGTCCTGACTGTCCAGGATGTTGGCTTAGTGATGCCAGGAGGTGAGGAACTTCCTTTGAAACTTATTATGATTGATCAATGTCAGTAATTGGCAGTAAAAGTTGCAGGTGATCATACTTTGTTGCTGGAACACAAGCTTTGGGATTACAAATTAGTTGAAAACATTTTAGTCCAAAAGCATTACCTTATAAAACCTCATGGTTTGGAAATCCCAAGATTTCTTGTCTGCATTTACCTCAGTCTATCTGTGCTTGCATTAACAACATGTATTAAATAACCTGCCACCACATCTGTTCCTAAGCTGTGAGGTGTTGGTAGAGAAAATAAGGAGGTTAAAGTACTGTGACTATAAATAGCCATAAGTCTAACCAAGACAAAAGGCTTCAGTAGGGAAAGTTTTCATAGCCATAGGATCAATAAAATTGCTATCTGAAAGCTTGCAGAATGTTTTTTCCAAAGGTCTTGTGCTATCACCCAGCTACTAGATAGAGGAGGCATGACTGAAAAGTTCATGTTGATAAATTCAGATTGAAACCAGTGCTTCTGAAGAGGAAGATAACACTTTTCATAAGGCAGCTACATTTTAAATAAGATGCTATGGATACTAGAAAAGGCTAATGCTGTATTTTTTTGTAAGAGAATGCTTGTTATGGACCAAAACAATAAAATATAGTGACATGTCTTACAAAATTTCAGTTGAACAACTTAAAATAAAGGAAGATATGATTGTTTGTTGTTTAATAGTTAGCAGACAAGATGTTATAATAAATGTGCTATCTTGCACTTCATATTATGTTCTGATAAATTTAATGAAAGTGCACGCTCCTGTTTATCCTCTGAGTGAAAGGTTGTTCAAGATTTTGTACATCTGTACTTAAAAGATGTGTTGATTCCTTTCTACTTTCCCTGATCATCATATCCTCTTTGCAATTACAAAATCTACCAATGCTGTACTCCAACTCCAGAGATGATAGCTAAAGCAGCATTCTTTAAATGAATTCTAAAATAAATAAATTCTAAATCAGAATCTTCCTGATTCTTGTTCAAATGGTTGACATAAAATAGTGCTTCTTTCTCAGACCAGTGCTTTCTAATGCCTCTGTTTAGCTCCTGCTGTCTCTGCAGGCCTGCAAGACCAGACAGAGGGAGTCTGAGCTCTGATAGATTCTCAGTTAAACAACCCTATTCCAGTCTGCTGGAATATCTTGATCTTTCATATGGTGTTACTTGCTACTTTCTGAGAGGTGGATTTCCTGGTTGTCTGCCTCCCTGGCTGTGTAGTAATTATCAAGGGTCCATTAGGGTTTTTCATTTTGCACTGACTGAGGCAGATCTGGTTTTCAGTATGCAAAGCTGGGAACACAATCACATTTCACAGCAATATTACAGATAAACTGCAGTTTCAGAGAGCAAGGCAAATAGGTATTGTTATCAATGTAAAGACTGAGTTTACATAAAGATCCTTGCATTCTTTATATAAATATCATTCATAATAGAAAACCACTTGATAATGTTGAAGACCATAATGTTCAATAAACTAACTGTTAGACATTAGTCTACATGTAATTCATTTGTTTATGTCATCTACACCATGATGTCTTTCCCACAGCACTTACGTTATTCTGTGGTTCATTTTATAATATTTTTTGAATTTGTTTCTTCTCCCTCTAGCTATAATGTGTTCAGTGAAGCCAGATGGAATTCCTCAGCTCTGTAAAACAGATGAAATAGGAGAACTTTGTGTATGTGCTATTGCAACAGGTACATCATATTATGGACTCTCGGGCATGACCAAAAATACTTTTGAGGTAAGTCAACAAAAAGTGCTGTATAAAATCCTTCCTTTTGAACTTTTTCTGTTTCAAGGTAGTATTTGAAATGAAGTATTGATATTAACAGTACAAGAATAGCAATATTAATCAATGCTTGTGGCTTGGGACCTATATTCTAGCCAGATAATCTGCACTGAAGCCCATTTCATTAAGTGCAATAATAGATCTTTATGTGAGTTTAGTTTTGGCTCTGAAGAGCTTTTATTTCAATATTCAAATAATATACTGGGGCTGAAAAAAAATCAGAAGGAAAGGAGTAAGAAATACCAAGTTCAAAAGATAATATTGTACAAGCCTATGTGCAGAATTTGATTATTGCAAACAGTAAGAAAGCTGCTTGGTATCTCTAGAAAGCACTTTTCAACATTTCCACAGTTTTCCAGCATTAAGGCTTGTATTTATATAGAATCCTGACAGATGTAGTCTTCAAGAGATGTATCTGAAGAGCAGAGAAACCTTTTCCTGATTAGTCCCCATCTGCTTTTGTTTGAATTGCATTAGGTGAAAGCCTTTTGGATTTTAGGAATCTGTTTTCTGACTCCAGTGCACACAGCTGTATTGATAGCTCTGTAGTACCTGCTCACTTGTTATCATTAACTTCTGCTGAAAACAGTGTGTAAGGCTGAAGAAATTAGAGAAAAAGTGAAAAAAAATTATTTTTAAGCTACAGTTCTTTCTTGCTTAATGTTTATGTCAGAAATTGACACTAATACATTTAGGTTTTCCTTAAAAATCTCTCTGTTATTACCACTTTTAATAGACTAATGTGACTAATATCCCCTGCAAAATGCAGAGCTGAATGTTGTAAACACTGCACATTATATAATTAATGGAGACAAGTAGATATGATTCTACATCCTACTGTTGAAGTCAGGAATCCTACTATGCTTTTGTGATCTAAAATTTGTTGATAGCTGATTTTTATGCTGCAAATACAATTGGCAATACCCAGTGTGGGTGATAATCCTGGATTTTACATACTTCAGGGTAGAAAGGTACTTATGATCGTTTTGTAGTACTTGCTGTAATTGTGATATCATTCATAATTCATAACTGTCAGCAATTTAACAGCATATTTAGACTGATTTAGTCTTATTCCTAATGCTAAGCAAATAAATTGCCATTGAGTGAGCAGGACCACTCTATTTTAAAGTTAAGCATTTTTAAAGTGTTCTCTCAAAGTGGATCTCTATTCTGTTTTACTGCTTAATTCATGTTGCAGGTATTAGAGTGTCAAAGAGTTTTGTGCTCCTGAAATGAATTATGGCCGAGGATGTATAAGCATTAAATCTATTCAATAAGAGTCATCCATGGGCATATGGCAGCAGAATTTGACCTTTCTTTTTAGATGAGCCTTCAAGAACACTATATAGACATGCTCTTCTACTTGCCATTGTCTTTTTGCTTTTAGACTATTTAAGTTTAAAGAAATGACTGCAGGAAAGTGTGGTTGGGTCAGAATGCAGCTCAGAGTAGCTCACATGCCAAAAGGATAACACTGTGCTAATTAGGGTAGAAATAGCCATGGGAATCTGTCTGTGGCAGTCACGTATGTCTGGTGTTCAGACATCTAGAGAGGTGCTCTGTAGGGCTGTATTTTCACCTCCTGGTGTGGTACAGAAGACATTATCACTAGTATTCTGAGAACTTAATTGACCTTAAATAAAAATGTGGTCAGCTGAAAGAATCATTAATGTGCTGTACCTTAAAATAGCTTCACTTCTAGCCTGCCTATTTCTTACACTGTGCTGGAAATGGGCATGAGGTTCTGAAAAAACCTCTGCTGAAATGTTCCTGAGTTAAGCTCTCAGTTAACCTATACACAGCTCCTTGGGTTGGCAGTCTCCTCAGCATGGGTCTTCATTTAATACTGTTGATGTTGATTTGTATATTTTTTTAAGGTCATAAATGATTTACGGGGTCACATTTACAGAAAATGTGTGTGATAAACAGAGTGGGATTGAATTTGCTGGAACTCAGGTACACACGATTGTAGGAGTTTCCTGACACTCCCTTTATGGTCAGTGAAGGATAAAGAGCATCACCAGTGACCTATTTACTTTGTTTCAGAATAGCCATCTGAAAGAAAATGCCTGAAATACTTTGCAGCCTGATCTCTGTGTACAGAACTGAAGGCCCATGTTTCTGTTTTGCAGGTGTTTCCTATGACCAGTTCTGGTGGCCCTATCACAGAATATCCTTTTATAAGGACTGGACTTCTAGGCTTTATAGGACCAGGTGGACTGGTCTTTGTTATTGGCAAAATGGATGGTTTGATGGTTGTTAGTGGAAGAAGACATAATGCTGATGACATTGTAGCAACAGCACTGGCCGTGGAACCCATGAAATTTGTCTACAGGGGGAGGTTTGGTCCTTTCTTTTTTTATATTATGTAGAAATCTTTATTTGGCTTAGATGAAGTGTAAATGATCCAGATGCTTTCAGAAAGCTGTGCCTGATCTGCATTGTAGTTTCCCTCCAGTTCTGTTCATATTGTCTGAACCAGGAGACAGTTGAGGGAAGCCCAAGGCAATATTGAGGCAGAATTTGGATACTAAGATCTTGAAACTGTGATTACTGAAATTTCCAGTTGAGCAGCTGGTTAATTCTGAGGGTGTTGGCTCAACAGGAGCCTTTCTGTGTGCACTGAACATTTCCTTACACTGAAGTTTTTGAATGTGAAAATGGTTCTTTGTGTGACCTTCCTCATGTGCTGAAACTGAGCAGGAGACATCCAAAATTTCTGAAGAGCCCCATGCAATAGCACGTGCTCACACTCCATCACGTCAGACCTCTCACAAAATGATGTTGCAATTACCATCTCCTAAGATGGGGCCAAGGAAGGTGCTTATGCTGGCTGTTATATAACATCTTAGCAACAACCTTGGTGTGACCCAAATGTAGTGCTTTTCTTATTCCAAGAATGTTCACTTCTCAATCCTGCTCTGGCATTCTGCTTGTGTATACAGAACTGTAGAACAAAGCCTGCTGTTTCAACTCCAGAACTTATCTAAAACTGTTCTTGTAGCTTTTCCCCCATAAATACATTAATAATTGACACACCAGGAGTTTAACTCATAAGTAAAGAAATCAGAGTTGTAGAAGGTTAATGCAGAAGATAAGTTTTTCCCTCTGTTCTGGCACTAAATACTCTTCTCTCCTCCTATAGAATAGCAGTGTTTTCCGTGAGCGTGCTGCACGATGAAAGGATAGTTATTGTTGCTGAGCAAAGGCCAGACTCCACAGAAGAAGACAGTTTTCAGTGGATGAGTCGAGTTCTCCAGGTAATGCTCTATGTGTATGTTTGAAAGCTATTTTTTTTCTTACTTTATATTCTTTTTATTGATCTTTCAGACCCCTAAGTCTTTGAGTAATTGTGAATCCACCTTCAGTTGCACTTGCTCTTAATGAGCAGAAAAAGAGATTCTTCTGAGTGACAGTTCCTACCTGGGCTGCACACACCCAGAGAGTGATCCTTTCCTCAATCAAAATGCTGTAAGAAAATAGGAATGAATTGAAGTAAATAATAGCAATGAGAGAGTAGCATATGATTTAAAAGGATATAGAAATTCTTTACTTCGAAAGGGGAATGGATAGATGGATGAATGAATGAATGCATTATATACTCTTACTGTCAAAAACTCTTCCCGTCTCCTACTAAACATGGATACATGTTATGAGCATGGATACAGAGTTGGCCTCATCCAGATTTATTTTCTTTGACAGGTGAGAGAGAATTATGTGTTTCTAGTGTACCATGTTGATAGCTAAAATAAATTGAACAAAACTCGGCCTAAAAATCCCAATTTCCCTTCACTGGGGTTAATCCAATTCAGACTCAAAAGCAATAGATTTAATGGAGATGTAGTCAGATTAAGTCTGTTTGTTGCTACCTTGTGAAGTGGTCTCAACTCTGTCCACAGTTGGTCTCCTGTTACTTCTACTTCCCTTTCCTACCTTCCTTTCTGTCCTTCTGCAAGGACTCCTCTCAGTAAATATATTGCAGGCATATTCTTTGCTTTACTTAAGAGCAAATAAAAAGATCCCACAAAATTCAGAGATGTTTTCATGCATCATTGCATTTTATTGGATAAGAAAGGGAAGCTATCTACTGTATCCTTCAAGAAACTGAAAAAATAAGCTTTCATCCATCTCAAGACAGGCTTATCTGCTCTCTTGATTCAAAAGACAGCTGCATTTCATACGGTTAGAGGCATCTCATATTCATAGTAGATCTAAATTAATACCAAGAAAAGATAGAACCTCTAGCTTGCCATCACACAGAAGGCCTTTGAAACACCTAGTAGCACCTAGGGCAACTACTGTAGAAGAAGAGACTTTGGGTTGCCCACACTTTTGTCGAGTAGCAGGCTCCTAAAGGGGTTGAAACTCTGGATTTAACACTTGTCCTGTTTTGTCAGCGAAGCGTCTTTGGGGTTTTTGCAGAACTAATGTCTTACACAATCATAGCCAGTAGAGTTCTGCACTGAAAACTGCAGGAATCCTGTGTCCCAACACTCCTGCCAAGAGTCAGCCCTGTTATTCTGAGTCTGATCAAGTCCCAGCAGTGTCTGAGAATAGCAGGCCATGTATCAAAGTACACACACGTGTGGCTGCTTTCATCACCCACGTGCGAAGCCTGCAACGTTGGCATGCACCACTGTGTGAACAAGAAGTTTCTGTTTCCACCACAGCTGAGAGCAGAGAGGAAGGACAGAAGCCAGGAACATGTGGGATCTTTTGTGCCTCTTCCCAATCAGAGTTTTAATGACAGATGTCAGGAAGTGGTAACCAGCTGTATCTGAATCATCTGCTAGTGAGGCACAACATAACAATATTACAGCCTGTGTCATGACTCTCAGTGAAGTCCATGGTAACAAACTATCAAATTGCTACTTGATTTTAATGCTATTTGTGAGTTGTCTGACACCCTGTGAGTGCTGCCCTGTGCCAGCCCTGCCCTGCACTGTCTGCTTCTGCTGTGCCTTGTTGTCTCTTCACTGCAGTTGAGCTGTCTCAATTTGCAGAGCCAGTTTTTCCAGTGGTTTGCACATAATCTGACCCTCCTGACCCATCCTGCCCCTTGGCAGGGAGCTGAAGGATGGTAGAGCTGCTATACCTGTGGGATTATGCTGGACTGCATCTGTGGTCTTTAGCGGAGGGATGGTTGGGAGAGAGTGATCAGGCTGAGGATGGAGTTTCTTGAGAGTAGAAGGGTGAAGAGCCCAGATCACCCAGCAGTTCAGTCAGATAGATCCTAGACACTCATCTGCTGCAAACTGATCTGACCCTTCAGGCAGGGTTGTGGTCCCTGTATGGCAGACTGGATGTTAGTTTTACCAGTGCCAGGACTTGACAGGACTAGGTGAAGCCAGGAAATCTCCTGCAGCACTGGAGAGTGTTTACCCAGAGAATTGTGTCAGAACAAGACGTTTTCTCAGCTCAAACAATACAGCAGTCTGGAGTCTCCACAAGTTTGGGGTTATCTTGTCCATTTTCACAATGAAAGAGAGGGACAGAGATTTCAGATATTGTTTGGTTCTGGCTGGACAGAGTAGTTTCAGAAACAAAGCCATCTCATCAAGAGCCATAAATGCCAGCAGTATTAAAATTGACTGGTACTCTTCTCCCTCAAAATTTTAAGGCTCAGTTCACCAGTTGTCATCCTTGTGACAAAGTCATTCCCTGCTTCAGAAATGTGCCCAACTCAAAGGTGTGATAGGTGACAGGTTTGAATGACCCATGGTATTTATGTGGCATTGTGTAGCAGATGTATCTCTCAGAGACAGTTCAGAAGTTACTGGGGAATCATTACATACACTCCTCATCCTACCACAGCTGGGTATTGCTTTCCATTCACCACCTGTTGGAGCCACAGAGTTTTATCTTTGAGTAAAAATGGTTTTCCTTCAAGCTGATGTCAGGTGAGGATCCCATAATTTATCACTGCTTTTCAGAACCTACAAATAACATTATGATTAGTAGGTTATGATAGTTTCTGCCAGAAACTTGAGATATTGTATGTTGGCTGCCATAAATATTTCACTATTGCTGATCTTTTGGGTGGTGTCTGTAGACCAGCAGCAAGGGCTTCCAATTCTGCTCTGAGAGCTACTATTGCCAAAATTCTAATGCTTTTAAATAAGTCATTATTTTATTAATCTTTCTTATGAGATTTTGTAGTCAAATAAATAAGAAATGGAGCAAACAGAAGTCAAAAGTGAAGCATTGCTTAGTCTGTAGGAGTAATCAGTAACTTATTGGTCTACACTTTAGTACATGCGTAAGTGATTATTTAATTCTCAGAGTATAGATTGTATCTTCAAGGCAGCACACATATCAATTCACTTTTCTCACAGTTTAAAATTAAAAAGCAAGAGAGGTAAATTATATTTTTGAACATTTAGCTACTCATTAGAGATGCTATTTGTAATTTGTTTCTCAGTTTGAGTAAATGTCTGAAATTGGTTGCGTGACACACTGAAGCTGGTTTTCTAACAGACTTGCTGCAATTTTCGTTACCATTATAAGTAAAATAAATCCTTTAAATCTGTGGGGAATTAAAATCTATGTGCATGGATATTCATGTTTAACTCAATAAATTACATAGATACTGTATGCTACAGTTTTCTTGAAAGTGATGCAGTTTAATTAACATATGAGTTATTATGAGCAACCAGTGAGCATGGTTGCTATATGATTCAAAGATGCTTCTTTTTTGGGTTTTTGTCCAACCATTTTTTTTCCAAGTGGATAGTTTCATAGTTTTCCCTTATATATTTTCCATTCCTTCCTGAAAATCTTTTACACTGTGATCAGGGAATGAAACAGTTATTACCTTATAAAAAAATTAAAAATATTCACAAGCTGCATACATCATTAGTTATAGGGGTAATTTGAAATTTTGCCCTGCTCAGAAAGATGGACTGGATATTAAGTTGATAGGAATCCTTCGAACTTTAGCTCTGAGCAGTGCACATCTTAAAAGCAATTTCATGAGGTCTGACAGCCCATCTTTGTAAAAAATCTCCAGGATGTCTGCTACTAATGTGTGCTTAAGAGGGATAACAAGGTAGCCTTTCCTAATAGATTTGTGTGTATTTATCACCAGGTTTTTGGTTGCCTTTTTATCTGCTGGAATGAGTGTAACAACATTTCTGTCCATCTGTTCCCAGTGAAAAGAGCTTCCTTATCACTGACATAGCTGAAGTGTCTTTCCATCTCCAGTTAATTATTAGGGCTGTTTTATGCAGTAATTCAGAACAACACGTGCTTATTAGAGTGATGAAAAATTAGCCTTTCATTAAAATCGACTTCCTGTGTGGTTTTTTAGGCAATTGACAGCATTCATCAAGTGGGAGTCTACTGTCTAGCACTTGTCCCAGCAAACACACTTCCCAAGACACCTCTGGGAGGGATTCACCTGTCAGAAACCAAACAGCTCTTCCTGGAAGGATCTCTGCATCCTTGTAATGTGCTGATGTGTCCCCACACCTGCGTAACAAACCTGCCTAAACCAAGGCAAAAGCAACCAGGTAAGAGCAGTGAAGGCCAAGGGACTGTGACTTCGTGCTGTGTGCTTCTGGTACTGTAAGGGAGCAAAATCAAGTAATTGCTGATACAGGTGAGAATCAGCTTCATCAGCTTTCCTCTTCAATATTCTGTGTGTGTCAAGGACATCACTGGTGTTGCCAGGAGCTAGAAGCACCTTCACAGAGAGTGCAAGGAAAAATGCTAATTTAATAAAGATGACATTTTTATCACTCTACAAGGCACTGCTGAGACCACACCTGGAGTTCTTCATAAATTCCTCTTCAGTTAAGATTTAAAGAGGATGGAGACCAAACCACAGAAAGATAAAATCTTGGTTTATTTTGAAGGCCGAGTTAGTAAACTAGAAACAGAGAGGAAGAGAACTGTTGACACTAAATAACAGTGCTGGAAGAGCAAATACTTCAAAACTGGCCATGAATAAATTAAACCAAAGAATGAGTGGTTTAATCCCCCACCTGTGTGGGGAGATTCTGTATTACTCTTACAGCAGGTATATTAGAGGGAAAACCCTAACTAGTTTTAAGATGATTCTTCAGAAGTTCTGCCTCTTCAGGAAGAATGTTGGATGAAATGGTACAGCAAGGGACTGTCTCAAGAGACCAAGAAAACCCTTGTAGCCTGCAGTAGTCCAGTCACTGGTTATTTGTGCCCAATGTACAAGTGAATTTTAACAAATTTTTGCCTTTGAATCCAATTGCAGGTTTTACTATTCAGATTAATTTCAAGGAGTTCTGGATGTGTAGCCTCAGGATTAAGACTTGAAATCAACTACATTAGACTAAGTGTTGGTTATTTTCCACTTTGAAAAACACCTTGGAATTAGAAGTGAGTTTGCTCTCTGTATCTTGAATATGGAGACTATCCCTCATGAACTCAGTGCAAGTTTGCCTAAACCATCATATTATTTTAAAAGCTTTGGACAAATGTTTCAGAATCAAAACCATAATCTTAGTTTGTGGATACTGAGAGTGTCAGAGGTTAACAGTGACTTGCACTAACTTGATGAAAGCAATGAGGCCTTTTACTGCAGTGGTCACATTGGGATTTCCTTGTTGCTCCACCACAAAGTAATTGCTGAATTAAAATCAATGGAGATTGTTACAAATATGTTATGTACACATCATATATTATCATGGTAATAATAATATTTAATGCCAGGAGCACAGAAACAAGACTGATAGTATCACATTCTCCCATTTTGTGTTGTTTTGACATACCCAGAGGGTATTGCTTTTATAATGTTAAAGCAGAGTAGTCTATAGGTTCTTTTGATTGTACATTACCTGGTTACTTATACCAGAAACAATCACTTGGACATCATAGACTAGAAATAGAGCCTGGTATAAATTACAGTTGATCAGTAATCCATGCTGGAGAAGCAGAAAACAAATGCCAACATGAGCTTAAATGGTATCTGTGAGACAGGTATTGTCCCCTAATGGCAGCAACAAAACATCAGTCAAATCCACCTGATGGAGGAGTGTCAGCCATGGCATCTTATTTTCTTCTGAAGTTACTTAATTTCACTCTCAATCTTATTCTAGAGGGCTTATATATTTTATCATATGCACCATCTGCCTTCCTAATCCCTGTCACTGTGTGTCTATAGCATTACAGAAGTCCCAATACAGATTCAACTTAGCCCAGGCAACAGAAGAGGGAAATAGGAATGTTGTCACTCTGGACTGAGGCACTTGAATGAATATGCCTACAAGTAGGAGCTAAATTTTCCAGATTCATCCTATCAAGGCAGACAAGAAATGTCTCTGGCTGTGGAGAGTCCATGCTAAATCAGAGATGTGTTGAGAAGATGAATCCAGTCCTATGTATCTTCCTACCACTTCTGGTTCCTTACCAGAGTTTGTGTGCACACATCAGAGATGTGCTCGAATTTTGGTTTTGTGGATGGCAGTGAGGAAACCATCATGTAATGCCAAAGAAATCACATGAATTTTCATCCACAAGCGAAAGATTTTTATTGCACTTGGTGTATTTCTGCTTTATTCTAGAAATTGGCCCTGCCTCTGTGATGGTGGGGAACTTGGTCTCTGGAAAAAGAATTGCACAGGCCAGTGGTAGAGATTTGGGGCAAATAGAAGATAATGACCAGGCCAGAAAGGTAAGCTAAACTTTTCTGTTACAGCTTGTATTTAACATCATATACTTAACTTCATCCATATAGATAGTTAACATTATATAGTTGACATCAGTACACTTAGCAGTTCAGAGATATGATGGATGATGATGATCATTGTTATTATTACCACCAAATTGTTGATGGCTTCTTTTTAATTAATGCATGTATTTATTATGCCTTCTTTACAGATAAATATTAAATAGACATGTTGAGAAGTCACTGCATTTCATTTTTTGTATTTTTGAAATAAGTTTACATGGGACAGCAGAAAAAATGTGGTGGAAAGCGTTCATGGGGCTTCTACCAGAAATAACCCTCTATTACATAATTTTTACCAGCTCAAGTGGAATCCAGAGAATTTTGTTAACATATAAGGTCCTGACCTTATTTGTTGTTATTTTAATCTTGGAAAATTAAGTTTAAATTCAGCTCTTTTGGGGGCTTATGTGAGTAATTAAATTAGTAAGTTCTAAGCTGTATAAGTGCTTATGTATTTAAAGTAAGAAAAAGAGAGGAAGCTAAAGAATTAAATAGTGCTTAAATTCAGAGGGATCAGTAAGAACTTTTATTGCTTTGGAAGTATATGCAGTAATATGTCATAATCCCAGCAGTGGCTTCAGTTCCAGAGAGGTGGCTGCTACCATGCAAAAGCACTTTCCTATAAATGTGTGATAACAAGAGAATTAATTCCTGTTTGGTGCTTCTGGGTATTGTGACCTGGATTTTAAAGCCAAGAAGTTGTTTGGTGTTGTGACTGTCACTCTGGTTTATTGCAGTTCCTGTTCCTGTCAGAAGTGTTGCAGTGGAGAGCTCAGACCACCCCTGACCACGTGCTCTACACCCTGCTCAACTGCAGGGTAAGAATCTCAGGCCATGGCTCCGACAGGCTTGGAAAGGCACACTGGGATTTCAGCAGCACCTGCTTGTGCTGTGGCTGGATGTGACCTTTCTCTTCCTATTTCCACTAATACTCAGCTATTATATTTAATTTTCACTGAAGCAGAAAAGAAAAGAGAATAATCATTGTCAGTTGTCAAGATATAGATCGATTTTGTATCAGTGTGTCTTACACATTTCTCATTCCTTTTTCCACCACATGCATGTTGTGTGTGAGCTGACACTGCAAATCTGTTTCAATACTGTTGAATCTGTTTCAGATCTGTCCCTGTGTTGAATAACAATGTTTAGTACTGCTCACCATCCTGATTCCCAGTTTGAAAAGCACAGGCTTGGCAAAACCAAAGCATTTTCCCTAAATAAAACAATGACTGTTGTTTGTGAGATTGGACCATCTGGCAGAGGTGTGAGAATGAGGAAAGGTGAAGAGAAGAAAATGTATGTCCAGAATACAATCAAGTCTGTAGAGGATCACTAATAAATCTCTCTGCATAAACTAAAGGGGTGCCAGCCTGGCACAGCATTTCATTGCTTACTAAAAATGAGTTAAGGAATGTGATGGGTATAGAACTTGGCTTTGCTAAGAGTAAAACTTCCTTGCTTTCTGTAGTGTAACTTCTTTACTTCCTGGATGATTACAGATTACAGATGACAAACCAATAATTCTCAAGACCACAGAGAGAATTAAGGTCTGATTTCAAACCATTCCATCACAGTTCATCTACACATATTGGTCAGATCTGGGAAAAATTCAAAGTGTGTGAGGGTCTTCAGGAGAGGGGAGGCCTGGAAGAGTGCTGTTCCCCTGGAGTAGTAGCTGATGTTGTCTCAGCCTATGTGGCCTTTATGCAACTTGAATGGGTTCTTAAACCTCCAGTAATTTGTGGACCTCTGTGAAATCACCACTTACAGTATTTACAGAATGTCCTTCTCCATTTTACAGTGCTGGTACAAAGTTCAGTTTGAAGCTACCAGTAAGTAATTAATTAATTTTTTTAAAAAAATCCAATTAATAGCTCATATTTGTGAATATGTGAAACCTGACAGATAAATAGTAAAGTAATAATGTATTTTTTATGGCAAAGTAGAAATCTTGAGAGGCAATGCTGTTTATGAGTTCAGTATTACACCAATAAAGTACTGCATTGCTGTGTCCTGTAAGTTAGGAACAAAGATGCTGTGAGAAAGAGTTGATGTGTGCTATCCCATCTCTTCCACACAAGGCTGTTGCTTTTGAGTTTTAAATAAAGCCAAACTTCCCATGCTGGCAGAAGGGTTCAAACAGTGGGAAGTAAGGACACAATGTGCAAAACAAGGATTAACAAAACAAATTCCTGTTCCACAGAAGTGAAGAGTAGTTGGATTTTAAAATACAGTTTCTCTGTTACTCTCAGTGAAGAGTAACTCATCATTTGAAATTTGTTTGAGACATAATGCTTTTTGGAGAGAATTAATATTTTATGGAAAGGGATGACAGATTTAGTGGGATTTGCCCTAGGCAAGTTTTATTGCCCATCTTGAATTTTAGTTCTGATTTGTAACTTTTCGTATTTTGTCTTCCTTGGACATTGTCTGTACACTTTGTTCTAAAACATTCAGGCATCCTGCAGTGGATGACTAATGGAAGTCCACTGAGATTAGTGTTTTCCTGTAACCCAAGCTTTGAGAATTTGAAATATTTCAGAATTAGTGCAGTGCATTGTTTTTAATGTGCGTCATGAAGGATTGCAACACCTTTACATTTCAGGATGGCTCATTAAAGGCCCAAAGGGAGTAGTTGCCTGATGCTTGCAAGTGATTCTTGTCCAACAACAGGATTCTCCTTCCCTACACTTGATATAAACAGTGACTTCCCACTGGTTCACAGGCAGCAAGTGCCAGAAGTCTTAAATGTAAACAAGCTTTGCACAAATTCACTTGATTTACAGCAATTCCCTATCTGCTGGTAGGAGCTATGCTCCTGATGTGTGTGGGGATATAAAAGGTCCTTCTTCTCATAACCATGGAAACAATTTCTAAAGAAGAAATGGAGAATTTGAGTACGTTCTGACAGGTCTGCAGTGGCAGGACAGCCAGATCTCATGTTGCTTTGGCATACTCAGGGCTGGACAGATGGAAGTCATCTCTGGTCCAGCATCCACAGAGTTGCATATGTCTTTAGAGGAAGCCTTCTTAGTGAAATGATCTGCACATTGATCAGAAGACTGANGTTTCCAGCATGTCTGGGCTGGACAGATGGAAGTCATCTCTGGTTGATGAGCATCCACAGAGTTGCATATGTCTTTAGAGGAAGCCTTCTTAGTGAAATGATCTGCACATTGATCAGAAGACTGATTAAACTGTCTGAAGGGCAATTCAATAAGTGTGGTTGCTGAGGATGATGAAGAGGAGTGCTGAGCCCTGGCTTTGTCCATTTTATTTCCAGTTGGGCTGTGCTCCTTGTTGACAGTTTGTAATGAAGTCTGTGAATGCCAGGTGATGCTGGTAAGGTGGCACTGCTGGTAGTGCTTGCCCTTTGGCAAACTGCTCCCTCCTCTCTGAAGCCTGGTCAGTAAACACTGCAGTGGTATGTGGGGTGGTGGTGGACAGAAACCAGCACCAGAACAAATACTTATTATTCCTTGCCTTGTTAAAATAGAGTGTAAAGACCATTTCCTTGAATCAGTAGACCTTCTTGCTTTCTCTCTTAGGGAGGCTAGTGATGCAATACTTAGGGAGGATAGTGATGCAATATTACATTGCATTTTTGATGTACTGTTCTATTTTAGTGTGTGTGTTTATGTGTTCTTCTTTAGTATATATTTATTTACATATTCTTACCTTTTCCCCCAAATTTTTTCCGAAACACCTTTTTTTCAAGTGAACTTAGTGCTTATGATAGGTGCCAGATGTGTCACAGCTGTACTGGAGACTGAATTCCTATTTTTCCACAGAACAAGAACACAAGCCAAGATGCAGCCCTTCCCATTTTGACCTGTCCCTTTCTCCCAGCCCAGACCAGCTCTAGATGCAGCCAGTCTGTCCTGTACATTTGTTTTTAGTCTTCTGAGGTGTCTGCCTGCAGTGATAGTGAATTTTGTGATACAGATGTTTATATTTTTCTAAATGTGTACTTGTGTACATATATGCTCACACACATATATATATATATTGGAAGTGCAAGAACTGTAACACTCATTCAATTTAAAACACTGACACCTGATAATTTTGGGTTTGCACTATTTGAAATGCTTCAAAAATGCCAAGCTTGTGCTGACCAGAGTTATTCAAATTTAGCAAATGGCCTTTCTTCTCTTTTTCATTTATATGCAATATAAGTGCTTATCTTTTGTTACAGACTAATTCTTTTTTTCCATCACAAAGTATTGTATTCTCCAGTGTCTTGTGTCTTTTGTCTTTAAAGTATTTCTTCTGGGCCATTTGGCTCCACTCCAGCGTGCAGACAACAAAATGCAATTTTCAGAATTGCTCTCCACAGATGCTCCAGTTTGCTACAGAGACCATAAAGGCACTTCCCTGGCTGCAGCAGGAATGCTGGCTGTGTAGCATGGGAAGTACAGGATATTAGCACACTGCTGTACTGCCTTGGTGGGAGCAGAAACACTGTTGAGGGCAGAAAGCACAGAGAAAGGAACAGAGAACATTCCTCTACTTTAGAAACATTTTCTTCCAGCTACAGTTTGGTCTAAGGCTGAATGTTTCCATATTTTAAGTTCACTGCATGGCATATTGTGGCTGCCCCTCATCCCACATCTTCTAAGGTGAAGAGGAAAATAGAGTTTCAGCACATCACATTATCTCCTGTGACATTTATCTTTCTTCCTGTGCAGGGTACAATAGCCAACTCACTGACATGTGTCCAGCTGCACAAACGAGCTGAGAAGATAGCTGTCATGCTGATGGAGAGGGGACATTTGCAGGATGGAGACCATGTGGCTTTGGTTTACCCACCAGGTAAAGAATTGCTGTAGCAGTACCTTGGGACTCCTGGAAGTTCATCAAGGTCCTTCTGAATGCTGCTGCAGCAGGGGTGTTACCATGCACACCATGTGAATTGTCAAACACAAGATGTTCACCTTATGCACATTCCTTTGAACTTAGTCAAAAGTATTTAAAAGAATCTCTCTTTGTCCATACACACAGATTTTATTTCTTTGGGTTCAGATTAAGACTAACCTGTGTTTTTAAAACCTGTCTCTTACGAGCAGTAAAATTTAATTACTGTTTTTTTTTTTTTTTTTTAATTTGCTGGATACAGAATATTTTGTGAGCATGCAGTTCCATCTGCTAAGTGTTCTTAGGTTCACCTGTTCAATTCCCTCTTGGAAGTGCTGCATTTCATGAGGGTAAAGCAACAATAACCACAAAGTAATACATGGGGTTTTTTTGGAGTAGAAATTTGATTGATAAGTAGCAAATGATTAAGAAATACAAAATTGTCATTGCAATTTTCTCTATAGTGTCTTAATCCAGATGTCTCTCTTGCTTTTGAGTTTCATCCTTTGGCATCAAGGCTTTTAAGTTTGTATTAACTGGTAACACCTTTGACATTTGCTTGAAATTATTTCTGATCTACTTTTTTATGAAAAAAGTTTGCTACTTTTTTATCTTTAACATTTCTTGTGTGTTAGTGAAATAAACAGTCTGATTTAAGGTCTGTAATGTGATATTTGGTTGGTAAGGACTGCAAGACACTGGTTATATCTTTGTAGTTATAGGAGCAGTTTCACAATGGTTAATATAGGAAAACCTTTTCCACAAAAGAAGACTAATACTTTGAACTTAAATGTTTGTTTTCTGTATTTCACTTCTCATGAATGAAGCATTTTATTGAAAGAACAATAACCCACCAGTATTGCAAATCCTTTTCCACTGAAAGAATAAACCAGCCCCCACTGTCATCTTATCCCAGCCTGTGTACAGCACCAGGGAGGTGACTGACAGATGTATTCAAGGGATCTTCAAACTGTCGTCTGTTCAGCCTCCCTAGGTAGTTTGAAGGGTGCTGTCCATTGTCCATCACCTGCAGTCAATATTTATATAGCACAGCACCAAATTTTATGTTAGAAGCAGGATTTCAAAATCATTACTCCCTTTTTTACTGTAAAATTTCAGGTAGATAAGTCAAGACTGCCTATGTGAGGTTAAAAATGGCAAGAGAAAGACAGTATTTTATGGAACCTCCAGATGTTCTTTCTGCAGCTGATAGGACTACGCATCATCCTCTCTCATCTTTTGCTGGGACATCCCTCTTCTTGTACACTCTACAAATGTACCTTTAGGAAGATAATTAATCTGTAGAAATCACACTTTTTAACAGGTTACTTCCTGAACAACAAACTGGAGTTCTCCTAAATGTTGCTATCTGGCTGCAGTTTTGTGTGTCACCTGTGTTTTTCATGCTCAGAACGGTGCGGTTGAGAGGAACCACTGAAGCTGAACAAATACTGACAAGGGTCTGGAAAAGAAGTCTGTTAAAGGGCTTAGTCACTCATTTACCCTTCTGGGTTCAGTTCCAAGTGATATTCACGCTGACACAGGAGTGTGTGATTAAGCTGTTTGGTTTTCAGAGGAGGCTTTCTGCTTTGTTCTCCGTGCAGGGATAGACCTGATAGCGGCGTTCTACGGGTGCCTGTACGCGGGCTGTGTGCCCATAACGGTGCGGCCGCCGCACCCCCAGAACATCGCCACCACGCTGCCCACCGTGAAGATGATCGTGGAGGTGAGCAGACCCCTCAGGTTGCACCAGTGCACGAAATGGGTGTGTCTCAAGAGAGATTTGTGTCTTTAGGAGCAGTTACCTGAGTGAGGGGTGGTTGGGTTGAAGAATTGTATTCCTTCCCAGGACTTCAGTGTGCTGCAAAGTCAGCACTGCTTGGCAATACACAACCTGCTCCCTTGAGCTGTCATATTTTGCACCAGTGCTTGAAATGGGTGTGTCTGAAGAGAGATTTGTGTCTTTAGGAGCAGTTACCTGAGTGAGGGGTGGATGGGTTGAAGAGTTGTATTCCTTCCCAGGACTTCAGTGTGCTGCAAAGTCAACACTGCTTGGCAATACACAACCTGCTCACTTGAGCTGTCATATTTTGCCCCAGTTACATGATTCCTTTCAAGAAATATATTCAAAATGCTTCTTTATATTTAGCTGTATGTCAAGAGGGGTAGGATTCCTCACAGGCAGAGCCAGACAGACTGTTGAGGAAAACCTCAGTGGGAAGTTTATCCTCACCTGATGGCATGCTCACCTCTGAATATCCAACTGTTCTGCATTTAAAACAATTTCAAAGTTTTGTTGTAAAGATGTTGGTTGGTCTTTTGTTTCATCCAGGAAAGCATTGCTCAGACTTTTTCATTCAGTGCTTTCTTTTGGTATTTTGGCTTTATCTAACAATGTTTAACATTTTTTGCATGTAAATAACTGCAATGTGCTTGTTACTGAAGGAAATAAAAATAGTTGAAATTAGATAGAGCTTTATGCTGGGCAGTTTCTAATTTACTGACTGGAATTCTGAAGAAATCAGTTTAAACAAAAGTGGTTTTACCATTGCTAATTAATTTTGATATTTTCAATTAACAAGTAGTAGAGATAGTTGTAATTTTTGGCTTTCTTTATGGCATCAGATGCCACAAAGTATCAGAAGAGGTATGAAAAATTGTTCTATCATTTTCAGGATTCTCGTCATTGAATATTTTGGCACTCGGTGTTTTTAAACATCAATTGTTAACATACAGAAGTGATATAAAATGTAATTTTTCTTTTTCTTTTGATGTTTAATAGCTAAACTAAGTGTTTGATTTTATGATAAAAAAATGACAGATCTAAGATGACTTGTATTCATTGTCCCTTCAATATACTAACTTTAGATAAAATATTGACATTTATTAGCCATATTAATGCCAGTTTGACTTATAAACCTCTCAGCTCTATTCTACACAAGCATTTCTCTCAATTTTGAGATTAATGGTCTTGTAGAAATTAAAATATTGCAGCTGTCCTTTCATTGCCAATGCAGTCACACAAATTTCCTGATGTGATGGGGTCAATGCCTGCTGTAACGTTGTATGTTTGCACAGCACCTTTTGAAGTCAGTAAGGATGCCTTCTGAGTAAAATTTGGCCTGCATAATTATGTTTTTGTGATGAGCTGGTAGTTGTAAAATATAACTGATTTGAGCCCCATCTTGAGCAGTTGCCAACCTGTAGCTAAGCTGTGTTCTTTGTCCTTCCCGCTATCCCTGTGTGTTCACTGCTGATGTGGAATTCTCCAGGCATGGATATTCTGGATTTTAATGAACCTTCTGATCATCCAGATTATGTAATTCCTGAGGGGGCTGGGAGCCACCAACTCTTGAAATTCCTTTTGTTTATGGTTTAGTGTCCCAAATCAAGATTTTCATGGATTAAGATTAGTGATGTAAGAATTAATTTGCCTTGCCATGACAATAAAAATGGATTAAGGGGTGCTGCAGTGGCTTTGTTTGCATTCACTTTCATCTTGGAGTATTTAAACAGTCTATACAGGGAAGTCATGGGATTTGTATGCCAATAGATTGGAGTTTGATTCGGTGATGTTTGCTCCAAATTTCAAAATGTCCAAATTTCTGGTGTTCTAATAATTGACTTCCATGAGATCACTGTCAATAGAAGATGTTCTCTTCTGCTCAGTGGTAAAATTTAGTGTACATATGATTACTGATTTTATTAGTCTAAACACAGGAAATTTAGTGTGCCATGAAATGTTTCTTTTCCTTAAAGAAAAAAATACTCTTAGCAGCATTTGCACAGATTTTCAAAGTTTGGGGAAAACAAAAAAATTGTTGCCTTTCCAGTTTTTCCTGTGTTTTATCTTCAGTGATTTCACTGCTTTTATTCATGTTTGCCTGAATCCCTTAAGCGTATTAATTTTTATTAATAAGAATAAGAAGTATTCTCATTAAGTAAGAAATATTCTTGTAGATGATACCTATGAACTTTTAAGAATAGCGAATATAAAAGGAAAATTCAGCATTCATCATTTAAAGTTAGGTGCTGATGGAATTTGCTGTAAGATCACCATTTCATTTCTTAGTGCCACTTCCACAATTTCTGTTCTAGAGCTACTTTTGCCAATATCAGAACAGCTCCCAGTGGTTTATCACTAGCACAGGAATTG
This sequence comes from Urocynchramus pylzowi, assembly GCA_013397555.1. Lineage (NCBI taxonomy): Eukaryota > Metazoa > Chordata > Aves > Passeriformes > Fringillidae > Urocynchramus > Urocynchramus pylzowi. The sequence continues at coordinate 420,510 of VZRH01004088.1, read as the reverse complement.
GAAGTACATGGCTAACATAAAATTGATTTAAGATAGTAAAATTATTAATATAAAATGTCAGACTAGGTTTTGGTTTATCTGAAAATATTGTTTATTAACCAAGATACGTAATTGTTGCATAGGAAATCTTTTGTACACAGTCTTCTTTACTGGCACTTAGGGATGAGAGCTGATACAATGTGTTGGAAAGGTCACATTCTCACTGTTAAGATGCCTTTAATTTCATCACAATGCTCTTCTCAAAGTGCAGTTTTCATGTAAGTTGTAAAACTCACATGACTTTGTCTTCTTTGTGAGCTGCATTTTTGAGCATCTTCCCATCTGCCAGTCAGAAAGCATAAAGTTGATATACCTGTGTCCTGTTCTGGCAGAAAATAAGTCACAGTCTCGCCCATTCTCTTGGGGGAGTTAATTAGTATCACATCATGTTTTTATTTATTTCTTGAATTTCTAGGTGAGCCGCTCTGCCTGCTTAATGACCACGCAATTAATTTGTAAATTGTTACGGTCGCGAGAGGCGGCGGCAGCAGTGGATATCAGGACATGGCCTCCAGTCCTGGACACAGGTGAGTGCTGGGGCCAGGGGAGCTCTGTCTCTTTTGTCACTGGGCTTGTCAGTGACATACCCACGTTTTCTGTCTCTGTCTCCACCAGACGATTTGCCAAAGAAGCGGCCTGCACAGATCTACAAACCTTCTAACCCTGAAACGCTTGCTTACCTTGACTTCAGTGTCTCCACCACTGGCATGCTGGCAGGGGTAAAGGTAGGGACTTCTTGTTAAAGCTGCCCTTCTTGCCATCCTGCCTGGCTGGCAGGTGGTCACTCCTAATTTGTGATTCCTTGTGATTTTTGGAAGCAGGAATTGAAGTACTTCCTCTCATGCAGACATTGTTTGAATCCATTGACATTAAATTAGTTAGTCTCTACTTGCTACAGGACTGTCTGTCCTGGGGTTAGCCCCTCTCCTTCTCCTCAGACTAAAAATTTCATTCCATTACTCCTGTGCATAGACCACTAGTTTGTCTGCCTGAAGCATTTTTCAGCTTAGGTATCTGTTATTTCCATTTTATGAAGGAAATGAGACTCTCATCCTTTTCCTGCTTGTTCCAGTGCCCATTAATTGCTCCCTTCTTTTGCAACTCAGCTACTGGCCATTGTTTTTCAGTATTCTCTTTTTTCAATTAAGGGACCTGATGATTTCTTTGGTATATTCAACCAGTATAGTACTAGAGTAAGCTGAAAAAATTCATTGATAGATTTGTTTGCTAAGATAAGTAATTTTGAGCTCTTGAAATCTATTCTGCCATTTTCTCCAACCCTCTAGCCACAATTCATCAAATCTGTTTTACCTAACTTATGTGTCCCACTACTGGTTTCACCAAGACACACTAAAATCACTCTGTTATTCTTACCTGTTTCTTCCTTACTCCTGTTTGTTGCATATCCAAGGATTATGGATTACTTTAGCAATCTCTGTGTGATGTATCACACTTGGAGCCTATGCTGAATTCCTCACACTCCTTAGTATCATCCATCTATTTGCAGAAACTGTCAGCATAATTTATAAACAAAGAAAACATCATTTTCCCAGGTTTTGGATGAAGAGATGGAAGCAGAAAGCTGTTGAAGTGATCAGCCAGAGGCTGACTGATGGTTAAATGGTTGACCTGGCTGATGGTTACATATTGGACACTCCTGCAGCATTTATTCCATGTAATTTTGAGTGGCTACAATGCTTAGAGATGTGGAGTATTGGGCTTCTCAGTAGCCAACAGAGAGAAGCAGGGACTTTTAGGGTGTAATTTACCTGACTTATCTAAAACATCTATTTTTTTAAAGGCGTGAATGTCACATAAGTCTTCATTTCCTCTAGAGAAAGCCTCAAATGATTGCTTCAGATGCAGTCATCTGTATTAAATCAGGTCTGAACTACACTTTATTAGACTTGCAGAAATGACTACTAACTATGCAAAGTGAGTATTTGGGAAACTTCAAAGATAGTCAAAGGCAGGACAAGTCGATGAGCCTTTCTTGTTGTGGCTAGAGGGAAATACAGATAAATCTATCAAGGAATTCTTGATTAGCTTCTAATATCTGGGTCACAGAGCCTGCAGGTCACTGATTCAGCAGGTTTATGTAAACAGTTACCATCTACTACATCATCACTAGTGATTAATTAATTATAAAGTGATCAAAAGAGGCCACAAGGCTTATATTCGTAATGCAGTGGTACTAAATTAAAAGAAATGGCTAAATAACTCCCGTGGCTCCTGAAAAGTTGATACGTATTTTGTAATCACTTTGAAAGTAGTAGATTCCACTTGCATTTACTCTCAACATTTTCAATTGCTTACATGCAGAATGGTGTAAAAATTCACAGAACAACAGCAGTTCTGTGCCAATAGAGCTCAGTTTAATCCCATGTGAAAAAGTGGTCTTGATTCAGCTGGAATAGAATTAATTTGCAGACTGCAGATGATCACCACACATACACCCATTCAGAGCTGGTCCTTTTGCATCACTTGGAACACATCCAGCCTCAGTTACGGCTGTCAGTGGAATGGAGAAAAGTCACTTCTGGAGCTTTATTCCCCTGTTTACTTTAAGATCAAATAAATTTTACCTTCCAAGTGCCCGTTTTCCTCCATTGACTCTCAGTGAGCAGTATCTAAAGCAACCAGCTCCCTATGTGGCAGAGATCAAAGGTTTGGTGAGTTAACTCCTATCCAGACTGTATTTCTAACACTGGTGTCTTTCTTGTTACTAATAGAGAGGACAAACATTAAAAGATATTTTCCTGTTTCCATTGTCATTAGAACTTGTAAGTCAGGATGGGTGAGTGAGGAAAGCATCCTAAAACTAGGGAAAAAATCAGAAGAATTTCCTTTGGATCAGGTTTTTCATTTCTACTTTCTGCTTGTATTATCTTTGAAAGCTTCCTTACCAAGATTTTAAGAGCCTGTTTCTCAACTAGGAGCTGGATAACATGAAGATATCTTACAGATATTTATTTACAGTAACTTTACTAAGTTTGTTGGGGATTTTTATTGCTGAATGATTAGGTCCTTAGTACTGCTTTGCTGGCAAAATCCCTTTCAATTTAAAAAGTGCTTTGGCATTTTTCATTTATTTTGTTAAGAAATACATACTTTAAAATATATTACTGATGATCAACGAAGTGTTTCATTCATTCCTTTATTCTTCCAGAAAGTGTGGCATGTTATCATTAGCTTTGCATCCAGCTTGGAGCACATCTTTCAACCACTTACAGCTTTATTCCTAAATCACTTCAAACTTACCATTCATTCTGTCTCCTCTCCCCTTTCACAATTATGTGGATGCCCTCTGAAAGGAAAATTATGTTTTCTAAGATATAAATTACCTGTGTGCATAAAGTCAATTACATTGAGCATAAAGTCAATATTTATTTGGTGTTTTTATCCTGTAATTGATGTGAGCACTTGGTGCAGTCTGAGGGAGCCTTCCAATGACACAGTTGATCATTTTAATTGCTCTGCTGTTGTCTTTCAGATGTCTCATGCAGCCACTAGTGCCTTTTGTCGTTCTATTAAGCTGCAGTGTGAGCTTTATCCCTCCCGGGAAGTCGCGATCTGCTTGGACCCCTACTGTGGACTTGGGTTTGTCCTCTGGTGCCTCTGCAGGTGAGGCTTCTCCTCAGCCTTTTCTGAAACACGGTTCCCATTGTGCTGTGGCACAACAGAATGGGTGATGTGAGTGATGAAAGGATGGGAGGAACAGACAGTGCCTCTGGGAGTGCCACAGGCAGTTGGAAGTGCTGGAAGCTGTGTGGAAGCTGCTGTGTGGAGGATGTGGTTTGTTTGAGCAGGGCATGGCTGTAGGTGTTGAGGCTTGGAAGTCCAGAGCATCAGCACAGCTGCTCATTGACCTCCTGCTGCTTTACTGCTGTCTCTGCAGAGCCTGGCTTGTTCTATTTGATGAAAGCAGTGCTTTACCAATATTACCTTAAGGAAGTGGTTTCCTCGTGTCCTCTTTTTCATTCTCTACTCTGAAAGCAGGAGTAGGTTTCAGGGGACTCTGCCATTTGTGGGATTTTTAGGATGTGATTTTTGCAGAGACACAGAAGTGTGTTTTCTTGCAGGTACTCATACAGCAGTAGCGAAGTTATTGGAAGACAAAACATTTCTAGTGAAATGTGAATCAGCTTTTTGGGTTAATAAATCTGGAAATATAACATTTCTGTCAATCTCTGTACTCCAGGGAAGTTACAGTTCAGCACTGAAAGCAGGTCTATTGATTTTTTTTTTTTTTTTTAAGTTAGCTGGGTTGATGCAGAGGCAAAGGAAAAGAGCTGTGGGAGTGTTAATGGAGCCCATTTTGATGAAGGCATCTCAGAGTCACAGTGCTCTGGCATCTTTGCTCTCTCCACAGAAAGTTCTTTGGTGTTAGTAGTACTGCTATTTTTAGTTGCTAAAATGAAGATAATCCACAGCATTAAAAATACTTTGGATAAACTTTGTACCAATTTACTAAATACCTAAAGGAAATATTATTTGATAACAACTGCAACAATTTCTTTTCACCAATTATTGTTTATTTAAAAGTAGGCTATTGGCATAGTTTATTGCCTTTTTAAAATATTTGTTATTATATATTAAATAGGCTAAAGATTAATAGTATTATCTTATTCATTCTTGATCAGTTTTTCTTTATTGAAGCTGTACTTGCCTAATACTGTTTTGGATTTTACACAGGGATTAGACTTGCCTTTGTTTTGAAAAACTTTTGGGTTTTCAGTGTTTTATTCAACCAACATAAAAGTAAAACTATTGAGGCTGAAAAAAAAAAAAACCTTCAGAAATATTGAGATTTTAATTAAATCACTCTGGTTTAAGTTTAATTTTTTAAATGTTGCTTTTTTAAAGTTAGTTGACTATTTCTGATAAAGACTGGAGTGTTCCAGCATGTGCTGATGTCAGCACTGTTAGGCCAGAGAAGGTTTGTGCAGCACCATAGGAGAGTTCAGCTAAGGAATGTATCATTGTATAGGATAGTGCTGGAACAGGGAGCATCCAGGAATAACTTCTATGCAACATCATGATAGAGCCATAAAACAGATAAATGTTGACCTGTCCAAAACCCAAATAATTTGTGGTGCCCAAGACTCTCCTGAATGCAAATTTTTTTTTTCTTCCAGAACCATTTTTCCAACAAATAGGCATTTGCTGCCCTTAGGTCCTTTCCAATACTGATAGTGCTCAGCCTTTCAGAAGGAGAAGATTGTTTATGACTGGCAAGTGAATTAAGGCAGCAAGCCTCTGGGAGAAAGCAATCGGAGTCCGTGCTCATTTGTAGCTTACAGAAGGAATAGAAAATTTTATATACCATTTTCAAAGAAGAGAAAGGAGACAAGGGATTTGAAGGAACTGAGATCAGGCCAGCAGCACTCGAGTCTTATGAACCTTCACATCAATCTCTTCTTTGCCACTGATCCCCTGTTCCTATTAAATCAGAAAAACTTCAGGCTGCTAGAATTGCGATTGTCATTTGGAGAAAGCTGGCATCAGATACAGCCTAATTAATTCTACTTACAAATCTAATTTCCATTTCATTACTATTTTAGAAACAAGTATTATTTGATGTGATAGGAAAAAATACATCCTGGAGTTCATAAGGCTCTTACTCCTCGTAATTTAAAATTTTGTGACTTTGCATTTTACCCTTTGAGGTTCAGCATAACTGGATCCTGCCCAACATTTCAACCCAGATTTCTAACTCAAAGAATTCTGCTCTAAACTTATGATTGTCTGTCACCACTTCCTCTTAACTAAATTAATATTTCTAATGGCATATGGAAATGAATTTTGATGTTCAATTTTTTATAAGTTAGGGGCTTCTGAGAGTTAAATAGGAACTCTGTTTTAGGAGCCGAGCAGGAAGCAAGAGCAACCTCCTGTGCTGGGTGCAGTTAAAAGTACATTTAAATGCCTTTATTAACTAGACCAAAGGAGGCCTTGACTAAGGAATTGAAAGAAAAACTAACCTTTTATCCCCGTTGTAGGTGCTTAGATGTTGTGCTGGCCTGCTCCACTGCGGTGCCCCAGAATGCCCCATTCTGTGAGGTCAAAGCTACTTAGGAAAGCTGCTGGAGCATGGAGCCAGCCCTTTGGTAAGTTTGGAATATATTGCATAGTTTTGCAAAGTTTTTCATTTTTTTAAAATTTATTATTTTATGGCCTAAAGGTTATAAAATAATAAAGAAAAGAAACCTTGCAAAGCAGAGCAATACATTAAAAAGAACTGTTCCCACTAAACTGGCTGCATGCTCCAGCAGGGTTTCCTTGGAACCTTTGTCATTGAACAGCAAGCCTGGGTGTGGCAGCAGACGTCAGCCCCATGTGAGTTCACAAACCCCTAACTTCCTAATTTTAATGAGTTCTTACTCATGATTCAATAAAATAACACATTATCTTTGTAGTTTTCTCTTTAATAATCTCACTCATCCATTCTGAGAAGATGATCCTAGTATTCTAACTTGTATTGCATTACATTTTAAAATGTATTACATTCTTTAAAAGGAAAAAAAATTCCTCAAATGTAAAAAAAAATGAACTCTAAATCCCATTGTTCAGAAATGGTTCCTGAAATTAAGATGTCCCCATCTTAATGTTTCTCACTGTGGGGCAGAATATAGCATTCTGCAGTTCATTAGTGAGGATTCACTTAATTGATAGTTGCTGAGTAATGCAATAGAATAAGAATTTTCCCTCTACTTTAGCCCAGCTAAGTCAGCTCAAATTGCAGTTTTACTTTTACTGCTGGAAGACAGAATTGTCCTTGCTCAAATTAAAATTAAGTACATTAATAATTTTTAATAAAGTTTATATATATTCTCAGAAACTGAGCCTGTCAAGTGTAAGTCAGTGAGACTCAGACAGGACCAGAGGAACTGAATTTCCTGGTCTGCAGTGGCCATGCAATAAATAACATGACTGCTATGAAATGGTTCAGGGAAGGCTCTCCATGGAAGGTACTTTCTCCTATCCTGCTCCGGCTGCCTCTGTTCCATAGCATGAAGCCAAAACCCACAGTGGTGCTGCCAGGTGGCTTCTGCTGCAAAAAGACTGCAAGGTTTCTTAGGAACCAGACAGGTGGAACTGTGCAAGAAGTAAGCAAGAGATTGCAACACCAACAGGAGAACTGCGTTTTAGGAAAGTTTATTGTGTTAGGAATCACTGATTATTATTAGGTTTTTTAGGCTAACTTGAAAATAACTGGAAGGCATGTGCATTTCACCCAATTTCCAGCCTATGTGCAGCTAATTAAAGGCAAGGCTGCATAAAGAAGCCTAAATGCCACATCAGAGCCAGATAACTCTGACATGGAAAGTGAAGGATATGAACATCAACATCTGTCATGTATTTTGCAAAGTGCATAGCTGGCATAGGAGGAGTGTGAAGGTGTGTTGTCTGCCCACACACTGCTGTGTGCCAGTTTCCTGGAGAGTCTGTAGCCAGTGACAATTTGTGGAAGAGGCAATTTGCTTTCCTTCCACATTACAGCAGTACTGTTAAACCTGCCTCAAGCCTGGAAAGTTCAAGGGCAGCTGAATGCCCTGAGTCACCTTGATACCTGAGTTCTGAGAAGAGTTGGCAGCCTTACCCCATCACCTCTGGAGGGATGCCCATACATGGGGTATGAGTGGGGCAGGAGAGATGGTGATGAGGAACCAGAATGGCTGAGCAATGGCCTTTTGCTGTCTCTGGTACTGATGGGTTATCTGCTTACCATGTGCAGTCATGCTCTTAAAGCACTGTGTGCCTGCTGTCATTTTTGGACTCTGCAGGTGGTGTGAGGTCCTTTACTTTTTCTCCCAAAGTCCCTGTTTTTTGTACATGTTGTATCTCCAGAACTGAAGATTTAATTTTGGCCCAAGTCCTTTGAAGCCTAAGAGAGATACATTCCTAAACACTGTCCTCTATAGCTTGTACTGTCCTTCCTACAAGCTCTGGTCCAGGTGATTGTGAAGACTCTTGTCCTACCAAACACCCAGTTCCCATACCTGTCCCTCATCACCAAGTGCCAAATATCATCTGTAGAAATGCAGAAACCCAATGCAAACACTTACAGGATTCAGCAGTACCCACCTGCCTCCTCCACTGAAGTGGGGAAGCAGCTCATGTCACCCGACAAGGACACAGGAGTAAGGGCAGTGATGGGTCAGTGACTGCCAGAATGCAATTGCAAATTGCACTTGCCATTGTCAGCATTTATTGACCTGCTGAAATGTTTGAAACTATAATAAAACCTCAGCTTTTACTGCTGATCTGCCTCAGCACAATATGGCTAAAGCTCCAATTCAGTGGAACAGTTGAGTGCCAAGAGGTCCTTCCAGGAATCTCCGTAAGCTGCCGGAGCAGCAGAGCCAGTGCTGTGATCAGATGGTGCTGTCGTACCAAAATACATCCTGGTGCTTTCACCTGGAGTGTTCCTGTCCTTGGGCAGCCCTTGCTTAGTGCAGGCAGACAGAGCTCTTCACTTGCTGCCAAAATCCAAGGCTTTGTCCACTACATAAATACTTTTTTTTCCCCTGGGTTGCTCTGCAGTCCCCTAAAGGAAGACAGCATTTCTGAAAGGTGATCTCGCACCTCAGCCACCCCTGCATTTCACTAAGCATCTGCATCCCAAAAGTCATAGTGACAAGGTGATCCAGGGATGCTCTGCACTGTGACTGCTCCTGTTGTTAAGATCTGCATCAGGAGGTGGATACTTTTGTGACAATCTTGATACAGTTCCTTCCCAGTGTTTACATAAGTAAAATCTGGCACCTAGTCCATTGCATCATATACTGCTGCAATCTCAGAAAGGGGGATTTAGGTTCAACTGTTTATATTTAAACTCCTGAGTTTTTTCTAATATCCCATTCATCCCCCTGCTGCCAGGGCTCACCGTGATTTTGTTGGTTCTTGTATGTGAATAGCCAAGCTGACAGCTTAACTACCTTAACTATCATTGTTTCAAGGTGAGATGGAACTACCTCACCTTGTTCAGCACCTCTGTTCAGGATTAACGCTACCAAATCTAGAATTCCATACCTGAATGAACCTACCAAACTTCTCTGCCATTCCTAGAATTACATGGAGGCAGCACTGACAGAACTTTCTGTAGGTTTGGAATCATATCAAGCTTCATCCAGCACCTCCAAAGCAGCCTTGCACAACTGCAGTTTGTTCAAGCACGTGGTCCTCTGTGTGGTGTTTGGCATTCGTGCTAAGCAAGCACCCTCTAACGTCTCACAATGATTTGAAACCCCTAGAATGGTATGAAATGTTTCAACCAGCTGTACAAGGGTATTTTTTCCTCAGCTTTTTCTCTACCAAAACATGGGTGATAGACAGCTTTTCAGGGGAATATAAATCTGTGAATTTTCAGGGATATATAGCATTTTGTGGCTTGGACTGATACACAAATTCTGTGTAATGTTTCAGAGATTGATTCAGGGAGCTGAGCCAAATTATGGCCGACATCGTGGTGACCAGGTGCTGAAGAAACCACTTCAGCTGTGGAACTGGCACATTCACCCCACAATTATGCCTTTGTAGTTCTTCTTGTAGCTCCACCAACTGCTCTTGCAAATCAGAGGATATGCATGGATTATTAAACCACAGCTCAGTAGGCAAAGCCTGTGCTGGGTGTGAAGTTTGCAGGCATGGTATCAGCTGGCTGTAGGTTTGTGTATTGCAGTCAAGAGCAGCACGTGTGAGGCTCTCCACCACAGATAGTTTTCTTCCTGCTAGATATTTCCTTCTGCTGTGCAATTTGATCCTGAACTCCACAGTATTTTTAAGGCACTATGAAACTCAGAAAACATACTAGCAACATCTTAATTTATTTCAGTCTAATTAGAGTAAATTTTTTAGTCTAAGCCTGACCATAAGAGTATTTGTTTCCCTCAGTCTGAAGAAGATGGGTTATTTTGCATCCAGATCCTCATGCTTTGGTGCAGTACTGTTGGTGGGAGCAAAAGAGAAGCTGTGTGAAGGGAAATACAGGTCAGATATTAGGAAAAAGTTTTTCACTGAAAGAGTGATAAAGTTCTAGAATGGCCTGCCTGGGGAGGTGGTAGAGTCACCATCCCTGGATGTGTTTAAAAAAAGACTGGGTGTGGCACTCAGTGCCATGGTTTAGTTGAGGTGTTAGGGCATGGGTTGGACTCGAAGATCTTTAAGGTCTCTTCCAACTTAGTCATTGTTTGTGAATTCTGTGAAAACCACTTTCTTGTCCATAAGTTGACCAAGACAGGTAGACAGTTCACACTCACACATTAGTGTTGCTGAGGAGGAAAACATTTGTCTTTGGTGTAAATTCTGCTATTTTGAATGACTTCCTGGTAAAATACACTTGGAATCAATTTCCTGTTTTCCTACAAAGCAATGCAGCTTTCTTTTCCAATATTACTGCAGAGTTTGTGCAAACGCTTTTCAGTACAGAGATAAAGCTTGTTCTTTTTTGATTTGGTTTTGATTTTGATATGTCTGCCCAGTAGAACAGTGATACCTAAGGGATCTTAATGTGGTTGTGAGTAATAGTTCTCCAAGGTTTGACACCCTGGCATCATGTTTATTATTGTGCAGATACATTTTTCACCTGATACTGGTTGCATCAATTAGAGAAGTTCAGGGTCAGGGGGAAGGGTTTGAAGGTAAATCTCTGTATAACATATTTGTACAGATTGGAACCTATCCCAGGTTTTTACTTGAGTGCTTACAGCTTCCTGTTTGTAAGAATTATGTATTTGCCAGACAGATTGCACACCTTGATTGTTTGTGGAGCCCTAAGCTTAAAGGTCTTTTGGTCTTACCTCTGAAAAACTTAATAGAATTTGCTAAGAATGAAAGAGTGAGGTAATATTTATAGTAAAAAATTGGTACTACTCCCTGGCTGGTTTGATCTTTCACTTGAGCTCAGGGCATTCCCCTTTCAGGCATGGGTAATGCTGCCAAGATCTCTTTTCACATGTTTATGCAGCACATGCTCAAGGTTCAGTGATCCTTGATTCTGATTCCATGAAAGGGTAATGGTTCATTTGCCCGCCCCGTGCGTGGCCACTGCGTCAGCCCCATCCCAAAACACATTGCTCCATGGCGAGCCACTGCTCATCAATCACCCAGAGGGGCATAAATGGGGACAAGCAGTCAAAGATAAAATTTCTCCTCTGTGATAAATTAAATTGCTTGAACTGTAGTTCATACATATTCCATGACATCCTCAGGCTCATACTCCAGCAGAGACCTAAACAATTTGGATTATTAACTGCTGTTGTGGCTGGACTTGTTCACCTCTTTTGCCTTTATCATACCAAGTAAAGACATCCAGGTCACACAAACCTCGTTCTACATGGCACAGCTTTTGAAAGCACTCTCATCTGGGTTTGGGAGAAGTGGGGGCACTCACTCACCGAGGAGGGAATGTGTGTGTGTGTGTGTGTGTGTGTGTGTGTGTGTGTGTGTGTGTGCGGCCCATCTGCAAGAACTGCAAAGGTGCTTGATGTCCAGTGTTACAGACATGCTCATATTCCTGAAAATAAAGTTCCATTTCAGCTCTTACCTCAGACACTTGGATTTGAAAACATTGACTTTACTTTACCAAGCTGGCATTTCAAGTTTTCAAGTCACAAATGAAATTCTTTTATGCATCATAAATCTTGGGGGCTTTTATGGTCCTTTCTCAGAACTTCTATGATTTGGAGGCTTTACGCCATCACCATTCCAATTTGAAATATCTACAGATCACAAATTGAGATGTGAGGGGACTGTAAAATTGATGGTAAATCTAAAACTGGTAAAATTGATGGTAAATGGTGAGATGAGTGAACAACATAGAACCCATGGGAAATAAAGTCATCAAATTGGGAATGTCTTTCCCTTGGGGAGATTCTTAGGTATCAGAGAAATTAGCTCTGACATAATTTTTCCCTCAGGGACTCTGATAAGTGTATTTTCTCAATATTTATGCTCAGTGGGTATCCAGTATACAAGAGATGTAGTATATTTGAGTTTAAAAAGTTCATAAAATTTTAACAGAAGAAATTTAAAACTAAAAGGGATATTAAATTAGGGCCAAATTTACTCCCTTGAAAATTATTGCAGACCTCTTGCTTGCTTTAGCAGGAGACAGGTTGCTTCCATATTAAGTAATAAAGTACACTTTTAGTCAAGGTCTCTTAAAATGCTAATTATTCAATCCAAAGTATTTGTCAGCAACACTTAATTTTTTAAAATATTATTACACTGCTTTTTCACACCATTAATAACTGACTTTTTGGTACAGTCCTAAGAGCAAAGTCCACTGGAATTTTGAGTGAATTAGTAGTTTAGGAGCACATTCTGCCTGTAGTCCTCACAGACTCTGGAAGAACAGCAGAAAACCAGGGTTAAATGTTATGTTAAACTTCTGGAGCTGTGGAGCACTGTAAGGCTTTACACGATCCAGCCAGTGCTGTGATATAAACTGGATATTCACCTAGCCTATGGCTTGTCTGTGGACACGAGTGCTTAGTGTGTGTTAATGAATCTTGTGTCTTGCAGCGTTTATTCAGGACACCAGTCTATTCTGATTCCTCCCTCAGAGCTGGAGACCAACCCTGCCCTGTGGCTTCTTGCCGTGAGTCAGTACAAAGTGAGAGACACTTTTTGTTCCTATTCAGTCATGGAGCTCTGTACTAAGGGACTCGGTTCGCAAACAGAGTCGCTGAAGGTGAGTGGTTCCGCTGTCCTGCGCGCCCTGCGCCTGCCCGGGGGGCTCTGGGAGCCTTCAGCACTCTGCTGAGTGTCTGCTGGGAGGAGAAACCATCAAAGGGCACAGGCAGCTTCCACAGAACTCACGTTTCTCCTTGCCAAAGGCTGTGTATCAATACTAGTCATTCTTCAGATCACAGGGCTGTTAAACATCAAGGAAAGGCTTTTATTTACCTAAGCTTTCTGATGTGTGTTGCATAGGCAAGTGTTGGAAAACAGAGGTGTAAATGTCCAAGAGGCTCAATGAGTATTCTACTGTATAGTGTGTTTATGAATATCCTGGTTATATGAAGTATTAGTTTGGTTTTGACCTCTATAGTTAAATAATCACATGCTTAAAAGTACTGTGTTGTTTTAACTAGATGATCCTTGTTGTATGGAGAGGAGGGTATATCTTCCTTTCCCCCCCAGAATTAAAAGCCAGGTAGCCAGTTAAATTTCTGAAATCATCTGGAATTTCCCATATGCTACTGAAATAAATTGAATCTTGAGATGCTGATATTTATGATGACTCCAGCCTTTACCATCATCTCTTAATAATTTCCTAATCAGTTTTTCCAAGTCTAGACATTGCTTCCTGTTTTCTGTTATTCACTGTCGTCTGAATTAATTTGGGGAAATAGCATTCCCTCCCTTCAGAATTAGCATGCCTATCATTTCCTATGTGCTAATGTTGAGATGACAGCGAGTATGTGCTTCTCAGCTATTAGAGTGTCATCTGGCCATCCGGCCTCCAGGGAAAATGGAAACTGTACTGATACCTTAGCCTCCGTTCTGCTGTTCCTCTTGAATCATATTACCTGCATAATACACTTAAGAACTTCTGTTTTGCATTAAATCTGCCCATTTGTGGCCTTTGTTACATTTTGACTTCTTTTTAGGCAAGGGGACTGGACCTTTCACGTGTACGGACGTGTGTAGTAGTGGCTGAAGAACGACCTCGGATAGCTCTTACTCAGTCATTTTCAAAGTTATTTAAAGACCTGGGTCTCCATCCACGCGCTGTCAGCACATCACTTGGCTGTAGAGTTAACCTGGCAATATGTTTGCAGGTAAGATTTTTCACTCCTTAAGCTCAAAGTTGTTTTAAGGAAATGGTTTTCAATAAGAAGCGTTCATTGCATTTCCTTTGGCTGTTTGGTCGTAGACATACTAAGAAAATGCATGTAGTACTTAATGTTCTTGCATACTCAGGTAGTAAATTTCTGTTACTTTGTCAACAATTCATCCCTCTCATGTTGCAATCATAGCAAATTATATATTCTGCCCATGAATACAGTAATTTAGAAAAGCACCTGACAGTGACAGAACGTGTACTCTGTACTCCAGAGCCAGTATGTAATCATGTCATGTAAACGACAGCTTCCAATTTACTTCAGTGTTTTACAAAATGGATTCCTTCTGTTCATAAAATACTTCCAACCATTACTTGTTTAACTAGATAGATATTTTCTGTACACAAGGAAAATTATTTTGCTATATCTCTCCTGTTTTGATCCTCTAATCAGAAGAAGAGTCCCAAGGATAATACAGGATATAACATGCATTCTCCAGGAATCTTTACTGAGTCATGATTTTAATGACTGATGGAGCACTGTAGCTATCTGGTCTGAATTTCTGAATAGCATCTAGTTTTTCAACCAGTGATATTTGCACCAAGCAAAATAGTTTTAGGTTGATCTAGAGTATAGTATTTTATCTTTGAGGACTTCATGTGATGAAAGTTAACTTGCCTTTTTTTTTAGGATGTTCCATTTTTAATTAATTTCACCTTATTTCCAGTTTAAATTCATCTGGCATTAAATCCAGACATTTTTCATTCTAGAACAAGAATCTCATTTCTGTCATGCATCTAATACACATCTTAATTTTGATAAATAGATAAAGAATCTTAATACATGCTTTCCTGATCTCTGTCTCATTTTTGTGACTCTTGATCTCCTTCTGGCCTTCAAATCTGGTTTCAGAGTTGCACATATTATTGCTGTAATAATACCATAGGTGTCCTACTCAGGTGTAATATGTTTTCTAATCTAATAACCATTTAAATACTAAAAGAATCATCTTCTGCATTGGCAGCTGCTCTGGCTGGGAAGTTCCATATCCAGTTGGTCATATGCCATGTCTCTAACCTCTTCAAAGTCCCTGTGTCCTCAGTAGGACTTGCCTGTACTCTGTGTGTCCATCCTGCATTTCAAACCTGGCAACTGTCCCTGGTTTATGTGAAGGATTTCTCATGAAGGTCACATGGAAGTCAGAAAAAATCTTCTCAGTGACACTGCTATTCCTTTTCTGATTGTAAATGTAAATATTTTTTAATCCAAAAAACTGACAAATTGAGGTTATGGGCTCAGCACAGAGCAGTATGTCTGTGCCTGCTTTAGCCTCTTGCCCTTTCCAATGTTACCAGGATTTCAATAGAAGGAGGTGTGCCACAGCTCTGAGTACTGCTTATTTCTTTCTGACTGCAGCAGAGGATCCCTACAGCCAAGGGTGTCTTTAATTATTACTGTCAAGCATATGACAAGGCAAAGCTTGAGCAGGGTTAAAAGGCATTCTGTTGCCCAGAGGTGGAGTTGTTTGGTTTGCCATTCGGTAATTGCTACCATAGATATTCTCCAGGAATAAAATAGTTTTAGAAAGGAGGGGAATCAGGGAAGAGATGACATACCTTAGTTGGAAACAGATCAGGATGGGGCCTGTCAACTCCCCCAGCAGCTGTGGTGGAGCTGCTTCTGACAACTCAACAAGACAACTCAAAGACAACTCAACTTCTCTGGCTTCTGGTCCTTGGAGAGACCAGACATGAAGGATGCTTTAGATTACAAGGGCAGATTTTTAGCTGCAGAAGGTTGCTTGCCACTAATGAAAATCTCCATTTTAGACGTGCACCAATCTCCGGATGGTTCATGGTGGTTGCTTCACTTATAAGTCCTCAATTCAGGACAAATTATAAAATCAGGGGATAGCACTAAGGAGCAGTGAGCCAGGTGCAATGTCAAAGTGTGGCCTGTGGGAAGTAACATTGTGCTTGTCCTACCTGGAATTTAATGTTTTTCATAGCAGCCTGTGTGGAGCTGTTTTCGATCTGTGACTGAACAGTGTTGGGAGCATACCAATGGCTGGGCTCGTGCTGCCCAGTCCTGCACAGCATCAGGGTTGTCCCCATTTCTCTCTGTGTCCCCTGCACCATTACCCCACTGCCCTCCAGCAAGCAGACTGGAGAAGAAGCTGGGAAGGGACACAGCCAGGAAAGCTGTCCCCAGCTGACCTGGGATATCCCATACCACATAATGTCATCTCAGCATTAAAGAAGAAGGGTGGTTGTTCCTCCAAAGCAGCCATTGCTCAGAGACTGGCTGGGCATTGTTCTGCCCAAGGGGGGTGATGGGTGATTGCTTTTTTCTTCACTTGGGTTTTTCTCTTTCCTTCTCTCATTAAACTGTCTCCATCTTGAGGATTTCTCACTTTTGCTCTTCCTGTGCTTTCCCTGTCCCACAGGGAGTTGGGTGAGTCCTGAGCTGCTGACTGGGTCAACCCACTGCAAACATGCAGGAAAGCTGGCTACACTCAGAGAAACTGAAGTCCTATCAGCATGGAGTTAGGCTGGATTATGGCTTGATTATGTATATCTGCCTTTAGATTGTGCTAACTCCTTAGCTGAAGATTGCTTCTTAGATGGTTCTTTACAGAAACTCTTGAAAGAGTTGTTGAATCAAACAGTAAAAGTGGCTAAATCTCTGAAGAAATATTGTCAATAATAGTGCCTATGGGTTTAGGAGCAGCACAGAATGAGAGCCTTGAGTGAGATGGTTAAACAGCCTGGCTGATTGTATAGCTTAATGTCAGGCTTTGTTGAGTTCTATTAAGACATGGCATCTCAGTCCATAGGACAAACTAAAAGCCAAACACTGTCTAAAGAGTGGTGTGGCTGGAATGGAGAAAAGTCACTTCAGGACAGGCTATATGTAGCAACATTATCTTCCCAAGCAGAATTGTTTTTGAAGCATTTGAGCTGAGGCTTGTTTGGCAAGTTTTAAAGATGCTCAAAAAATTACTGAAGGTTTTACTTACAAGCATCACCACAAAACATGTCATTTTGGTGGAGACTGTAAAGATAGAGACTTACGTGTTTTGGAGCATCTGGCAGCAGACATTGCCAGGGACTGGATACTGAATTAGATTGAATGATCTTTCCAAATTGTCTGGAACTTTATGGCTAGTGTATTCCAGAATAGCTTGTTCTGTTTTCTCAGCTTAGGAACAAATTAAATTTTAATCCCTCATCTACAGTATTCCTGCAATTAGTATTGTCTCCAATATGTTCCAGAAATGGGTTATGATTTCTGGATTCTTCACACTGCATAAAACTACTTCTCAAGTTATCTGAGTCAATAGCATCTGCCTTTGCTTTTTTTCTTCCAAGTTATGTCATCTATGAGATCAGCACGTGGTTCCTGGAGCACCATCTTCCACAGGGATAATGGTGATCCAGCCTGGTCTGCAGTGCTTTTAAATATGGATCTACTAATCACCTTACTGAACAGATCTCAGGATTCAGCTACTGACCCTTTTCCAGCTTCCTTCTCTGTGGGCTACCTCTAATACAACTTGATATTATCTTTGATACCTTCTTGATTTCCAATTTTGTGGATAAATCCAAGACTCAAATGTTTACAGGGAAAGATATCCTGATTCTTCCAGAAAGCTTTTACAGTTCATCTCTTCAAAAAGAAGAGGAGGAAGTTCTATATGTACATGTGGGTGTATCTGTGTGTGTGTGATTCTGTGTGTCTGTGTGTGTATAGCAGAATTTAACCTTTTATTAAAGATTACCTTGAAAAAGAAATCATTGTGATAATCTCTTTGGTACAAAAGAATCTTAGTCTACCAAATTATCTTCATTTCTGGTTTGTGATCACTGACAGAGTAATGCATTGTCATTTGTATTCATTTCCTTTCAAACTGAGAGCAAATTTAGTATGTTTCCTTTGATGTAGTCATTGCAGACTAGATTTCTAGAGATGTGCTTTTGAAAATAAATAATTCCCTCCATCTTTAGGCACTTAAATGCTATTAATATCTGACCTTTTATGGCTGTATAGTCACAGATAATGGTCCAGGGATTAGTGAGATGAAAAGATTGAATCTAGCATATTTTAATTCTCATTAACTAGCATCTTAGCATTCTCAAGAGAGAGGGAAAAATAGATATGAAAAGTAGCTGGTTTCTTACAACAGCACAGATGGTTCTCTAAGATTTTAGCTGATTTCCATTTAAACACTTGGAATAAATATTTTCATTTTATTCAACCTGCTACTCAATTTCAGTTGAGGGAAAACTTCTAGAAGTTGTTAATTTTCCTTAGTTAACCCTGAAAATGTACTAACAAATCTGTTCAAGCTAAGGAGAGCAGGATTCGTCTTGCTTCCTTTCTGTCTTCTCTAACTGAGACTGCAAGGTTAAGTGAGTTATCCCATATCCATCAATAGTCAGTGGAATCACAGAAACACTTCAAGAGACATCTCAGGCGCCCATCTGGGGATGGGATCCATCACCATCAGGAGATCCTGCCTACCTTATACTGCACACTGTCTTCTTTAATAGCTGAAGTTACATGAAATGGACCCTTTCCTCACTGTCTAGCAAAGGAATCTTTGTTACTCAGTTTAGGGCATAGTTAATATTTCTTTTTACTTTGTGGTAGATCACACTCTCTGAGGATCTTCCATATTAAAAGTAATAAAGAGTAGGTCTGCAAAGAGTGCCACAGGAGACCGTGCACTGTGTCAGAGGTATGATTCACACTTAGCAATGTACTACAGCTCTGGGTGAGCTCCCTCAGATTCTGTTTTCCCACCTTTGCTGTGAGTCATGCCATGAAGTTCTTTTCACAGCTCCAGCCGCTGTGCTTGCGTAGGTGACATTGCCAAGTGCACACCAGAAATTCCTTTTCTGAGCATCGCTGGAACAGAAGCAGGCTAGGAGTAAACACTGAGGCCACATCCTTAGGCAGTTTAATAAAACCCAAAAAAACCAGTTATTTTTAAATTCTTAGGATTTCTGATAGCCTAGTTCTTGGTTTTTAACTCTGGAGAGGGAAGTAGGGGAGAGCATGCAGCTTGGCCTTTGACTTGAGTGGAAATTAGGTATGCACTGAGTCCTGGCATGTGGCAAGCCCTCCAGCTGACTTGTTGGGATGGTACTTCAAGCAGTGACCTGCAGTGTTTTCCCAGAGAATAGTAGCCTGTTATATTGCTTGGACCAGGGATGGTTCACCAGTGGCAGCCTGTGCATGGGCAGAGATTTGTTTAGTCCAAGAGATGTGACTTATGATTATACCCATTTTCAGACCCATGCAGAAAATTCTGCATGTCCCATTTTGTTTTCTTGAACACTACCAGGCATGTCCTAAGTAAATATCAGATACTCCAGAAGTTGTGTTGTTTTTTCCCTGTTACCAGCATAACAGATGCTCTCTATCTCTGTCTCTCAAAATAAATGTGCACAGACAAATTGAGTCAGTCATTCTGGTCTTGGCTTAGACTCTGCTTCCTTTGAAATACTTTTCAGAGTATTTCAGCTGCAACTGGCCACAGAAGGACGTTGCTGATAATTCAGCTGCTGTTTCTCAAGCCGTTCTGTAGTTAAAAGCCATATGAGACTCTGGTACTCTCAAAGTCCTTTCTGCACCTGCAGTATAGTCACAGGCAATGAATTATATAACTGCTGGATCTCAGTAATTCTCCTACTTTCTTGCAGTTACACTGCAGTGTTCAGCCTGGATTATTAGTAATACCATTTTGAGGCATTATTTCAATAAGCAGATCCATCCTATTTTTGTTAAATGTTTCATCTTCCTTTGCATCCAAAATAGACCTGTCTTAAAGTGCTGCTGTGGCAGCTTCCTGCAGTCTTTAACTCTGCTGGCATTCAGAAGTCTGGTGAGAAGAATGTGGGATGCCAGGGCTTTCAGAGCTGTTTGTTTTCACAAGTTGTAGGGCAAATCCCACAGCAGCCATCTGGTGTTGGATACTCCACGTGATAGTAGTGCCTTGGGACTAGTCACCACTGAGGACTTTTTGTCTCTTTGCTGAGTTATCAGTCATGGTGGAGAGCTGATGGGTTTTTATCAGCTTTTAATTTTACTGTTCTTTATATGCATTATACTGTTTACCATAACAAATAGGAATGAAGACTTCTTGAGCTCTGAAGTTACTCCCTTTATTTATGATCTTCCAGTAGTTAGATTATGCACCAAGCTTTGATTTTATTTCACTTTAGGATCAGGTTGATCTGTATGCAAGAAGGTGTAAGTATCTTTCTCTGTTGTATACTAATTTTATTTTTTTTTCCAAAATGAGAGCTTACTTTTGATTTCCAGAGGACATCATTTACAAACTTCTGTTAATAATGAAATGGCAGACCTGGAATTCTCAATGGAATAAAGTGCATTAAAATAGGAGGGCCATCATGTTTAATGAATTTAAAACCAAAAACAACAACAACAAAAAAATCAGTACGCTAGACACGTGTTTTCCACTAACAACATTGTCTGTAGTGTCCTAAAACCATTTAAATCTGTTTGTCCAAGGTTAGCAGTCTACAGCTGTCTCTTCTGTTGCTCTACTAAAATGTTGACACCTCATTTTTTACTTTTTTTAACCTTTATTGGTATAATGGTTAATTTGTAAAATTCCTGTATTTGACATTGTTTTTCTTTTTATTTTACTCCCTGCTTTTTGCATTCTCCTCTTTTGTTTCTCCCACCCTTCATTCCCACTTTTTATTATTATTTTTGTCTTGTGTTACCTTCTTTCCTTCTCTCCCTCATCCCTGCTATTCCTGCTGCTATAGCCTCACAGGCTGGGGAAGCTGGCCGAGCAGGTAGGGGATTTTCATGTTCCCTCAATACCCACCTATCAGCTTCCAACAGTGGGACAGACTAGAAATTGAGTCTGGAGATTTGGGGATTTTCAGATCCTTCTATAAAATTGTAAACAAGTCCAGTACAGCTTTATCTGGATGCAGGTTTCATCAAATATTAGATGTCCATTGTAATTATTTCATTCATGCTGAAAATAATAAATACCATAGTGATTGTCTTTGATTTTCAAACTTGACTGTTTCCATTATTTTACAAATCAAATCAGCTTTAGTTTTATTTTTAAAGGTAACCAATTTTTCCTTGGTTTTGTTTCTTTCTTTTCAACATTTTGTATATTTCAAATAAGTTCTCCACTCAGCACTAGTCTGTTACACTGCTGAGTTTACCAGTAGACTGAAAATCGTGTCGTTAATAGCTAGAGAGGATATTGTACCTTGTATTGTGTATAACAAGCTAAAGAGGCTAACATGCATGTGCAGCTCTATTACTCCTGTTCTCCTCTGGTGGTGGGTGATGATCAGTACCTGTTCAGTAAGTATCAATTGGTAGTGGTAACACTTTCCCCCATAGATACAAAAATTAGCTATCTGTGGGTCTAGGTTGCAACTTTTAGTGCTCAAAAAATTGTGGAGCAATCAGCCAGCACTGCAGAAATGTAAAATTTAGCCCTAGACATTCCTAATGTGAAGAATTATACTCTACAATGCATCCAAATGGGACAGAAATCACTAGGAGTTCATGTTGCCTGCTGGTTTAAGTAGTAGACATCTAAATAACTGCTAAAGGAGTTTGTGCATCTGGAGTTTACCAGGTTTAGGAGAATTCCTCTGCTGAAAAGAAAATTTCCAACGTGCCAGTGTTCCAGAATGAAGTTGTGCTTTTCTTCTAGCTTTGTGCTTAGCAGTAGCATGAGGTCTGCAGCAGAGAAGAGAGCCCTAGCCTGGAGCATGGAGAATTCACATGATGTTCACTGGTGATGAGTTTGAAGTTTTGGATAAGGGCAGATCATAGCAGGCTGCAAAACTGCAGAAAAGCTGTGGGTGGAAAGGCCTAAAGACTGCATCATCTCTGCATGAAAGGAAACTAAAATTAGTCTGCCTCTTCTCAAGTAACTAAATATTGTGACATAAAGCAAGGGTTTAAATTATGCAGTGGAAGACTGAAAAGGATCAGAATATTTGCTTAACAGACCTTCAGTCCAAATTGGTTCATGTCATGCGTGCTACCTTTACTATCTTTAGCTTCAAGTATATTCTCTGTTGCATGTATGGAAGACTCTCAGTAAACCATGCTTCACATTCCTGACCATGTGCTTCTGCCATTAAACTGTGTCTCCTCAGCAATTTCCACCTTCCTTTATATGGCAAAACGTGTTTAACATTTTTTGTATGTTATCCATGTGCTGATTACTTGGCCTTTTGTAGCAAATAAAACCTTTGTTGACATGTGTTGGTTTAGTAGTCTGACTGCTTGATGTTTTTCTGAACTCCAGGGTGACAAGTACCTGATGGTAGGTATTTTTCCAGTGCTTGTTCTGATTCTGTAAAGCTGAGCTTTGATTGATGAATACCTTAAATATAACTTGTCATTTGATTAGCATAATTAGCACTGAAATGAATGTTTGGTTATTTGGGGGGTAAAACTCTTTCCTCCTCCCAGCCCTCAGGTTCTGATTAGCTGATGTTGTTGTTTACAGGGAACATCTGGACCAGATCCCACCACAGTGTATGTTGATATGAGGGCACTGAGGCATGACAGGTCAGAACCACCTTTTTCTTTTTCTCTAATACACACAATTAACAAAGTTTCTAGCAAGAAAGCTGCTTACAGCACACCCCACGGACCCTGGAAACCATTGCAATCATAAATTATTTTTGTTGATGCCTACCAGCCAGCAGACACAGACATTATTTGGGTTAATTAATTTCACCATGGATAAATCTGAGGCATCTAACATCACTACAGCAATGACTAACAAGATTCCTTGCCTTATTGCCACCAGGATTTCATGACACTTGTGTTCAGGTGGTGCAGCCTAGCCAGTCCCCACAAACTGGAGTTCTTTTGGGTCTTTCAGCTTCACTGAGTGTTTCTCCTGCCTTGGCAGCTGTTTGCCTGCCAGGAGATCATGGTGGGGTTTGCTGCAGTTCTTAATTCTGCAGGACTGTGAGGGGATGCATTATTTGCTTCAGCCACTGTGAGCAACCACATTCTGTAATTGTGGGTATTTTTCAGTATCATCTTGAGTATTAGATATGTATACAGGAGTGAGAAATAAAATTTATCACTTTGTGGTTGGAGGCAAGCTTGAGATCTGAGGTGTCATTTTAAAAAATACCCATGCACATATATTTCAGTTTTCCAATTACTCTGGTCATGAGTCTCTTTACAGAACTGTAACAAACCAAGAAATTTTCTATGAACTCTGGAAAAGGTGAACATTTAATTAACAGTCCCGGTTCCCTTAAAAAATCATTATCCAAAAAGGGAGTTTCTTTGTTCTTTTTCTTTCATCCTTCTTAAAAGCTTAACAGAGAATTTGCCCCCCAACTTTGGCTCTATCAAAGTGACCAGTTCAGCTTGCAGAGTACAAACCTCAGGGCACTGCAGGCCCAAATTACCCACTGGGTAGTTAGGTCAGGTAGACATGTAGGTATTTTCTTATTGCTCATGGAGTTTGGCAGGTAGAAGAAAGGAGCTGCAAGATGTTTGACTCATGATTTCTTTATTCCTTTTGCACACAATGATTCCAATAATAACACTTAGGTTTGATCTGTCCTTTGGGACACTCCTGTCTGTACAACCCAGCCAAGGAAATTCAGTGTTCCTGGCCCAGCAAGTGCAGTAGTGTAGAGAGAGAGTCCACAGTCGTACTCAATCCAGAAAAGAAAAAAGGCCTTTTCTATAGAAAGAGAATGTAACATTCACAGTCAGTAAAAATTGTAATTAATAAAAAAATATGTTTAAAGAGAGGAATTAAGATATACTCTTCATGAAAGTTGCATAAACCATGGGTATACTATTTCCCTGCCTTAGCATGTCATTGAGAAGTAGGCATCATTATCGAGATCAGCTGTGCAGTGTGTTCATTTATATTTAGTGACTAGTTCTACAGAACATGAAAGATGGTCTTTAGAGCTGGTTCTCATATTGTGGTGATGTAGATTTTGATTTGATGGTTTAAAGTTGTGCCTCATTTACCCAGTCCTGTGGAATTTGGAATTAGATTAGTGGGTCATAAATTAAGGGAGAAAACAACTCTATTTCACACAGTCTCCTCACACTTGCTGTTTCTAACCATTTTAGTAGAACTGAATGTCCCTATTACTTAGATATATCTGAAAGATCCCTGTAAATATCTGTGAGACCATAGAGTAGGAACCCACAGAGTCTTGCAGGCCAGCCAGTCCCCCAACAATATGAACATTTACACTGTACACTTAATGTGAGGAAATTTTTTTCATAATTTGTATTTTAGAAAATATTTTTCAGGGTCTGAAAGAGACTGAACATATGGGGTTTTTTTCTTGGCATGATAACACTCTCTAGTTGCTTCAAAAAACAGCTGTAGTTCATCTCTTTGAGATTATTCAAATCCTGTTCACATCCATAAAAATTAATAATCAGTTTCAATACAACTGTTTCAAGCTCATCTGGTAATTACGTGCTTGCACACTTTACAGCTTATGAAAATGTCATTTTCTTGTCAGTGTTTAGGTCAAAATACCTGTGCTAGATACAATCTCTGTGGAGATCTAGGGGTGGTTATTCAACCAAATTATATGATTCTTTCCTCCCAGCTCCCCCTGGATTTGGATAGTTTGCTTCTTAGGTCAGGGTGGAAGTTTTCAAATACCTTTTTGTGTGTGTCCCTGTGTGGTTTTCATCTAACAGCTTAGGTTTAGCTGCTGGGACTCTGGCCATAGTACTGGGCTCACCTGGAGGTTCAGGACACTTGTAGCAAGGGGTGCAACCGCTTGGTCAGTGAATGGCATCAGTTCTGACACTGGAAAGAGGTTTGACTGCCTGGCTTTTAGTGAGCTTTTATTGCAGTTCTAGGTGCTCCAGCTTCTCAAGTAGCATCTCACATGGAGCCATGTTGTGTTTGTAAGTCCTAAGGAGTGTCCCAGGCACCCTGAGCTGTCTCAAATGGCATTAGACGCCTGTTTTTGGAATCTGACTAGCACAAAAAGCAAGAATATACAGTTCTGGCTTGCTGTTAGTGACAGGATATCAGTATCATTGTACTCAAAATTTTACTGATTTTCTACAAATGAGAGTGTGCTCAGGATGGCCTGAGGAAAGAGTGAGCAAAGACAGGCAAGTCCCACAGAGGCTTTTAATAAAAAACAGAAGACTCCTGAGTTATGAGGTGGGTGATGTGTCCTGCAGTGCAGAGCACTGCAGTTTGCAGAGCCACAGAGGTTAGCTCAGGTCCAAAGGACAGAGCAGGTGGATTAAAGCTTCCCAGCACAGCACAGAGGCTCCTGCCTGCTGCCTCCTTGTGCAGCTCAGGCCATGGCCACGTGGCCAGGGCATCCCCAGGGTGGGACAGGCAGCGGAGCTCTGGGCAGGAGCACCCACTCAGGTCATTGCTGCATTTCTCTGCCTCTGGGAAAGCCATTTTATTCCCCCTCCCCCACAAAAAGGGAAAATAAGTTGAATAAATATATACATATTCTTGTCCTGCTTCTAAAGGCCTGGTTGTCAGACTGTTCCATCATATTTTTGACCAGTCATGGTCTCCTCAGAAAGCTTTCCAGGTGGTTAAGCACAAGGTGCCTAAATATGCTAAAAGCTGAGAAGTGCTTGGAAGATAAACAAGGGAGAGAGAGAGAGAGAGAGAGAGAGAGAGAGAGAGAGCCTTTTCTCATCATGCCAAAACAGCATATACTTGAAAGATGGTGGCTTTTGCAACATTTGCATCCTTTTGTACCAATAAAGATGTAAATTTGAAGGCCAAGCATCCTTTGTATCTGGATTGTTCTAAAACAATATGTGCATGTGCTTATAAAATGTCCAGCAGAAAACAAATTTCTGATATTAAAATAAAAATTTCACAGCTTCTTCATCCTTAACAGCAGCTTAGTTTTTGGTAGAAAAGCCATTTATTGGTGAAGCAAGCCAGTTTCATCAAACTGAGAATAAACCAAATTAAATCTTTCTTTCCCATCAACAGGGCAAAAATATTTCCAAGTATTCTGCAGCAGGTCAGGCTGGTTTCTCAATTGTTTCAGTATATTTGTAAACATCCTAAACCATACTTTTTTAGACTAATTCAAAGCTATTTTCAAATGTTTCTGTTTTAAGCTGATAATACATATTTTGAAATTACCTTAAATTTGAAACTAGCAGGTATGATTTAGCAATAAAATGACATTAAAAATATTGAAATATTTTGACTGCTTTGAATTGTTTCTCAATTTTTTAACATAGGAATTTATTTTCCTGGGTATCTGTACCTTTCATAGTCTAAATGTTTCATAGAGAATTTCCTCAGGAATTTTAAATAGTGAGCTGAAGGATCCATCTGGTGACAACTGAGGGAGATCATTGATCTTCTCCTGAAGTTGAAACTTCATGCAAATCCTGCAAACATAAACATCCCCTTGCATCCTAATAGTCTTCCTAATAGTCTTTTCTATATCAAAACCTCATCCATTTAAAAAAAAAAAAAAAAAGAAAACCACTGTTCTGCCCTAAGCAGAGCAAGGAAAGATCTACTTTGATATTGAAGTTTATTTTCAAAAGGATAAGAAAAGTAAAAGGAAACATATTCATTGCAATCTGTCTACCCCCAAAAGCAGATAAAAATGTCACCAGTCTTCTTGTCCTGTAGCAGATAGTGACAACTTAGGAGCTTTGCTGTAGTGTAGGCTTAGACTCCCAGGGGAGAGAGCCACCATCCAAGTCACAAATGTATTGATGAAGATTTAGATACCATTTGCATGCATGTGTCATCGACAGTTCCCCCTTATTTTGACTACAAAATTGTATTTAAACTGCTTATTGAACTGCATTGACATTTTGCATCAAACTGGGCAAGAATGAAGACTTTCAGCCAGTGCTGGTAAACACTGTTTTCTGTTTAATTTGATGCCATCTCTAGTTTCACAGATGCAGACACCCTTTTCCATCATGTCCTTCTCATCCTGTCTTTAAACTTCAGTATTAGGTGAAATAATAGGTGCATTAAATGATCTTTTAAATTATTCAGTTTCATCTAGTTAAGTCTGTAGGATAATAAAGATGGAAAAATTAATTTATCAAACTCTTTTGTGGTTTTCTAGAGCTCCTTTTGGGCTACATGTAATGGTGAGCTGCTGGGATAGACAGACATGGTGAGGCAGCTGGCACCAAAGAGGGACTGAATCCAGGTGTGGGATATTGCCAAACAAACCCGAAACACAAAGGTGTATTTGGGTTCAAGTTATTAATTTTTTAGTCTGGCTATTATTCAATTTGTGGCTTGTGATATCCACAGTCTTTCACTGAAATGCTCCCACTCCATCATTAGAACAATCATTTTAACCTGATTACCCTCTTTATTAAACAAGCAGTCTGTGGAGCTGTACAAAATAGGTGTCTTTTCCCATGTGGCCACTGACATCTTCTTGGAGTGATGCAAATTAATGTAGCTCTTAAAAAAATTACCTTGTATATACTTAGTCTGTCATTACCAGACAGTTTCTTAGGAGGTCATTTGTGTGTTGTACTAACAATAATAAGCAAGTCTCACTTTTTGCTTTGGATTCCAAGAGCATTCGGGGTTCTCTGAACTTCCTTCAGACTTGCTCAGACATTGTCTCCCTGACAAAGGTGTTTTCAGAATGGAAATTCTGAATCTCATTCCTCAAGAAAAGAAGGGAACACTTGTAGCATTTCAAAGAAATGAGAAAACAGTTACTTAGGATTTATTTTTATAGATTGCTTATACACTGAGCCCAGTCTCAAATCCAGGCTCTGTCAAAAGGAATCAGTAAAGACTTTGGCTTCATTTTAATATATTCCAGCATTTCAGACTTCATGCAGGAACAGAAAAATAGCTTTTTATTATGGCTGTCAATTGTTTATCCTTCTCTGAATTTACTGAAACTTTCATGTTATGTATACATTGTTTGGGGTAATACCAAACAGCAAAGCCACAGGAGCTTTTTTCCCTTATTCTCAAACGCTTCTCTGTCTACCTTGAAAAATACTTTTATTAAAGGGCTACCACACAAAAGAACTCCTTAGCTGAGTTTTGAGCTGAGCTGTAGCCACTGCAGTGCTCTGTAGCACAGTCAGGGTGTGAATATAAAATATAAACCATTTTATATTCACACAGGAGAGAGAACAGACAGGGGGAGGTGTGTCAGAAGGAGACTTGCTAATAGCAAGTGACAGTGAAATAGTTACCTTTTGTGCATTAAAAAATGATTAATACTATTTCAAAGCCATTGGGCAACGGTAGCAAAAGAGATGCTTTGAGGAGTACTCCCTTGGTGCTGGGGGGGAGCTGGGCTTTTCCAGCTTCTGCAATGGGTTACAGCACACAGAGCCCAGCCACAGGTTAGAGAGAATCAAAGTCCTCAGCTGTTCACTGTGTGGGGTCCAAAGGGGTGGTTAAAATCCATCACTTCCCTCTGTGACACCCAGCCAGCATTTCCCTTGCAGTGAGATTCTGTAGGCAGAGGGCATGGCTGTTTTGAGGTGTAAAGTTCCCCATATGTGGTGGACTGTTCAAAACAGACCTCCCATGGCATTGTCCTCAGAGTGCTTTAGACACAATAAGCTCATTTTGCCAATGGAATTGTCAAGTGCTACCTCCAGCAGTGCCAGTCCTGTCACCCTGAGCTTCAGGGATATTCTCACATGGGTGGCTCCAATTCCAAGTTCCACACATCACCCATAATTTTTTGTAATTGTCTGTTGTTGCTTTAGCTCTTTGGATTGTTTTCTGTTGTCACATAGACAGTTTCTTCATGAAACTGAAAAAATTTGCACCCCTATGGAGTTGGTGCAAGTAACTCAGCTGAGAGGAGGGCCTGAGGTCTTTAAAATAAAACCTGAGTCCCTCAAAGATTTAAGTACAAAAAGAAATGATGCAGTTTGGTTTTGAGGAGTCTTTGTAGAACCGCCTGGCTTTTAGGCATTTAGCTTTCAGAATCTTATTTGTGAGTGTAAGCTGTTTGTCATGGTACTGGCAAAACTCTCCTTCTTCTTCATGTTTTTCCTCAGGAGAAGATACAGCCTTGGCCTCTCAGCAGTATTGTGCTTTCTTTCTGCCATGCAAACACTGCTGTCTCAAAAATCCCCTTGGCGTTGTTTCTGATCTATGGGAAACAAATCTCCCAGAAAGAAAAGTTAATTTGGGCTGATAAGCATCATATGAACACTTTCAGTTCTGGCTCAGAGAACTCCCAGTCTGTCTAGAGAAGAGGAAAGATTCTCTCTTGCTGTTCTGATTGCATCAGGAGAACTTGTTTAATCTCTGTACACTGAATAGTCAGTGATTAGGAATAAAGCTGATGGCCTGGGAAACTGAAGAGGAGCAAATATTGTTGAAGAAATTGTACTGTTTACCCATGAGGATCCAGAGTTATAACCAAATTTGTAAATGTACCTTTTTAAAGAGCTTTGAAAGATGCCTCATGTTTCCAGGCATAGCACAACTGAGCAGGGCAGAAGAAAGGGAAAAGTGTCCAAGAACTGGAGGGGTGAAAGTCCTACAAAGTAATTCTTGTGCTTTCTAAGGCAAGACTACTTGTCACTGAAGTATTTCCTCCCTTGAGGCAAGCCCATTTCTTCCTTGATAAAATCATCTTCAAGAGAAAAGTTTATCGTGGTTTTAGTGGAACAGGACAATAAGAGTTGGCTCCAAATATGGTTTTTGAGAGAGGATGTGGTTTAGCATTGTTTAACTACAAATCAAGAAATTCCAGTTCTATTTCCCTGGATGGCTTAGGGGAAAGAGAATACTGTCCTGTGTATCAAATAAGACAGAGACAAAGGGAAAACAAAAAGCTGAAGCTTTCCAGGAAGGTGGGTGTACTGCAGTTGTACAGTTACTGTGTTACTGTTTGCAAGTAGCATTTGCATGTCATTTTTCCAGTATGAGTAAAAGAACTAGATGGAAAATGGTTCCATTCTTGTTTTTACAAAGCAATTTTGAGTGTAACTACAATTTCACTGAAATTATAAAATTTCAGTTAAATTATCTGGAATTTCACTGCTTTTCCAAGGTTTCCAAGTTATTAAAATACACCAACATATTTATTCCTGAAGAGTGTCTGACACTGTGAAAAAAAAGGATTTCCCATTTCAAGTATACTGAGTTTCTTTGGTGTTACAGGTCCTTCTCTTTCGATCATGCTTCTCATGGAAGCTGGAAATAGGTAAAACAAGCTGGCTGCTCAGATTTCTGAGGAAGGTTTACTTAAAAAGTCTTCCTTTTTTTGTTACCTAAAAGCCATACTTCTTTCTTTCTCTCTCCCAGACTTTGCCATGAGCCTAGCTGTATAGTTACAGGAATGTCTTAATAAAATGGAATTTTGATTCTTCCAATTTTTATGCAAATAAGATGTATTATGTATTTGATTTTTACAGATAACATGTTCTGAAACAATTTGCTTTCCTTCATTTTGCTATATACTCTTAATGGAATGCTAAACACTGATTCTTTAAAAGTGCCAAGTGATCAGCATAGGGTACACTTGCTGTTTCAGCAGTGGAGGAAAATGTGCTGCTTTCCCACACTGCTGCCTTAGAGGGCATTTCACAAGGCATCTGCTTTGGAAGGGGAAATAATGAATATATGTAAGATTTGGAACAAGGCTTTGTAGCTTCTGCAGCTCTAGCCACAGACTGTGCTGTGCTGTAAGACTGGAGCTTCCTATGTGCTCTCCATCCCTCTTTCTGTTCCCCTCTTCTCTTGCCAACCTTTGCAGGAAGACAGGGCCTTTGTCATGCCACACACTCAGTTTTTTGGGACAAATAATTCAGCACAGGGTGCTGTGCTGCCAGTTACCCCTGGGAAATGGGCTCTGTCACCCTTGGGACCCACTCCAGCTTGCTGGCCTCAGGCACTCACTTGGCTCCTGTTGTCAGTGAAATCTCTGGCTGAAGGAAAACTGAAGGAAAACTGTTGGACTTGGGAAGGAGAGCTCTGAATAGTAAAAGCATCCTTTATTTATATAAGGATACAACACTAATTTGGTTAGAGGTGCAATACCCTCTTCAATGGCTCCTTTCAATGGATCTTAATATGTTGCTTCAAGCCTGACTTGTCCTTTTTGGTATAGCATATAGTGGAAGTGTTTGTGAGCAGAAGATGAACTTGCATAAGCAAAGAGTCTCAAGAAGCTCAGCCATGGTTCCCAGTGAGTCTCCTGTGACAGGACAGTCCCTTTTCAGTGCCTGCAGGTGTACAAGGCACTGCTGCTCATGGCACCACTGACCTTTCCTCCTGAGAGCTCATCTGCAGTTTTCATTGAACTGAGCAAATAGCTTCATGTGTTAGTGTTCCATGCACAGGAAATGTCCCTGGTTGTTGTTAAGGAGAACTTTGTGCAGATTCTTTCTCAAAAATGCAGGGTGAGCCAGCTAATGGTGGGAAATTTGGAGGTTATAGCAAGAAAAGGGGACAGGTTAAAGAAAATTACTTGATTGCAGAAACTCCACCTTTGATTACATTGTGGGAATGTAGAACGTGAATATTTTATTAGCAATGTTAAAATAATTTCCATCATTTGTTAACAACAAATAGGCTAATTCCATTAGCTCAGGATGTTTTTAGATCCCAAGTTCATTATAATTAAATTTTTCCCTGTATGTGAAATCTCTTTAGAGATTAGGACTAGGAAGACAAAGGGTTACAAAATAGAAAAAGCATATTGCATTAAACAGAATTGTTAGATCTCAACTGTGATTATGAAAAGTGCTGTAAAAACAATTAGTAATAAACACTATGTCCTGGGAGGTTTGTAATCTGAATAAAAAGATAACAGCTGTGAGCAGCTTTATGCCTGGTTTTGCAAAGCTGAACCTAAAGCACAGAGAAAGGTGATGCTGTACCTGATTGTGCTTGATGTGCAAGGTGGGAGACCAAATTCTCCAGAGTCTTGGTTTACTGCATTCTCTTGAAGTAGTTGTATACTGTGCTTTAAACAATGTGTTTAAATTAACTTTAAAAAGTTAATTTAAACAAATTTAATGTGTGATGACAGCTGAACTTTTTAAAGTACTTCAAAACTGAAAGAAAACAGAAGTCATAACCATGACTTACCTTTTTTACATATTCCCAGAATCTTTTATGATAAAATTGTTATTGCTTTTTTAATCTGTGAAGCTTTGAGTGTTACCTTCCTGAATCAGAGTTCATTTTGATTTGTTTCCAGCTTTCTGAACTGTTTTAAATCATTGTGTAACTTTTTCTGCTTCTTTGTCCAGCCATCTGAAGGATTGGAAGCTCTTAGCATTTGACCTCAGGGAATTTGGCACATGAAGTGTAATTTAGGTTTATAGTGAAGGATTCCTTTGCATTAAAGGAAATCATTTAGCAGTCATTCTTGTTGATCATCAAATTAACAGGATTAAAATATGTCCTAAGCATACAGAAAGTTTAATGGTTGTTCATTCAGTTGGTTAAAGTTTGCCTAAATCCCAAAGCCCTTTTTTTGAGTCTCAGTTGTATCTCTCCATTATTTGAATACATCATATGATAGGAGAAAATCTGCTCTGAGGAAATCAGGATGATGCAGGGAAACATCTTCATTATCTATAGTTTCCCTTCAGGCTGTGTTCAGCTGTGCAATTTTCCTACTTTTCTTTTTTGATTTGCTATTTGAATCTGCCTGTCATTTTGGAAGGTAGAGCTTATGTTCTTTGATCCATATTTCCTTTTTTTTTTTTTTTTTTGGTAGAATGAGCTCATTGACTTGTTAATTCTGGAATTGTTTATGTATAAACATTTTATTATTTGAGTAAAGAGAAATTGCACTGACAGTCTTGAGTGTCAAAAAACCCTGACCCAGTCTAGGATCCCGCTGTTACCTACAGTGCCCATCTTTCTTCCAACTATAGAAAATGAGAAGAAGCTGCACCAGCCCTTTCCCCCACAAGTCTTACCCAAGCACCATCTCAGAATGGACATTGATGCATATCTGAAAGGTGTTGATGGCAGTAGTTCTTAATGATTTGAGTCAGAACTGGGAAGTCTCTGTGCTCTGTAGCCACATAAAAGGTCTCTGACAATAAATGCCTTGCAATTTGATTTTGGTTACAGTTTCTAATGAATTAGGTAGTTAGCCTTTTTTTCACTGTAAAAGACCATTGTGTTGAATTCAGAAGAGTCAGTTTGTGCAGATCCTTTTCAGCTTAAGGAAAAAGAGTTTTCAAAGTGGTCAAAACACATTAAGTTTTTAATTTTTGCTCATGATGTGGGTTAAAGCATTTTCAGTGAGGATAGTTAATAAATTTAATTTCAAGACAAAATAAAATGCCCTGAAGTATTAACCATAAATAACCTCTTTTTCTGCCCTGCCACATGGTTGTTTTTTGGGTTTTTTTTTAGATTCTATTTACCACTTCTGTACATATTTTACTTCTTCATTCCAGTTTAACACAGAAAAATTTTCAAAACATCAATAACTTGCAGGATAATAAAATATCCACTTTTCCCCCACAAGCTTAACTTTTAATGTAAGATGATGGTCAGTAGGTAAACTTAAGAAATAGAGCTGGAATGAGCCCAGAGACCACTGGCTGTTGCTTTTTGCCACAGAAAGACTGTGAGCCAAGAGGGGGCTTAAATACATTGGGTTATATGTTCATCACATCCTATTTGGTTTCCTCTAGGCTTTGTTGCTGAAGGTTTTCAAGAGTGGCAGCATCCAAGAACAGATGCTGAAAGAAATCAGAGTGCAAAATAGCTGGTGTGAAAGAAACCAAAGAGTTGGGCTTCCAAGCTGGCATGCCTGTGAAGTGACATGGTGTGAGAGCTGCTCCAGACAGGAGGAGGGGTTGGTGGGAGAGGCAGGGAAATCAGAGCTGGAGATGTGTGCAGGTGATGTGAGTGCCCAGGCCTGGCTGACAGAAGATGCTGGCACACAGGCAAGGAGGAAGAGGGCAATTACCATGGCTCAGCTTGAGGGAATGGCTATAAAGGGAAGACAAAAGTTCAAGATGTGGGGTTTGGCCAAGTGGTAGGGTAAAAGGCAATCTCTTCAGATGAGTTATATTGAAAGAGAATGGGGGCACTGGGGAAAAGCTCCTTTGAGTTGGACTTGGAGAGGTAGAAATAATAAGAGGAAACTGAGACTGGTTCATGCCAAGCATCACAGAGTGAAAAAGGTTCCTGGATTTGAAATAAATTCAGCTGAGAAATAAGCCCTGAAAGGAAGTGGAAGAAGCCCCATCATTTGAAATACTCTAACAGAAACAGGCAAAGCACTCAAAAGTGCACTGCAGGGAGCAGCCTTTTTTTGGCAGGGAGCAAGACTTGGATGACCTCATAGCTTCTTTCCATCTCTATTAGAATCACAGAATCCAAACTCTTTCTCTGAGCAGCAGCACAGCCAGCTCTGAAGGACTGCCCAGTTTTGGCACTGTTGTCTTGCTTAGTGCCACTACTCTGCATGTGCCAGCCCCTGCAGATTCCCAAAGCAAGAGTTAATAGCTCTGCTGACAAACTCTCTGATTAGTGTGGAGCACTAGCAAGCTGTGCAGTGTATTTTGGAGAGTTTTCATCACCAAATGAACCAGATCTAAAATGAAGCATAAAAAAAAGTTTCATGTAAGATACTCGGGCAGAAAGACATTGTTGCTGCACTTCCATACCCATTTGCTGCACAGTGATTGCAGTGCCTGGTTAGTTATAGCTGGCCAGTTCCTGTTCTGAAGTCAGATTTCAGTCCTACTTTTCTATAGTAAGTGTTTGATTTAAAGAGGATGAAATACATTTAATATATGAAATTGTAACCAGAAAAGAAGTTGGCACATACTGGGGGTGTAGCTGCATTCCCCATTAAATCCCAGGAACCAGACCTTGAAACAGTTTTCTCAACTCTACAGCTCCAGTGAGAGAATTTTTAAAAATATATTCTTAGGAACCAGTGGAAAAAAGTTGTGAAAAATATACTCTTCTGTACTATTCTGTGTAAATACAGTTTCATTGTGTATCATCCCTGGTTATGGCTTTGCTACAGCGAAACAATTGTTAAACATTTTCTGTCACCAGCTTCCAATCAGATATTTTAGTGGGGGAGAAACCCTGTGGCTGCCCTACATTGTGTGGCTCATTGATGTTTTCCCTCTCAGCTTGGCTGCAAACCACCAGAAGGTGCAAAAGGAGCTTTCACACCCAAGGGCAGCATGTTTTCTCCCATCCACTTGATTTTCAGGCTCTTTGCCCAGTCTGGCTCTGCTGCCACGTTCTCCTCTGCCCTTCCCAGCAAGACTCAGTGGCAGAAGAAAACTGCAGGAAGGCTCTGTGCTCACTTTGTAAGAGATTGTTTTCATTCCCAACAAAGAACTCTGGAGCACTGCTGAGAAACAGGACTTGCCCTTCCTGGACCTGCGCTGCCTGGGAGCGGCTTGTGATGATTTGTGGATTTGGAGAGGCTTTGCTGTCATTGTCCTAGGGAGGCTGCAAGGAGCAGTGTGCTTCTTTGCCAGCATCACCTGGGTAATTCAGGGGAGCTGTTTTTAAGTGTCTGATGGGCCCTGTGCTCTGCAATTTTAGATTGCCTACCAGAGCAGCCTTGATAGTGATGCTGTTTGCTCAAGAGGGAAGCAAAGAAGTTTTCAATTGTATCTGCATTTGTCAGTGGAAAAAGGGAAATCTCTTGAGAAAGAGTGGGAACAATTGAATTATTTTATGCTGAGGCACAATATAATTCATTTAAAAAATTATTGCCTAATGCCCATGATTTATTCACAGTATCTAGTCACAGTGGAGTTAATGAGACTATTAAGCACTTAAAATTAGGAATGCTCATGAGAGTTGCTAACATCAGAATCTCATGTTTTACTTATATTTTTTTGAAATATCTTTGTGGCAATTTTTTTTTTTATTATTTTTGGATTTGTTAGAAGTTTAACAGTGTGTTCCCCAACGAATTGTGAGCTTAGCAGAAACTTTTTAAAAAGGGACCCAAGGTTTTGGGTGCTAAGAGGGCCCTCACAGAAAACCTCCAGGAAATGCCGTTTCTATGTTTAGTGCACTGCCATGAAAACTCTGTAGGGATGTGAGGTGGGAAGCACAGAGTGGGAGAGGTTTGACAGAGCTGGAAAGTGAGAAATTGCACCTTCTGTGGATCACCATGTGCTAGAAAATCAGGCAAGGTTAAATGAAACAGGTGGAGAAGGGAACTGGAAGAATACGCCAGTGGCAATAAGAACAAGATGGGAAGCACAGGTGCTGCAAACAAAGAGGGGATTGTCAGATTTATCACTGTTGGTTCATTTCCAGTAGTCACCATTGACCATCGAATCTGTTGCTTTATTATTTGTGATTTTTGCTAGGCCTGTAGTCCAGCAACACTTCATGGAGGCATGTCTTAATGACAGGAAGGGAGCAAAGGCCACCAGTATCTCTGGGCAGCTGGACAGTTCTGACATACACTTCTCCTGCCCCAGAGGTTTTTCCTACTGTTATCCAAATAGAATTCTCTTTAAAGCTATCTTAAATTACATAAAGTGCTTCCTGATCTTTGTTACACCATTACTCTTAACAGTGCTTGTGGCTGAGGTTTTCTAAATTGTCTTTTTTTTCAAGATTTTCTCAATTTCACAAATGCTTGTACATAATAGGTAAAATATCTATTAACAAAGGAACCAAGTGGGTGAGATGGTGACTATGTATTCCAACAGTAGCTACTGGTCTGCAAATACCTGTTGAAAGATTGGAGATGTCAGTTGTTTGGAAGAACTCAGTGGAAGACATTCTCTTTTTCCAGACTATTATGGATTTTACAGAACAAAGATATACATATACAAAGGCAGAAATATATAGGCAATAGTAGCAACTAAATTTTGCAATATTTGATTTAATTTCAATATATACAGAGTTATTTTTAAAACCCTTGCTGAATACTCCTAAATACTTATGATTTGGCTGCCATTTGTGTGGTTGTGTGCCATTTAGTTGCCATTTCCTGCTACAAGTGTGGCTGATGTAGATGTACCCTTTATAGAGCAGCATTAAATTAGCCTTGCACACACACATTCTAGAGAGGCTCCCACGGCCTGGCTTTCTGCTGCCCCATGTCTGTGTCCCTGGATGGACAAATGGATGCTGTAGCTTCACTGCTTTTGCCATCAATCCAATGGTGGCTCTACTGCTTTTCAGCTTAGCAGGAAATGTCAAAAACACAGACATGTGTTCCACATGTAAGACAACACTGTAAACAGGGGCAGTATAACATCAGTGTAACACACAGAGGAGGTAATTAGGGCTTTAGGCTTGGTCTGGGAATTTAGTGGCAGATGAATGAGTGTTGAAAAGTGATTCCTGTTACACACCTTGTAGGTCAGGCTGCAGCTGCCCAACTGTGCCTGCTCCAGCCAGTACCCCTTGTAGGGCACTTTACTTTCTTTTCCTCTCAACACAACTTGGAAAAAGGTCAGAAATTCCTGAGTGTTTGGGTTGTATCTTTCTGTTGGTGAGAGGAGCTGTTCACACTGATGTGTAATATCTCAGGGCTTAGCCCTGCCCCATTCATCAAGGTTGAGAGACTTCCTAGAACTGCAGATAAAACACTATTCACTGCTCCTGCCTTGACCTCAACAATCTCACCTTTTATGGAAGACTTTTGGAGCAAAGAAATAGGGGAAAAAAAAAAAAAAAGAGAGAGAGAAAGATCTTTTTCCATCTCCTTTCTGCTTAGGGTCTGAACTTGCCAAAGCTTTGTTCTCCAAAGGGACCTCTAGCTGAGGTCTCTCTGTGTCTGATCCCTCCTTTCCCAAACTGAGCACTGCAATGCTCTATCTATAAAAAGACCTCAAAACAGTCCAAAAAAGATCTATTGTGGCTGCTCCTAGTAGGCTCAGTTTTATGCTCAGCTTAATGGGATCCAGGTCTCCACCCATCTGCTTTTGTCTGTCTTCCTGTCTTCTGACGTTTCATCTTTACCTTTTACATGGCTGGCTTTCAGGCATCTTGTATTGTGGGGTTTTGTCTTTCTGATGCCTGGAGCTGGGGGGAGGAAAGAGGTAAGAACAGCTCTTCAGACACAAGTCCAGATTTAGCTTAGTGAAGTGGATTATGGATATTGTTCAGGAGTGGGAAGTTTAAGGTTTCCATGGTTGTTACAACTTTTAAGTTACTTAGGATACAGGAATAACTAGATGTTACCAAATTTTCTTTGCCATGTACTGGCTGAGACCATCAGCTGGTTTAGAACTTGGGAGTATGTTTCATTCTAACCTGCTGAGTACTTTTCTAAGGTTAAATGAGAAATTCCTTCCAGACCATGATACCACTGAAGGAGAGATGACATTCCAGTTCACTTAGTGGGGAAATAAGTTATCTAAAAAATAAGAGAAAACGAGAAAGTCACACTCTAAGAATGGATCTGATCTCAGCAGTAATAACATTTTTCATTAAATTATTTTTTTAAATATTAAAATATTTATCAGCCACTGTCCATTGAAAATAATTAAAAGATTGCAAATACAGATCTGAAGCTGAGGCCAGGTTATGAGTTATTTTGATATGACTTTGATTTTAGCTGTCAGCTGCTTGTGGAATGTCGTTGCTCACTCAGCTCACATGTTTTGTGTCTGTGCCCTGGCTTTTATGATGTTCTTGTGGGAAATCAGTATTTCAGATCCCTCTTGTCATGAATAAATCTGAGCGTGGAATTTCATTTACAAAAGTCTATCAAAAACAAATAGAAGGCACCAACTACATTTGAAGAATTTATTATTTAAGAAAAAGTTCACACACATCTTTTTTTCATTAGTTTCCCTCCGTAAGTTTTGACTAATATTACATATCGGGTGTGATTATGTTCCACATAACAGGATATAAGCTTCAACTCTTCCAAAAATAACATTAAACTCTGCAACCATTAACTATTTGTTTTAGAAATAAATTTTAATGAAAAGCAAATAAACACAACCGTGTATTATACATATTATTTTACAGAGTTCGTTTAGTCGAAAGAGGATCTCCACATAGTTTGCCTCTCATGGAGTCTGGAAAAGTAAGTACTGAAAGAAGATTTAAGTGTAACTTTTATGGTCAATATCTTCAGTAAATATCCATTTCTGTTCATTTTTACATGAATGTAGTACTGTGGAAGGCGCTATTAGCTGTGCAGATCGATGTCCTTCCTTTACTGTTGAGGTTACAGCATGATGGCAGTAACTGATTCATTACTGCTCTCTCAGTACCTGTACCTTGCTCTTTTATGCAGAAATCAATTCCTTCTTTTATGCAAAAAGAAGGTTTTTCATCCCCTACGTGTCATTCTTGAAGCAGCTGACAAATGTGGCGCTGGGGCAGGCAGTGCCATCGATGTAGAACCACCTGCAGTGAGAGCTGGTCTGAGATGACCCACGCTGTGCTCACGGGCTACTGATCACCTGCAGAGAGACTGTCCCTGCTGGGGCATGGCTCTGGGGACAGGGTGAGGTCACAGGGGCAGGCTCTGGTGCTCTGGGTGCTCATCTAAAGCTTTCTTCCAGAGCTTTGCAGACATTCATGGTCAGAGGATACTCCCTTTCCTATTCTAGGGCTCAACATTCACCTCTGTAGTTGTTGAATGTCCATTATATGAGGACTTTGGCAGGTCATTATTCTGGGAGATTGCATGATGCCTCTGGCTTTCTCTTTGTTTTAGGCCAAAGGTTCATTAGGGTTTCTCCTATCCTACTGTGTATTCTCATAGAGACAGGAGCCATTTGGCCAGACTTTTGTTCTGTAGGTGAACATTTGATTTCTGAGGAGGTTTATTGATGGAACAGCTTTCAAAAAGAGAAGCAGTTTTGTCATATTTCCCAATTATC
The DNA here is from genome assembly GCA_013397555.1 of Urocynchramus pylzowi. Classification (NCBI taxonomy): domain Eukaryota; kingdom Metazoa; phylum Chordata; class Aves; order Passeriformes; family Fringillidae; genus Urocynchramus; species Urocynchramus pylzowi. Next base: position 380,851 of record VZRH01004088.1, on the reverse strand, counting down.
TCAGAATCTTTCATATCTATGGACTATTTTTTTTTCACTATAAATCTACTTTAACTTTTTAAGGATTTTTAAGGATTTCTTATAGTTTGTAATGAAGGTTCTTTGGGGACAAAGCATCAGCATACAATTGCATAACGTGGCACCTGCTTTCTTACTGCCTCATGTTTTCTTTCAATAGATCCTCCCAGGAGTACGTATCATTATTGCTAATCCAGAAACAAAGGGACCCTTAGGAGATTCTCATCTTGGTGAGGTGAGTCATGAGAACCTGAACTTTGTATGCTCTGAACTAAATTCCAGAGACAAAGCTATTGTTGTGCATGCTAAGGATTTCCTATGATACGTCTTATCAAATGCCCAGTTAAGAAAATAGTGAATTCTACTGATCATTATAAAGTGTGGATCATGATATTTGTGTCATTATTAAAATTGTTAGTAAATTGTTTCTAAATATTAAAACCTCAAGTTAAAAAAATGAAAAAAAAATCTGCTTTTCCTAACTGTATTTTATACTTGGTGCTTCGCTAATTCTGATGGAAGCTTACATGAAAAGTAAGTTTATAGATTAGTCTAATTTCAGCTAGATGGTTTTCTTGTGCTGTTCTCCATAATCATTGTGCTTCATTGCACTGAAGTACTCTCATTAGCTGAGTTGAGCTAGACTATGTGTTTTTCGAATTTATTTTATGTTTCTAGAGTGAGAAAAATATTATGTTATTTTCAAGCAGTTAAAAATCTAGTTAACATAATGAAGAACATGTTTGATCATAATTAAAACCACAGTCTAATTTGTGAGTTTCTGTAAGAGTTCATTAATTTGAAATTGTAAAAACTTCCATGATGCTTGGAGTTTGATGGAATGAATCCTTCTCCATAGGTGATGGTCCCTGGCCTCACCCTTTAAAATAATCTGTCTGTCTGGTGTTCATGGAGGATGCTCTGCTGGGGTAAATACACTGAACCAGGAGTGAGGAATGTGGCATGGCTCAGAGCTGCCCAGCAACTTCAACAAAAGCAGATTGGGGTCTCTGTGCTAGAACTGGGTCAGTTAGGGGTTCAGAAACAGTGTTAAAAGGCATTTTTAGTATTATCTAGCTATGACTAAAAATATTTGCATCAAGAATTTTCAATAATGCTTCATTCTCAAAAGCTACTTTAATTAATACCAGTATAATTGCTTTTAACTTAGATATGGGTTCACAGCACTCACAACGCCAGTGGGTATTTTACCATCTATGGAGATGAATCTTTGCAATCAGATCATTTTAACTCAAGACTCAGCTTTGGAGACACACAGACTATTTGGGCAAGAACTGGTTATCTGGGGTTTCTGAGAAGAACAGAACTCACAGATGCAAATGGAGGTAAGAGGTTTCTCATCATCTAGGTCTATGCAAATAATTTGAATTATTTGGAGGATGACACTGCCTCTCTGGCCCTGTGGTACCTAACATGCTCCATCTGTGAAACCTGTGATACTGCAAAAAATCCCTTAGTTAAAATAATCAGAAAATAAATCAGAGGGCAAGATTTCCCTGCTGAAATAGTTGCTTTTCCTTTTTTGTACCTTAGGTACTATAAATCCCCTCCACCAGTGACCTTTTGGCACTGTTAATATACCCAGTGCTTGAGCTTGACAAATGTGAAATACAGCTGAAACTGCCATTGTTTGCTCTGGCAGTTGTGTCCCCAGGAATGCATTTGTGCAGGTGGAAGAAGCCTGGAGGGAGCCTGAGCCCTGTCCCTCCTGGGACCACCAGCTCTGTTATAAACCTAATCACAGGATCTGTCCCTTCCTCAGATTTTCCTGTCTTTACTCCAGAGGGCTGGGTACTGAAATGTAACACAAGCAGTAGCCTGCAACAGAAGGTTTGGGTTTCTGTCAAGAAGGTACAGGATTCCCTTACTTGTTTTAATGATGTTCCTTTTCTCTTGTACACATTTAAGTGAACCAGTGCTGCCAGGCACACAACGTCTGTGCTTGGGAAAATGTTTTTTTTCTGTGATTTTTGAGGAGTACAATGCCACGAGTGGCTGTGGCTGAGCTGGCCAGGGGAGGCTGTTGGCCAAGTAGGGTTTCCAGCAATGCTGTGAACACCTCCAGGAGTGATCCCAGGGCCATTAGAATAGCTGCTATCCAGCCAAAGAAAAAATTCATCAAATCTGAAAGCATTTTAGTAATCCTTGTGGATTAGGCCTGCTGCCGTGTCCTTATATTGGCACCTTCTGGAGAGATTTACTTTGCGTTGCACAGCCTTTTTTCATTTCATAATAGCCCAACCCTGAGAAAATTCAGGATTCTCTGAGGATATTGCAACTTAATCAGCCAAATAGCTTAGGTATTTTCCTAACAAAGAGTTGCTCCATTCTCCTACTTTTAGCTCCTGGTGCAGAAAGTTCTCTGCCTTTTATTAGGTAGACCTCATATTGTCATCACAATACCACCACCCAACTATCCAAATTCATGCAAAAAAGAGTCAGTTATCTGCTTTTAAGTCTGTTAGCAAATATTTTTTTATGACTAGCATATAATTGTTTATTTTCAGCCTAGTATCTTTTAAAAAGTGTAATTTCAGCCTCATTTATTTCTTCAGTAGGTAAAAAATATGGGCTATAAAAGTGTTATGCTTAAGTTACCTGAATAAACAATTTACAATCTAGCTATAGCATGTTTTTAGTTTATTGATAAACACCTTTGTAATAGATTAAAAGCATCTGTAGTGACCATCTCAAATCAATTGGAAGAACATCAGCCACACTGTCAGGATCAAATCTATACTTTCTCTTTGAAAAAACAGAGAGAAACAAGGAATCTATTGTCTATTCAGAGTGCCTTAAAAAAAAGAATGCTCTGCATCCACCTGGGAGAAAATCAGGAATTCTGCCACTGTCTTTGGATAAAGATTTCTGCCTTTGTCTTTTTCAAATGGGAATAGTGTTTCTGCCTTCCTTTCTTCTGTTTTTTGCTCTGCAATGTACTTCAGTAATGAAAAATGCTCATTAGTTCGGAAATCACTTCGGGGTTTCTGAAATTCGAGGATAACTTATGTTGTACTTATTTTACTTAATTCTTAATGTGAACATTTCTATAATTTAATGTACTGGAGAATAGAATCTTTCTCTTTTTTTTAATCCCTTACCTCCAGAACGCCATGATGCACTTTATGTGGTGGGTGCATTAGATGAAGCCATGGAATTGCGAGGGATGCGGTACCACCCGATCGATATTGAAACCTCTGTCATTAGAGCACACAAGAGCATCACAGAATGGTAAGGATTATATAACACCAGGGCCCTTATAAAAAGCTGAAATATCTCTAATGTCTGGGTTTTTTCCTTGGATATTGCAATTGATCCAGGAAATGGCCTGTCGGGATGGTCACAGGATTTATAACCCAGCTGCAAATGTGTCCTTAGGATGAAACTTTTCACAAACAGATTTAATCAGAAAGGACTGATTTCGGATAAGTTCATTCAATATATTTCTTTTTTTCTTTTTTTTTAAGGAGTAAGCAAGCAAACATTTCAAATAAATGAACACACTAATGAATTTTATTAGTGAACACACTGTTATTTTTGAATTGGTTATTAATAAACGAAGCAGTGATCAAATCAAGGTCACAATGGAAATTGAAGCGCTAAATCAATGACTTAATAATAATGTTGTCTTAATCAATGTATCATCCTCAGATGTACTCAGCAGGAAATCATTTCTTGAGTCCAACATGAGCACAAATTGCTTTTCATTATTTTTGCATCAGAAGACTCAGTCAGGTAGTTGTTTTGTTTTGCAACAACCACAGCTCAGCTATTCACCTTTCAACCAAAATGAATCTGTTGCAATAGCCACAGCAATTTAGTGCATTTTTCTTTTCAGTCCTGGTTGCAGAGGTGTAGCCTGGAGCAGGAAGCTTAATAATGAATGAAGCACAGCAGCTGAACTGGTCTTTAGTAAAAGACTTTGCTTTTTTCTTAAATATCAGTTAAAATGAATACAATTAGTTGCTTGGCTGACTGTAACTGAGGTTTTGCCTTATTGCCTCCTCCCTTGAGCATCATCACTGCTGGAAAGGTCTTGTGCCAGACAGGCATTACACAGGGAAGTGGGTTCTGTGCCTTCATATAGAACAGTATGAACACTTTATGAATGTTATGAAATTCCCCTTGAAAATGTGTCAGATCAGTACCAGCAGTGGATGGAAAGTTTTCAGAGCAAGCTGTTTAAGGACTGGTCTATTATAAGATGGCCATAGATTGATAAATTGCTGTGTTCAGCAGTATCTGTTTGTCAGAGGTTTGTGTCCCCTCAAATTATGAGCTCACAGGCAGTGAATAAAGTAGCCATATCACACTGCAGAAATTGCAGGGTTTCAGTACTAAAAAATGCTTAAATTATGTTCCTGCTTTCAAGATTGCTGAGAGCACTTTAAGGATTCTTTTTGTTCCACAACCATGGAAATTCTGAGTGAAAAAGTGGCAACTGGAAAAGGGTTGGGAGTAAGCTGGAACAACCAGAGAAAAACACCACTGAATTTCTGCAAGAAGTACATGCAGATAATTCTCAGTACCATAACTCTTCCCAGTACTTGGGTACAAAGCACAGGAGTGAGAAGGCACAGGAGTGAGAATTCAGAAAAGTGTACAAGGCACAGAAGTGAGAATTCAGAAAATACTCTGTGCTGTTGCTACTCTTTGCCCAAAGGCAAATATTTAAGGCCAGTATTTCAGGGTTGTTTTCCCTCCAAAAGAGAGATTGCTAATGAATTAGATGGGTCTCAAATGTGGTCCCTGCAGAAGAGGGACATACAGTTATTCAGAGTGCCAACGTCTGGTTTGCTCACAGCTCCCAGCCTTTTCCTAACCAATGCTCTGCCAAATACCCATCATGGAATTTTCATTCACAGTCCTTGTCCTCACTGTCCTCGACTTCTCTCACGTAACTTTTTCAGCTTCTCTTAGGGGCCTTCCTTTTGTCTTTGTGAAATGCCTCTTGACAAAATAATGCCCAGCTAACTCCTTTTTTTTTTTATTATTTATAATTTGTATATCCCTTTCTATGGACAGGGGCATGAGCCTCTTTTCTTGTTTCAGTTACAATGCCCCAGTAAGGATTTAACTGCATCAATTTCTGTTGCACACAGAAGGTGCTGGGTATGTCCAGTTGATAGATTGTGAAAACAGCCTCTGAGAAATGCAGCTCAGTCTCTAACACTGGACACCATTGAGGGATTTGTTGACTGACATGTGATCCTGCTGGGCAGCTTCTGTTATTGAGGATCAGATCTGAAAGGTCATTTAAAATTATTCTTGTCTTTTAAGAAATTTTAGCACAAAATCAGCAACCTCTGACTCTGGACCTCCTGTGTCTTAATACATAACAAGTGAAAGAGTGGCACAGTCTGGTTTTGTTGTGATGTGAACACACACCGTGCATTTTGAAAGTGTTTCTAATACCACAAAATGTGGTATGTGCTTTAATGTATGTGTTTGAATTAAAGCACATGGTTGACTCATTTAAATGTCAAAGTCTCAAAAGAGGAACAGAACAGAGCTTCCTGGAATTTGCTTAGAAGTGGTTTATACACAAAGCTACACAAGGTATTTGGAGAAGAAAACAATTAGGAGCTTCTTTCCCTGGAGGTGTTTGACAACTTCCTTGTTTCTCCTGTAGCATTTGGTGATGTGGAAGCAGCAGGAGGGGCCATTCCCAGTACATTGACTGTTTTGCATCTGTTGGGTGTGACTTGATTATTGTGACTCAGTTATTGCTTAAGGAAAGGTCACCCTTCCTGGTCCCTAGCTTTTTCCTTTGAGTTTTTTTATTCATCAGGGCTAGAAAGTTGATGTATGCATAAGAGAGACTGGTTAATGTATCTTCATGTCAACCAGTAAGAACATAAAGAGCAATTTTTCCTTCTTACTTCCAGTAATCACCAGTGAGTTGGAACCATGACATATGAAACGATTTTTAAATTAAATTGAAGCCTCTTGGGAGTGTCACTGATTTTAGGACTTAATAGAAGCTTCATCAAAGTTTTGAGAATCAGTTTCCTGAATTCAGATTAACTAATTTATCCCAAACCATGTTTTAGGGACCTGCTCCCGAATCTTGCTATTGATTTCCCAAATAACAAGCCAACAGTAGTTTCCAGGCATGGTTTTAAATGCTAACTTACATTTCAATGAAACCTCCCCTGTTTTTTTTTTGTTTTGTTTTGGGTTTTTTTGGGGTTTTTTGTTGGTTTTTGTTGTTGTTGTTTTTTGGTTTTTTTGTTTTTATAGATATTATACTAATTTAGATGTTTGTACAGCAATCAATATAAATTCCAGGACCTCTCTGGAGATGGTCACCTGTGCAGATTGATACTTCATTTTGTTAATATTCAGCATCAATCAAAACTTACTAGAATGTCTGTGAAAACATAACTACAAATGAAAATTCATTTCACAGCAGTACTAAGTCAAAAGGGGCCTTCTCATCCTTGCTTTGGCTGCTCATTAGTTTTCCAGATCAATAAGCACATAAGGATTCAATCAAATAGTACTTTGGCAGGATCTGAATTTTTTTTTTTTTAAGAGTGAAGTACTTTTCTCCTAAAATCCATTCTGTCAAGCATCAACATAGAGCACATTTTCATAGCTAATTTTTGGGAAAAGTAAGATATGCTTCCACAGTACATGGATTTTCAGAGCTGTCTTAGGAGGCTAAAACAGTGCACTTCTGTCTCAATCAAGCATTGACCTTAAAGTAAGAAGCTCTTTTTGAAGATGGCTTATGTACATAATATACTCTGACTTTCAGATGCTTATGCTCATGACAGTTCTGGGAAGTTATCCCCTGATTTTATGAGGTAAAGGCGACTGAAGTACAGGGCTTGATGCATGGTGTACATGTGTAGAATATTATTATTTATTCTGTGGAATAACCTGGAGGAAGAAGTGTCTTAAACACCTGCAAGGAAGAATGAGATTGCTCTTTGTGGCTCAGCTGTGCTGACCTCCCATGAGATGCAAGAGTCTTTGGAGACTGGAGGTATGAGGAGGAGGAGGATGGAGGGAAGCTGTAAAATTGCTCTGGATGGAAGCATACACCAGACTTTGATACCCTCCCAGCCTCCATATTTGGAAGAATAAATGCATTATCCTTAGCCAGAAGTGGTCCTAGGTAGCAGAACCCAAAATTTACCTGCTTTGGCTCAAGGGCTTAACCAAAACTTTGGGGTCTTACAAAGTTCTTTTAGCAAAGAGGAGATACTGGAGATAGTGGTGTTCCCTTGACGGTCTCAACTGTTAATCAGGAATGTTAAAACTCCTGTCCCCTTAAACCCAACAGAAACAAAACAGCTGAAATAAAACAGATGGAGACACAGCCTTATTTCTGTGGAAACCAATTGGTCCAGAAGAATTGCAGCTTTTTTGTGCTGAGCTCTGACCTGCCTGGGCAGCAGCCAGCCCAGTCCCGAAGGTGCGGAGCCGTGTTTGCCGAGCAGGCGCGGGGAGGATGCCCCGTCCCTGGGCACCCCTGTGAGCCTGCCCTGTGCCACGTGCCTTCCCAGGGCTCCACACCCTTCACCAGCAGGAGCTACCCCACAGACCTTTCAGCTCAGACTCTGCTCCTGCTGTTCTTCTTGGTGCCTCCTCTCTTAAACTCCTTGTTTTTTTGGGCTGCTCTTCAAAAAACCCTGGAGAAGGCACCTCCACACACACATCACTCCATGAACACAGCAGGGCTGTGGCACTTCCCTGGCTTCAGAGGGAACCACATGCTGTCTTACTACCTCCTTCCATGGCAGGCAAGTTTCTGTAAAGTTCAGCCTAATGCTTAGAATTGCAACAGTATTAAAGAGAGAGCTCATGGGGCTGCTCTACCTCTGCCTGCAGCAGTGTATTCTCTCATGTACACTTTGTCCTAAGCACATGGAAAGAGCCCCAGGAGCTCCAACAAAAGGTAACCAAGGTGCAAGAAAAGGGATAAAAAATGAAATGAGTGAAAAAAAAAACCCATTACTAATATTATTTTTTCCTTCGTTCCAGTGCGGTGTTTACCTGGACAAATTTATTGGTCGTTGTAGTTGAGCTGGATGGATCTGAGCAAGAAGCTTTGGACCTTGTTCCTCTGGTCACCAACGTGGTCCTGGAGGAACACTATCTGATTGTAGGGGTGGTGGTGGTTGTGGACATTGGTGTAATTCCTATCAACTCCCGTGGAGAGAAACAACGTATGCACCTACGAGATGGATTTTTGGCAGACCAGCTAGATCCCATCTATGTGGCCTACAACATGTAGTCTTGTACCTTAAAGCTTCCATAGACTTTACTATAGATGTATAAAATTTTTTTGTGTCCACTAAAAAAGTGTGCAGATAAGATACTGACACTCATCAGAATGGAACTGTTTCTATTACGACTTTTCAAAGCAGTCACGATTGGCAGGAAATGTAATGTGAAATGTTTTCTTTTACCACTAAATTTTAGAAAAGAAGGACTATGGGGTAAGGCCCTTCAGTGTGTTGGAAAAGCCCATTTTAAACTTTTTTTTTTTTTTTTGCTTATTGGACAATACTGCTTTTTGAGTAAATGTGGCTTTGTATTTTACATTAAGTAAGCTGAAGTAGATTTTTTTTTTATTCTGCCCTCCAAATGGATTCTTTTAAAACAATTTGCATACTAATACAAATAGTTGTTTCCTTCATTTGTTTTAATATGTCATAAAAGGCTGATGAATACAGAGTCATTACTAACTTAAGCCATTTTAGATCCCACATCTTAGAAAAATACGTAGTGGTACGAGGAGAAAACCCAAAGTAGCACCTTTCAATTAGAAATCTTGCAGCTTTCTGTCAGAGATGCTGAAAGCCCAAAGGCCAAAGAGCCTTTGCTGTTAGCGTTAGAATGGAAGAAATTTATAAATAAGGTGTATTTCGGCAATGAGCTTGCAAATATCTTTGTACTAAACTAAAAAGATAAAATAAGTTAACTACTTCTTCTGTAATTATGTACAAAACGTTTAATTTATTTTGATCTCTTTAGAAGTATAAAAGAGAAGAAACATTCAAGAATATTAAACTCTTGAAATGTTTGCTAATATAAAAAACAAAGTGTTGTATTATCTTGAGTGGATAGTATCACATCAAATATATATATATGAAATATAAATTCACTAATGACAAAAGATTTTAAAGTTTAAAATGCAGTACTTGTCACTTGCATGGTGTCTCCCACTGTAGATAATCAAATGTTACTCACAAATTTTTTGGAAAAAGAAAAAAAAAGCAATCCTGGATTGCTAAGTATCCCTGTCAAAAAGAATCCTCTAGATACCAGCAAGTGGAATTATTGCTGCCTTTAAGGCAGTGAATGAATTTAAGATTAAAAATGCACTACAATAATTTTCTTTTCTTTGCCATGGAGGCAACAATAAATATTCGTGCTGGCATGTGCATACACTTGTTAGACTTAGAAAAGGCAGGTTGAGGAATAGCACTGTTGTCTAGCTGCAGAACTTTGTTGCACAATTTTTTTCATTGTTTTAGTTGGTGTTTTTACTGCTACAAGGAAAAGTTTCGGGGTTTTTTGCACAGAGTTATCAATTTGCCTCTCAGCTAGGACACGTAGCTCGGTGGCCAACGCTTCCAGTTTACATTTACAGGAAAGGATTGTTTCGATGGTCTTTAATTTATTCCTTAACGGAGAGGAGCGAACAGTCACTACCACCCTTTGGCACGGACCGTGCGTCTGCTAACTATCCCTAAACACATTAAAACATCAGAGGAACCCATCTGCCTGGTTAAGGATCCGAGGAGTCCCATGGTCTCCGGCCTGAGGCCATCACGGGAGAAGAGTAGGAAAACATGCATCACAGCTGCCTTCATTTTGCTACCTTTGGAGAAAAGAGGGGTTTGATTCCCCAGTTCTGTTGTCTTCCCTGCCCCCCATGCCCCCTTTTTTAAAACCTTCCCCTTCCTTCATGTGGTTGTAACTGAATTGACCTGTTTGTGATCAAGAGTGGGATTTACCAGCTGCAGTCCAAGAATGCTTTTCTTATTTGTCCCAAATGACGTTCATGTGCTGGCTCTCATTACCGGATATGCATGACTAAGATTGTTGCAGGGCAAATGTTATCATGTTTATATCACGTCTAAGGGAGTCTCGATGCTGGGTGTTAAAAATCTTTTTAAAAGGTAGGGACGTTTTAGTCTGCATGTACAGTACAGAGCATCTCGCCACGTCAGACGCGTTTTCTTTCTGGCCATCTTTTCCGCCCTCACTGTCCTGTGAATAGCCCTATTCCTGCTCTGCAGACCAATCCCATACTTTGTCAAATTCATTTTCTGCTCCCTAAAAAGAATAAAATCTGTTCTTAATGGCAAGTTGTTGTAAGGTTTCAGACAAGATGTTGATTGATTACAAACATAATTGCAGTGTGTGAACTAACTTGTGAAGTCCTGCTATCGCTGATCTCAGTACTGCAAAACAAATCTCGCTGTCGTTCAAAGCATCACTTTAACCTTCACGAAGTCAACTTTGCATTTGTAGAGAATAAAAGAACTGCAATGCAGTTGTGAAACGCAGTTAATAACAGCTCTCTTCTGCAACCTGTCATCTGTGGTTGTTAAATCCTGAGTTAAGAGAAATGATAAACTGAGTTTCTGGTTTTGTTGTGCAAGCAAAAGGAAGGAAACATTTAAGCACCATCAGACTGAGCAATAAAGAAGGATTGTTCTGTATTAGAAACTGTACTGTAGATAAACCATTCATGAGAATGTATAAAATGTTTGTCTTGTGACCTTGTGCTTTTGGAGTCAGACAAAACCATGTAATCAACTCGATGCACATGCACAAAAAGAGAGGGTACACAATGAACATTTAAACACAAAACTAATCAAACAGGAGCAGATTCCTCATGGTGCTTGTTTATTATATATATTTAATCCTGCTTGACACTTTACCCAAGGGAAGACTGTCCCTTTTATCAGTTGAATGTTAGCAGCGTTATTTCATAGAGTGTGGTGACTGGTTAGAGAAATTCATGTAACTCAGCCAATCACAGATTCAAACAAAAATTTTTATGTGCAAAGGACAGCAACCTTCTTGTATGTTAAACCACCAGTACGCTTTGTACATCTGTGATAACGCCTGTTTTATATTCAAATGAACAAATAAAAGCTTTTATTTTTGTTGCTCTGAAAATATCAGTTTCTTAATTAGTCATCTGAAATGGAGCTTCCGAGAGCTGTGGATGCTCGGTGGAGGAACATGGAGAGCTATACTGTAATTTTATTTTGTTTACCTCTCTTGTTGCATAATTTATTAGTACAAATCATTATACTTTTAACAATGTTTAAATACTGGTGTGGGCATTTATTGCTGAAAGACTTTCATATGGCAACAAATGTTTTTTGTGAAATGTTTTTTTAATTCTTTTTATTATATTCAAATATACTGTTCACATTTTTGCTGAAAGTGTAAAGATTATTGTAAGCTTGGTAACATTTTGTGAGAAGCAATAACAAGCATTAGTACTGTAAAACTCCTCAAATTTGTCACATCACTTTTGTTGCAAGGTCTTGCTCCTGACATGCTGCTAATTGGTCACCTGAGGAAGTTACTGATCCCAGTTTTACAGCTCTGATGGAGCTTTCTGCCAGTGCAAGTTTATGGGTTACAGCTTGGTCACTCACATGTGGGGCTAGAACCTCCCTATCGATTCAGCAGCCTTGGGCAATGGAAATGTGATCTTGGAAATGTGATCTGCCAGTTTCCATTGGCTTTTTCCAAAAAGACCTTGATTGCAGAGCTGGCTCCCAGCTGCTGAGTAGCAGCATTCCCAGAGAAGAGGTTTGGCCACAGCTCTCATTTTCCAAATGCGATTTCGAAGGGTGAAATTCTCAGTCCTCATGTCTTTGGAGTCCTGTCTGGGAAATTCAGGGTGTAAAATCCCATCTCTGATGGCTCAGATTTCAGGTTGCTTATCACAAGGGGTAGGTGTAGTTTTGTGGACCCACAATTACCCTGAGCAGAGAGAGAGATCCAAAAATTGTGGGAAGGAGAAAGCAAGTTAGAGATGGCAGAAGGAAGAGGATGGCAGAACAGCACGTAGTTCCTGATTCAATTTTAGAAATTGTTTCATTAAAGCAAAAAGGGGATTGATTTTTATGTTAATGTGATTAAGGTTTTTAAAAGGTTAAAATATTTCAATTCCATATTTTAAAAATTATTTTGGCAAAAGGTGGCTATAACTCCAAAGCTGGTGGGAAATCTCAACAAAAAAAAAATTGTAGGGTTAGAAAAATCATGCGCGATACAAACAGCATAATTTCTTCACATTGATAATTATCACATTGATAATAAGAATGTAAGAATTGGAAAAAAGTCAGATAAAAGACCATAAAGCTTTCCTTTTCTGGTTTTCAACATTAATATTTGCTTTATGCACTGTTCTTATCAAGGGAAGAAGGGAGGGAGGGAGGGGCGTTCACAGAGATCAACAACAAATTCTCACAAGTTGCCTTGTGAGCAAAGCTGAGTTTGGGGGAGTTTTGAGCTCTCTCCAGCACAGCTTCTCACAGTCCCCTGCTGGGCCACTGAACCCTCTGCACCCCTGGAGAGGCAAATCCAGCCGTGGCTCTTGCTGGGCACACTCCTGGTTTGAGGGGGCTCTGGCTGGATGGGCAGTGGGGGATTGGTGCAGCCTACAAAGTCATCCCAAGGGAGATGGACCCCTCTGTCCCCAGGGTAAGAGCCAACCCTGATTTTGNGGGGGATAAAATATAAAATAATATATTGTTAATTTTTTTTCTTAAAGATAAATGTCTTTTATTTTTTTACATCTGGAGTGCTCCATTTGGCAGCCCACCTTGCCAAAAGCTCTCACTCACCTTGCCATGATTTAGAGTTCTCCTTTCTGTGGTTTTCCTGTTCTCTTTTGAGGGGTATCACCTTAAAGCAGGTACAAAAACCCTCTCAAGCTTTGCCTTGTTTGTGCTGCACCTGGCTGAGATCAGCATCTCTGAAACTGCTGCTCCCCCTTTCCTACAGCAGACCAGGATGAGGCCACCTCTGCACCTTCTGGCATCAGCCTGGCACTGGGAACTGCATGGCATTTCAGATTCACTCAGGTCCACTGAGCAGGTCATGCTGCATCATGCCAGTCAAAGTCAGTGCTCCTTACTTCTTTCTGGTGTGCACAAACAAGATTTCTCCAAAGGTACTGTTGTTTTCTCAGTGATCCCCATGGGAAAAAAAAAAAAAAAAAAAAAAAAAAAAAAAAAAAAAAAGGTCGTTTTCCCAGGGATCCAACAACACGTATAATAATAATTTTTTAAAATTGCTAGGCAATGAGCAGTTAATGGTGGATCCTAAAGGCACAAAGCTGATTTGGTTTTAATTTTGTTTTAATTTTGTGCTTTGGCATGTGGAGAGTGGCAGGAGGAAGGGTCAAAGCTGATGGAATCTCCACAGGGAGTGGCTTCCAAATGTGACTGGCAACACGTGGGAGAGGTTTGGAGATGCCAGGAAAGGCACCAAGATAAGAGCTGTACTGAGCCATGAGGATAAAGACACCAGTGGAGGAAGCCATAAATGAAGGGCAGTTTTAGGAAGAGTGTTTGGTGTAGAAGGGGAGGCCAGCAAAAAGAAAATTGTGCATATGGAAGTAAAGATCAAGCAGCTAAAACTATCTAACCCTGTGGCATCAGGCACCCAATTTTAGGGGCCTACATTTTAATTTTCTCATCTAGGGGAGTGCATTTCAATCAGGAAGCTCCAGATGCTGGGACTCACCTCACTGCTCTTAGCCCTAGGTTCTGGCTGCAGGCGTGGATGAGCTACCCCTGCTGAATCCAGCCAGGGGCTCTGCAGAAAGGCTCAAGAGAGGAAGTGTGTGGAGGCAGGAGGACAGAAAAGTGTAAGGCATGGACAGAGTTTATCCCAACCCCAGTGATTTGGGAAACTAAAAAACAACCAGGTCTGTATCAGGTAAGTGGCAGGACTGAAGAACAGAAACTCTGGGAGAAGACAGGAACAGGAAAAGCAGATACAGGCAAGAAGAAAATAACATTTCCATGAAGCCGGTTCAGAAGGTGAGTGTGGCACAGGCAGTATTCACACAGCAGCAGGAGACAAGAATTTGAGCCAACAACTGCCCAGAGGAAATAAGTGGCTGAGGAGGTACAAAGGAATTAAATTTTCCACTGCAGACACACGTGCTCAGTAGCATTTCTAGGATGCCTCTCTTAAACATTTGGGTTTGGATACTTTCCTGAAATCCACAGGAATATTTCCTATACTCCCCTTTCTCCTAACCACAAGTAGCTGTGAGCTGGGGTGGGGCCACACCCTTGTGTGGCTTTGCAGGGTCCCTGCGTGGCTCAGTCCTGGCTGGCTGCTGCAGGGGCAGCACAGCCTGAAAATGCCTCTGGCTGCCAGGGCAGACATTGGGCATCCACTGTGGAAACACAGCCTATCCTGCCAGTCCAGGGTGTAGGGCCACAAAAACTGAGAGGGAATGTTTAGCTCTTCTCTCACAGCTCTTTGGTTAGCAAAGAGAAAGAAGAAGTGTGGTCTCAGATATAATTATTTTTTTCTTCAGTGGAGGGAAGTGTTTTTTCATCTTGGAGCAAAGCCTTTTTACAGTACAAGAGGCTTTTAACTACTGTTTTAAGCCATAAAAAAATTACTGTTGGAGATCACTCAGTTATGAACATTTTCTAAAAAACCCCATGTTTTCTTAAATGAAAACTTCATTAAAAACTCCTGTTTCCAGTGGAGCACCTAACAGGGCCATAGCCTTGCTGCCAAACTGGTGTGACTGCAGCTTGCTATGCCTGCATAAGCCACATGTGCTGTCATTGCACTTTACTTACAACTACCAGCATGATTTATTTCTCCATGATAAAGCCAGTGCATCTGCAGGAGAGACACAAAGTCAGGATGCAGCCTGTCATTTTGGGATGTGGCAAAGTCCCATTTTGATTTGGAAATGCTGAGCCACAGGAAGAATAATAATTAGGTCTGTAATGGGACAGGCAACCCCAGACACTGCTTTTCTTCACCAAATGGTGAAGAGAAAGAAATGGAGAGGTGGAAACGCTCCCTCTGCCCAGGGAGGTCCAGAGCAGGATCACAACTGAGAGAAAAAAATTCAAATTCTGAACAAGTTGTTAGGAGAAGCTCATAAATAGGTTCTGTCTCTGAGGATGATTCTGTACAGAGAGTGTACTTCCATGAGCTTTGGGCTAAAGAGAAAGGCTCTGGGAGTGGATGCAGTACCAGGGGCACAGTCTGGGCTGTGCCAGGCTAAGGAGGAGCTTGGGAGGCCTCTGGCTTTTAGGCTTGAGCTTCTGCTGCTCTCTCGTTGAAGGGCCCCTCCCTGTGGCAATTGTCCATAGCTTTCCAAGGGAGATTCCAGCATCAGGGAAAGCCTGAGGTGGCTCAGAGCTTCTCAGTGTCTGTGGCATTTCAGGACAGATCCAGGCCCCTGCAGCAATCCCCCCAGGCCCTGCTGGAGCTGCCTCCTGTTCCCCTTCCTGGCCCCAAAATCCTGATGTCACCCCACTGACTGGAGGGAAAGAAGCTCCAGGGCTTGGGGGCTTTCCTTGCAAGTGCAGCATTGCCCCCACCCAGATTTGTGAGAGAGAGGCAGCAGGAGCACCACTGCTGGGCAGGGCTGGGCAGTGCTGGACTCAGCTCAGCATCCAGCACCCACTCCCCACAGCTGAGCCTGCAGGGAGCAGCTCCCTGCTGGGGCAGCCCCTGGCACTGGGGAGCCCAGGGTTAGAGTGCTGCTGGCTCCAGTGTCAGTGGGAAAACAGAACAAGCAACTGCATGACTGAGCTGCACATCTTGTGTTTCTTTGGGGCAAAACTAAAAGGCTTTCCAGCCCTTGTGGTCTTTACTGACTTGTGAAAAGACAGGAAGAGGCTCTGTCACTCAGTCAAGTGTTGTGGCAGCCAAAGAAATTCCCTCTCCAGCACATAAGCCACGCATGGCAGAGTTTCTGGCCGTGCTTCTCCTTTGGGAAGGAGCCAGTGTTGCTGCTCCTCGGTGGGGCTGAGCTGCAGGGCCAGCACCAGGGGATGTCCCTGCCTGTGCCCTGGGGTTTGGAGGCCTCATTCTGCTCCCTCCCCAGCCACAGCAGACCCAGCTCCTACACCTCCCAACAAGGACAGTGAGCCCCAGCTGGCTGAGGCACAGAGGGGTGGCCCATGACAGACAAAACCCTCTTTCCTGGTGACAGGGACTTCAAAAGTTGCTGGGTGCAAGGCACTGAGTTCCTTTTCACTTTTCATGAAGCCATTTTTCACCTTGAAGGCCCTGTTACAAGGGACAAAAGCACATTGCTGTGGTCAAGCATGGTGGGGTCACGGCTCAAAACTGGCCCAGTGCAGAGGGGGCTCCCACAGCTCCCATGGGAGTGAGAGCAGGAGAGAGGCAGAGCCAGAATGTGGCAGCAAGTGGGGCCCCACACTGCCTACAGTGGCTGTTTGAAAAAGCTACCTTTCCTGTTAATGAAGTAGTTAAAAATGAAAGTGCTTTGGCTTTATTAATAAACATTGTTTTCTCCTGCAGAAGTCCTTTTCCAAGCACTAGCAAAGCATTTTGTGTAACCAGATTCACAGCGTCTTCTGATGCAGAACTGAGTTTATTTTTAGATACCTCTCTAGGGTAAATCCTATTTCCATTGAAGCTTCATGCCAGCTTAGTTTTCACTCAGGGAGTTTACAGCAACTGGCCAGTGGCTTTGTAAACAAACGCATCCCTCTGCCTTTTAGCATGGAGTGTTCTGGCTCTCTTGGCATTTCTTCTGAATAATCTTCAATTATCAGTCCTTTCTATGTACAAATTATCTACAAAGTAGATGCTGCACTTCATTTCAGCCTCTTCATTGCTGTTTGCCATCCCTGAGGGGACAAAACATCCCTTCTGTGCCTCATTCATGCTCCAGGGTTGTGGGGCTGGAGAGGTCCTGGGGCAAGCATGGCCATGGGGAGCAGGAGGGACAATTCAGAGTTAATTTTCTCTTGGTTCTTTTTCTGATTTTACAATTATGTACCTCTAGTAAGCAGCATTTCTTTTTCAAAGATCATTACTCAGTCTATCATACTTTTGAGGCTTTTGACATCTAGAAATAAGATTTATTAGGGTAAAATAGGGGGTTTGGAAGGTCCAAGATAGTTGGTTTTATTCCTTTTACATTACCTATAATCATATCCCACGGAAACCCCACAATATTCTAGTATTCTCACAAAAGGATGGACCTTTCTACTTGCAATTGCATTTCCTTAACATGAAACAACACTTGAAGGGCCTCTCTGGTTTTGATACCCACCCCCTCAATTTCATTTATGAAAGCATTTGAGGAGCATATGCACAGATCACATATGTACTCACACTCAGGGAGGCTAAAATTGACAGGGTGGCCCCTAACTGCCAGGAACAAATCCCAAACATATTTCACATACTTGGTCATTTAAGATTGTGAAAGGCAAACAAGCCATGAGCTGGGCAGCTCACTCCACCTAAAGGAAGCAAGAGGCAGAAACCACAGCTCCTCCTTATTAAAAAAAAGGAATAGCCAGAGTTTAAAAAATAATAAAAAATTAATTAATTAATGACAACAACAATGATAATAATAGGAAAAGCCAACAATAAAATGTTCAAGCCTTTAAGACTGATGCTCTAGGACCAGTGCCTGCAGGGGTAATGCTGCAGGAATTCAGAGAAGCCCCCACTCACCCTGAGATTCCTGATGGAAGGAAACTTGCAGAGCTGGGGCAGTGCAAGGACAGCTCTGCTCTGCCAGTTGGCAGTGACAGGGCCCAGTGTGGGACAGGGATGGAGCACAGCAGGTCACAGACAATCAGGGTGACACAATGCAGGGAAGCTGCCTTGGCATGTCCAGGGAGCTGTTTGATCCCTGTTCTGGCTCCACTGGTGTCACCTGAACTGGAAAATGCACACAGGGAGGGGAAGGGAGTGGAGGAGCATTTTCACTGGGCATTGCTGCCATTGGAGTGCTGGTGAGCAGTGATGAGCTCGAAGAGTGACTGCAGTCATCAAAAAGGGAAAATGCCCTGGGACAGGAGCTGAAGGGACACTCTGCTTATTCCTGATCCTGCTCTGCCAGCTCATGTGATTCACTGTGCTGGTTGTCAACATTTAATTGAGTTTTGTCAAGATGAAGGAATAAAATATGGCTCATGTAAGAACAGAACTGTTTGGATAGTGAAAGAATAAAAGAGACTTCGAGGGATCCCTTTGGACTTGCAGGTTTTGCCAGGTCTTAATTTCCATAAGGAAATTCTGAATTGCCACACTGAAACCAACTCCCAGAGCATCTCTACTGCAGACCTGAAGTCCCAGTGGAGCTCCAGGATGATCCACTCTGCCTTTGGCTTGTCCCCATGTGGCTCTTTCTCTTGGGTCACGAGAGAATGGGACTTGCTCAGGGCTTGGCAGGAGAAACCCTGCTGCACTCAGGTGAAGCTGGGCTCTTGCAGTCCCTCCAGAGGGAATTACTTCACTGATAAAACCCAGGAGAGGCACAGGCTCAGGGCTGGTGATGGGAGAGGGAGGAGGCAGAGTGGGGCCCCTGGTGAGGGGCAGCCCAGGGCAAAGCAGGGCTGAGCCCCAGCCTGGCTGCTGCCAGGGCAGGATCTGGATCTGAAACCAGGACTTGGGGTGCAGCCCTGGGGGCTGCTGGCCCTGCACAGTGAATCCTGGAAGGATTCACTGTTGTGCTGAGAGCCACATTAAATGCTGAAACCCTTCCCCAGCCCTGCTGGCTCCCCTCGATCGGGACCAAGGCTCCTGGGAGCTCAGGCACAGCTCCCCTGCTCAGCCCAGCCTCCCCTGGTGAGGAAAATACAAACAGCAGCCTCATGCCTGCCCACCCCAGGACGTGAGGACAAGGGGCCAAAATCAACACAGACACATTCAGTGAGGGTTTTTTTTAAATACATTTATTAACCAATGTTAACACATTAAATGACTCTATATATTGCTAGTCAGAGCAGCTTACAAAATGCCAGAATGCATCATAAACTGGACAGCCACAATGAATAATTACAATGTGCATAGTGGCTAAGCTCAACACTTTAATATAGCTTTATGATTTGCAGAAAAATTAATTTTAAATCATGGTTCCTAAAACAATCAATTGTAATTTTACCTAAAACTTATACAAAACCAGGCCACAATCTTTTTTTTTTGTTTTGTTTTTTTTTTTTTTTTCTTTAAAACACACAGTTTTCACGCTGTAGTAACTTGGAAATGTGCAACCGTGTCAACAGAGACAAAAAAGCCAAAGTAACACGAATCTTACTTTCATGCAGCTATCAGTTAAATATTACATATTCTGGAATGATTTTACACCAAAAATATTTTCACAATACTTGCTTTCATAGGGGTGGATCGAAGTTTTGGAACTTGTAAAGTAATCGAACAAGATTGATTTTTAGTTGTGAAGTGTTTTACAGTCACAACACAGAGGCGACAAAAGTTAATTACACATTTATCAGGCAATAATGCAGCTGTGGTAATACAAGTTACCATCTACTTACTATTTTTTCCAATTAACTTACCACTTATTTCTGCAACATATTGGGCATTATTTGGCGGTATCTAGTCAATTAACTTATATCACCACTGTAAGTAAAAAAGGTCAGAATTTCAGTGGTAGTTCACAGAAGTCTTAGTTATATTTTTGTCTTTACAATGACCCTGACAAATCCTAGAGAAAACTTTTTAAAAGGCTTTCCTCCTGATTCTTCAGCTTCCATCGTTCCATCATGTAATTGCTTTCAATAAATATCAAAGATCTAAATAAATATTTACAAATTATTCCTCTAACTTCTCAAAAAATAGCTGGATGATTAATGGGCATATGACTCAGTCTAAGACCAATCTTTGAAAAAAACTAAAATGTGGAGACACTTTAAAAGAAAAGCTATTTAAGTAAGCTTTACATCTATTTAAAAAATTGTCTCTGAACATGGATGCAATTCATATATCTATATATAAAACAAACAAAAAGAAAATCATTTTTCAACTATCGATCCATTCCTATTGGTAATGCTTCTTAATCCAGACATTCCGCAAAATACAGACTTTTTACAAATCACGGCATCTTTAATACAAGAAAATTAACATGCATTATTCTTCATTCTGAGTACAGTGATGGAGCTCATTATTAGGCAATGACCCATTACTACAAACATAACGGCTTCTGTGAAACTTAAGTGCTTTTTCTCCTTTTATTATCAGTTACAATGGACCAGGTGACACCAGATCAGAGGTGGTCAAATGACATTGAATTGGGGAGGCTGAAGGGGGGCGCAATAAAGTAATTTGTATGCCTCAAAATTCCAAGTATGAATAAAGGTAGTTGGGTTTTTTGTTTGTCTGTTGTTGGTTTTTTTTTTTTTTTGGCTTTTCTTATTCTTGTTATAAGCACTCATGTTAGAACAAAGACGAAATGTGCAAACTTCAAAATTTAAATATTCATTTTTCTCTAAGATCCAGCTCAGTAAAAGATTACCCCAGTTCCCTGTGATTTTAAACTACAAGATCAAAGCTAATATTTTGTTATAAAAGTTATATATTGAAAAGAAATAATGAAAATAAAACACAGTTGGGAAATATTTAAGAAAAAATATGCAGGACTAGCACCTGCTGTGTCAACCCTGTTCCCTAAATTCAATCATGTACCCACTGGTATAACCAATAGATAATGCCTTTAAACAGTAAAATTAAGCTGAACAAAACCAGCTCAACAAAGTTAAGAAATAAATGTTACATCAAGGTAGTACGCTTCATTTTTCTGAAACAGTTCTGTACTTCTTACATTCAGAACTAGTTTTTAAATGTTTTTTAAACATGTTAAACTTTTAACTTTTGTTAAACTTGCATCATTTTTTTCTGTTTTAAGATCTGCTGTTTTTAAAGATTAAAATCTCTGTAAAACCTAAAAATGTCTTAAAATTTGCTGAAAATGCAACAAATCCTCTAGTTTAAAATTATTTGAAGTAACCTGCTCCAACAGATGTTCAATTCATTTTGCCGACAAAATTTTGGAGGAGCATTTTTAACAGAAGACTGAAATAACTGTGCAAAATTTCTTCTAAGAAAAGTGTTTAAAGGCTGGTGCAAAATGGGAAGCAAATTCTAAACAATTTTGGCTTTTTTTCTTTTTTTTTTTTTTTTTGGAAACAAAAACCGCTCTGTCTGAGAATAGCAATCATTGGGGTGGTGCCCTAGGGGAGGAGTAACTCTTTCATCTTTTCCTGCGGCAGGTACGTTTGTGTTCGGCATGCCAGTGCTCCTGCTGACACTTGATGGAGCAGTAGGAAGTGTTCCAGCAGCAGTGGTACATGGCCTCCTCTTCACAGTTGTAGCACTGGGGAGAACAAACGAGATGGGATTACCCCCCTGGAGGATCCCTCCTCAGCAGCGTTGCCCCACCCCTGCACACGCCAGCACGGGCAGAGCAATGCTCCTCTTATCTATGCTCAGGGGCATCCAAGCATTTTTCACACGGGCTGAGTGAAGCAGCCATCTTCAGCAAATCCACACAATGCTTTCCTGTTTTCCAGAGTCTGGATTATTGCTTTTCAAAAAAATCATCTCTCACTTAAGAAAACTCATCTCTCAGAATGGTGGAGTGACATTTTTCAGGCACACAGCGCAGGAACCATCTTTTACCCTACATTTGTGTGATAGCACCCTGATCTATGTCTTAAAAGCTACAATAAATCAACAGGCGCTGCTGGCACAAACAGACTCTGCACAGGCTTGAAAATCAGTGTTTGAGGTTTCTTTATAAGCCTGACTTGTCCAAAGGTTGCTGAGGAAGATCCTTTTGGTCTAGAAAATGTCAAAAGTCACAACAATAACATCCCAGGAGACAAGAATTATGGGTTTGTTATAGCCCATCTGGGGTCAGCCTGTGAGGATGCTGCTGTCACCAGGGTTTGCTGACTGGCAGCCAGCACTGCCACCTCCTGAAGGAAAAAACTTGTGCTCCATCAGTGCTACTGAGCAGATCAAGAATTATTTTTCCTCCAAGTCTTACATAAACCCAAGAAGGCCTGTCATACACAGGTTGGCTGCCTGGGCTCTTGCCCTTTGTCATGCCTGCCAGCACTGCACAAAACTCCTGAAAGAAAGATGCTGCACAGCCCATGATTTATGCAGAATTATTTGGTTCTGGAGAAAGCTGCAGCAAAGATGACTTCTACCTCACAACACAGAGAACACCCCCAGCTTTCTGATAGCTGGAAGACCTACTTTAAAAATAACCCTGTGGCCTCTGAGGAACTAAGAAAGGGACTGCAACATGCTGGTCAGCACCACAGGAGGCCATCAAGGAGGTACAGCACCCACACAGGCAGCACAGTGCCCTGTCTTCAGGCAGGTTTATGCCCCTTTAAGGCAGTGCTGCAAAAGCATGAACTGTTATTTTGACAAAACTCCATAAAGTAAGGTGGCATTGCTGCTTAAGGTACCATTTATACTTCAGCATCCTTAAGAGTCAGCTTCTAATGACCTCAAATTTGTCTTTCTGAATTTGGTCTGCTCAAAATCAGGAGAATCTTTAGGAATCCAGTCTGAAATGCTTATTGCATGCAGGGGAACAGGGGGAGGGATATCATACAGTCTGTTCAGGCTGCTATCAAACCACAGAACAACACACAATTTACTTTTTATGTCGTGTCAAGCTACAGCTTTGCTAATAAAACAGAAAATTACTAAGGAAACAAACCCAACTGCCTCAAAAGATAAACCACAACAACCCACACTACTGAAAGACAGATCCAAGAAAGCCAACATTTACACTGGCTAAACTGATAACCATTTATTTACATCAGCAATAAAGGGACTGCCCTAGCTGTGTGAGAAGGGAACCTCTCCATTTTCCTTTCATAATTTAGCTCCTGGGAAGTTTATTTGTAAAAATGTCTGCAAACAAGTGTCCTCTTGAGAGCTGTTTTCCTGGTTTTTCATGTTGCTGGCTGCCTGCAAGCCTGTGGGAGCCATTAGGATCATCTGCTGGAAAGGTGCAGGGAACAGCTGTGGCTCTCCATTATGTACAGCATGGGCCTCAGCCCAGAGACCAAATTCACATCTGCTGGCTTGGAGAGATCAAAAAATGCTATGACAGGAGAGGACAACTGATCTGTGGGTCCTGCACTTCCCTTTACATATGCTGGCCATAAGTGTGGGATGTAAGTCTCCACTTACAAAAGGAAAATAGTGTCATCTGTGCTGGTACCAGCACATGTGGCCCTGCAGGCAAAATGCCAGCTGGCCTCAGGCCTCCTCTTTTCTTTGTATTTTCCTCTTTTTAAACGTTATCAATCACTTGGGGTTTTGTTTCAGACAGTACACATCACAGACAATGCTCATTCACTTAAAGACCACCTGTTGCAAGTTAAAATAAATATATGTGTAAATAAATTTGAAAGAGAAAAAGTTAAAAGCTGTCTATGGAAATGAGCTATGCACCAATTTAAATGAGTCTTATACACAAATAAAAGAACTTGGAGAAACTAAAACAGAAACATTGTCAAGACCAGCACTCCAGCCTGAACCCTGGAGGCCATGGAGCTGCATAATCTCATTATTGTTACTGTTGCCTTTACACTTCCTTTTGTTTGCTATTTACTTGAGGTATCTGTATTAAACCCAAATTTTCTGAAGGTATAAAAATGAAATTGAGCTAAGCCAATTGTGACCAGCTAGAGAAAGAGGAACTGTTATTCTTTAACTATGCATTAGTCTTCTGAGGGCTGGAAGCACATCTCGTGTCCCTGTACACCACCAGCAAAATGATCCCTTTATCCCAACTGGACTTGTTTTTTGGGTATGAGAAAAAGACAAATGCAGTGTGAATAATAGCAGCTGTATTCCCAAGCACAGACATCAGCATTACACAAAACCAGAGGTCTCTGCTCCTAATTAAAAAGCAAAGCCACCAAAACTCATTTAGTATGTGTGTTAATTACATGAGATTTTGGTAAGGAGGTATCATTATAATAGCAGCATACAAGTACTACACACCAGGGACTGTCATTAGTACCACTGAAGGAAGAATCACTGGGGAGTTGTGTAATTGGACCAGGTCCAGCTGCCTGGGGCTGTGTGTTGGCAGGCAGATCCATCAGCTTGAATGCAGAGGTGTTTATCCTGACCCTCCCTCTCCTGCCACATGCAAACCAGCTGCCTGCATGATGCCTTCATTCAGGGTGGTGATTGACAGATAGTTTGAGGCCACAGAAATAGGCAAGATTGTCAAATACTCTTTCTATCTTTTGATTGTTTTGCTCAGTGGAGAAGCTTTATGCCCTCATTAATAAATTCAGTGACGTGGTACCAGGGCATTTTTTGACTAGTCTGAAGGACTTTGTAAAGGCACATTGGAGCAGATAACTGCAGTCAGTCTCTTTTGAAAATTCTACCTTCAAAACCACCAAAAAGCAGCTAGAGCTAAGAGTCCAGCCTCACAGTGATGTTATTGTGCCCGAGTTACTGCATGTCAGCTGAATGGTGACAACGGTTCACATGTGTGCTCTTCACTTCTGACACAACAGAGGCAATTTGACATATTCTGTAGTGGGCAAAGGCAATTCCATGTCCCTCCCCAGTGCCACAGACGAGCACATGCACACAGGCACCAGCAGCTGGTGACACACTGACCACAGTAACTCAATCAAGTCTGTCAAAAATAACTTCTCTGGTCTGCAGAAACAGGTAGACAGGGAGGAATTCTCTTATTGACAGAGACTCAAGCACTGCCCCATCATAACACCCACAGTAAAACCTCTGTGAGGAACAGAATTGAAGACTCTACAGGAGCTCTGGCTCCTGTTATTATAATTATTTGAAGTAATTATTCTCTTTCCAAAAACCAAACTCTAAACTGTGATAGTCAGTGACTGACTGCCTCACCTGAGTATTTTTTCCACTCTTCTCCAGAGCAGAGTTTTCCCTGCAGGGACCATTGTTTCATGTAAGCACAGGGACTGATGAGGCTGAGCAGCAGCAAAGCAGCCCTTTACAGCAGAAAGCAGAGGGGGCTGCAGGGGGGTGGCAGGACTGGCTGTCCCTTGGCTCGTGCCATCTCCTGGAGGCTCCTGCTCCTTTCCAGCCCCACCAGTGCTACAATCCTGTGCCCACCCCCCTGGGTGCTACAGACAACTGTCACAGTGCTGTGGGACTTCCTCAGTGATGGCTTTGCTCCCCTGTTCTGTGAAAATTAACAAAGGAATAGGAGAGTTTGTGCATGTGCCAGGTCCCAGCTCCTGAGCAGAGCAGTTTCCACCTGCACTCTGCTCCTGGCAAGCAGCACAGTTTATGGTTCTTGCAGTGTTTGGCTAGGGGCTGTACAGCCATGTGGGAGAACACACTCCAGCCTGAGAAAACACCAGCCACAGTCCAAATAAAACCAGGGAAAAGACTGTGGTGTGTAACAGAACAGTAAGTTAGATGTCTATTTTCACTTTTCCAGAGGGCACACCTACATGTTTTTTGTAGCTGATGATGCAGATTTGCACTTAAGGACCAAACAAGAGAGGAATCCATTTCAGAATGTCGTGTCAAATATAAAGGAATATAAAAGAGCTGTAGAAAAAGCAAGGAGAGGAAAAGGCCAAAAGGATATCACTAATAGCCTTATTAGCAGGGGAATCCAAATTGATGCAGCCAGATATTGTACCCTCTGAGGTCTCAAGATCAAAGGAGTGTGAACATAATGCAAAGCATGTTTTATATGGAGTAAAACTGCATTTAGAAAAAAATATTTTTCATACTAAGATCTGATTGGACTTGAGAAGATGTTAGGACTAACAAATTAAGATGGAAAGTAATCAAAACAACAAGTTTAAATTTGGAGAAGATTTGAAACAGCACTATGAAGGAAAAAGCCTTAATGCTGAAAGACCAGTGAAAGAGCAGTGCAATTAAGAGCAAGGAAGAAATCCCCTTCAACTGGCCTGCAGGATGCATTATACATTTCCACTTACTCTCTTGTGATTAATTTTTGACACTTACCCACTGCTTCTTCTTGGTCTGGGAAATCAGTTGCTTGTGCTGACCTGCTAGTTTCTTAATTTCTTCTAAAAATTCTTCTTTGCACTTCTCCTTTACCTGCTTACATTTCCTGTCCATCTCTCCTTGTGCATTGGCCACAGCTTTGTTCACAGCCTGCCTTTTCTCTTCTTCCATCTCTGTGCGCAGCTGCCAAAGACAGTCAGCAAAACAAGTCAAGGGAAGCTACTGGAGTTAAAAGTGCCCTATTTAAACCTCTACTCTTTAAACCTCTATTACTGATGTGGGTGGAGGTCACCTAATTAGAGATTTCTCCTATTTAGGAAATAAAAATTGCTCAATTGGAGATATAATAAAATCAGATTTAATCAAAATTAAAATGTCACTGTATTTCTACTCTTCTAGGCATCTATAATAACAGCTAAAGAAGTTCTATGTGTATTTGCTCAATGGTCAGTTTATAAATTTATTAATTTCTCTTTAAAAAAATTTTGTTTTTTCCAAATCTACAACTGCATATAAATCTACAGCAAGTGCACAATGGAAAATACAAAACAGAAGATCCCTGAGTTCATTAAGAGGTACCTTTTAGTATTCATTGTCAGTGAGGTTCCTTTGCCCTTGCTCAGGTATCTAAATGTTCAGTGTCTTAATCCTACAGGATTAACACTTGAACTCCCTAGGTTCATTTCACAGTCCTTCATCCAGAAGGAAATTCATCTTATCTTAAGACAGGTACTTAAGTGAGGTCAGACAAATCATCCTCCAAATTGCCCTGCTCTCTCTAGCCAAAGGTAACCAGGTCAAGCTTAGACATTGAATTTTAAACAGGTTATTATTAGATAAAAAAATTCAAACAAATTTCAGTGACCCTATTTGATCTCTAGGTCAGAAGATGGACAAAAGAAGAATTATTTATGACTAGCAGTTAAACAATGACATTGTTTAGAATCACACTTAACAATGGAGAAAAAGGCTTTGGAAACATACTCATGAATGAACAATTAGTTTCAGTTTTGGATCACAAACTGATTTCACTGGACAAGAATCAAAAAGCCAAGAGTTTTCTGTTTAAAGTAGGTTTGTTGGTATAGAAATGGTCTAAAAAGCAATAATAGAGACCTTTTTTTGGTGGTCTCTTTGGAAAACGTTTTTTATTCATTTTGGTAAGAGGGGTTGTTGCAAAAATAGAAAATAATGTGAAGAGATCCCCAAAATCACCTCTCCTCAACCCAGGGTAGGTGGTGTTCAGCAAGTGTTACCTTTTCCACTGCCTCTCGCACGACTCTCTCAGTTTCTCTTTTGTGATCAGCTTTCATCCTGTCCTTGAAATCATTAAAGATTTTGGTGTATTTGTCATGGCACATGTTCTGACACACTCCATCATTACTGGTCTGGGTGCTCCGATGCAGCACTTTTGGAGAAGAGGCACTTAACTTCTTGGTCTGAGTTGAGACTGAAACTTTTTCAATGGGCTGAGGCATTGTGGGAATTTCCTGGCTTGAACTTACTGCTTCAGTTTCAGGTTCTGGCTCCTGCAGAGAAAGAACAAACTTGTAAATCAGATATCAAAACAGAACAAGTCAACCTGTTAACTTTTCAGTTCCCCCTGAAGAAAAAAATGTTACATGACTAATATCATTGTAATTAATGTGAAAGGGGTCTGCTGAAGACCTCCAGTGCTAATGAGATGTGGGATCCCTGTGGAAAACCAGCTTGAGAGTGGGCAGCTCTTGGGTCAGGCTTTTCTGACTTCAGCCAGCCTCACCTCCCCAAAAGTATGAAAAACCTCAGAGGCTGTGTGTGCTGACTCCTTGGGATTACTAGAGGTTTGCTAGAGATATCCCCCCCACCCAATATCCTGCCTAAAGGAACTGTAGTTGAATGGCCAAGGCTCCTGAATTGTTTTGGCAAACTCTGGGCTTACTCTGACCCAACAGGCTGCACTGGAGTCTGTGATATTCCACTGACTCCATAGAAGTGCTGCAAAGATTGATCAGTACTTCAAAGGTCCTTTGAAGATGAAAGGCTAATGAGAGTCTACGTCTTGCTTCCAATAATATGGAACCAGACTTGGATGACCACAGAGGCTCTGTATAATTACACAATTATCAAGAAAGAAGTCACTGTTACTGTAGTGTACTGTGCTGATTTAGCTGCCAGTGTTATTACAATGTAACACCAATTGCTCCTGTCTTTAGAACAGATTGAAGTTATACTCCTGGAAATGTTTATTGCTATTTGAAGTGTCTGAAGACACAAATTATTGGGGTTTTTTGGGGTTTTTTTTGCTTGTTTGTTTGGTTTTCTTGGTTTTTTGGGGGTGTTTTTGGTTTTTTTATTTTTGTTTTTTGTTTTGTTTGTTTGTTTGTTTGTTTGTTTGTTTGTTTGTTTGTTTGTTTGTTTGTTTGTTTGTTTGTTTGTTTGTTTGTTTGTTTGTTTGTTTGTTTGTTTGTTTGTTTGTTTGTTTGTTTGTTTGTTTGTTTGTTTGTTTGTTTGTTTGTTTGTTTGTTTGTTTGTTTGTTTGTTTGTTTGTTTGTTTGTTTGTTTGTTTGTTTGTTTGTTTGTTTGTTTGTTTGTTTGTTTGTTTGTTTGTTTGTTTGTTTGTTTGTTTGTTTGTTTGTTTGTTTGTTTGTTTGTTTGTTTGTTTGTTTGTTTGTTTGTTTGTTTGTTTGTTTTTGGTTTTTTTTGTTTTTGGGGGGTTTTTTATAATTAAAGTTAGATGTTTTAATGCTCATTTGGCAGTGTAGAGACAAAGCCTTGCTCAGGACTGGACTTTGTGCCTGTCTGTGTGATGAAGCATTGCTCACACCATTCAAAAGGCTCACTTGTGTATTCCCTTCTGCAATCATTTACTCTCTAAGAGGTCACTGTGATTGATTTCTGGATCACTGATCAGAGCTAAGAAGGCAAATGTTAAGACATAAATATATGAAGTAAATTACAGCATTTGCTTGACAGAAAACACAGTAAGAATGGTGAGACATCATCCTTCTGATCTCCCTATCTTGCACTTAAACAAAGTTTGTGCCCCAGGGAGCACCGACTGTGTCACTGCCTCCATCCATGACGCTGCCTCCTGCAGGATCAGGTACAATGGGGATGCAGCTGCCCAGGAATTAGGAGTGGCCATGTCCCTATTCCAGCCACCACGGAGAGCTCTGCTGCCACAGCACCCGCACCCTCCTCTGCACTGGCATCCCGAGTTCCCTGGCAGGGAACGCACATATGTGCAAATGGTTCTCAGCGTTCCTCGGCTGCTGGAGCGAGGCCAGGAGAAGTCCCTGGCGCTCGGCAGGGATGTACGGCTCTCTCTGGAAGAGCCCCCTTGTGTACACGCGCTAGAACGCAGCCCTGGGCTCTGATCCCGCAGCCCTGGGCTCCCATCCCCAGCCCTGGGCTCTGACCCCGCAGCCCTGGGCTCCCATCCCCAGCCCTGGGCTCTGATCCGCGCCCTGGGCTCCCATCCCGCAGCCCTGGGCTCTGATCAGCAGCCCTGGGCTCCCATCCCGCAGCCCTGGGCCTTGATCCCGCAGCCCTGGGCTCTGACCCCGCAGCCCTGGGCTCCGATCCCGCAGCCCTGGGCTCTGATCAGCAGCCCTGGGCTCCCATCCCGCAGCCCTGGGCCTTGATCCCGCAGCCCTGGGCTCTGACCCCGCAGCCCTGGGCTCCCATCCCGCAGCCCTGGGCTCCCATCCCGCAGCCCTGGGCTCCCATCCCCAGCCCTGGGCTCTGACCCCGCAGCCCTGGGCTCCCATCCCGCAGCCCTGGGCTCCCATCCCGCAGCCCTGGGCTCCCATCCCCAGCCCTGGGCTCTGACCCCGCAGCCCTGGGCTCTGATCCCGCAGCCCTGGGCTCCCATCCCGCAGCCCTGGGCTCCCATCCCCAGCCCTGGGCTCTGACCCCGCAGCCCTGGGCTCCGATCCCGCAGCCCTGGGCTCCCATCCCCAGCCCTGGGCTCTGACCCCGCAGCCCTGGGCTCCGATCCCGCAGCCCTGGGCTCCCATCCCCAGCCCTGGGCTCTGACCCCGCAGCCCTGGGCTCCGATCCCGCAGCCCTGGGCTCCCATCCCCAGCCCTGGGCTCTGACCCCGCAGCCCTGGGCTCCGATCCCGCAGCCCTGGGCTCCCATCCCCAGCCCTGGGCTCTGACCCCGCAGCCCTGGGCTCCGATCCCGCAGCCCTGGGCTCCCATCCCCAGCCCTGGGCTCTGACCCCGCAGCCCTGGGCTCCGATCCCGCAGCCCTGGGCTCCCATCCCCAGCCCTGGGCTCTGACCCCGCAGCCCTGGGCTCCGATCCCGCAGCCCTGGGCTCCCATCCCCAGCCCTGGGCTCCCACCCCGCAGCCCTGGGCTCCGATCCCGCAGCCCTGGGCTCCCATCCCCAGCCCTGGGCTCTGACCCCGCAGCCCTGGGCTCCGATCCCGCAGCCCTGGGCTCCCATCCCCAGCCCTGGGCTCTGACCCCGCAGCCCTGGGCTCCGATCCCGCAGCCCTGGGCTCTGACCCCGCAGCCCTGGGCTCTGATCCTGCAGCCCTGGGCTCTGACCCCGCAGCCCTGGGCTCCGATCCGCAGCCCTGGGCTCCCCGCAGACAAAGTGGGCAAGGTGGTTCATAACCTTAATAGTCTCAACTGCACTCCCTAATTTCTGCTGTTTATGGATTTACTGATATCCTGAATTTGTTACTAAAAAAAGAAGTGTTGTGAGCTGGCTTGCTTTATTCATGATACAGGATATTCCCATGATGACACACATTACTTGCATGTGGGAGGCACAATTACACTTGTTAGCAAGGAGTACCAAGCTGTGGGGCTGGAACTTCCAAGGCTAATACTGTAACATCACTAAAAGGTGACTGAAATGAAAGGAGTATCTATTAAAATTTCAGACTTTTTGTACTTAGCTATCTCTACAAACACAGTAATCGAGGTTACTCACTTCTTTCTTGAGTTCCATACTCTGGTTACGTCGTCCTTTCTTTGCTCTTGGTTCCTGAGTAACCTTCAGCTGTGAACATTAAGAAATGCATATTGAATCAACCCAAAAACCAGTTCATGTAAGTGGCTTTCATTGTAACATGACCGATGTGCCTTTTATTTGTGATTATTTGCAATTATTTAGGGTATCAAACAGAAATGTTAATGAAATATTCTTAAATGAGAAGCGCACATAATAAACATTCTACATTATCACTGATGAGTATGACTGCACAAAGGAACAAAATTAAAGAACAAGTTCTACCATTCAACATGCACTTCCTAAAATACTCTTAATAATTCCTTTCTTCATTGCACACACAAGTTCACACACTTGTTTCCTGAGATATTCTGATATCTGTGACCCATACTTAGAAACAAGATCTTGTTGGATGCCAGAAAACAGCAGTGATTATAAAGAGAATACAAGTATGTAAATATAGTAAGGTCATCCAGACTGGATTGTAACTGGAGGGGTATGGAACTTTCTGCTTTAGAATAAAAGTGAATCTCACAGTAGAAACAAGGATGAGATCTAAGTGGATGGTAATTTTCTTACAGAGCTTGTAGAGAAGTTCTTATGCCTGCTTTTGAAGCATGCAGTACTAGCTAGTCTTAGTAACAGGATATTGCAGACTTCAGCAGAACAGTGAGTTTGATAGCTACTCCTGCATTCCTGTATCTGGGAAACCAGTAAAACAGGTATAAGCATTAGCCAAGTCAAGGATCAATAGTTGGCATTGAAGAGAAAGTATGTAAATGGATACTTCAGACCCTGTCACTGACACTTCTGAAAAAAAAGGGAAAATACCAGCTATCTTTTATTTGTAACCATTTTCCTGTTTTACCACAGGCTGTTGTATGCCTGCACACAAAATTTTAAATAAAGGGGCTACAAAGGGTTAGCTAAGCAAACCAGGCTAAAAAACCCTAAAACCACTTTGATAAGGAACAACCTCCCACCACTACATAGAGTTTTATAAACTGTTTAAGTTTTTAGTTCCAGATTGGGTGATAGACCTGTTTGACAAAAAGACAAAAGAAGAGGGTCAAAATACACCAATTTTTTTTTTTTTTTTTTTTTTTTTTTGAATACAGACTTAGAAAAAGGATAGTGGTTTTAAATGAGGGAAGATGTTGCCAGGGACAGGGCTGCCAAAAATACAGAGACGCATCCTGCAAACTTTGAAAAGTAGTGAATATATAACACTTTTGGACAATGAATGATTAGTAAAGATCAGCTATGATAAAGGAATGTCGATGTGGAAATGCAGAGTTTTGGATCTTGGCCATTTGTGCTCTTTGTTAGAACAATGCAATTTTTCTTATTTTGCAGAATTATTTTTAATGACTTTAATCAGTTGCTTGTCACGTGGTACTCAAGTGCAACATTTCCACCTAACTTCAGTTGGACTGGCTGAAAATGTCATGGCTGGTGCTACTTGTGGATCTGAAGGCAGAACAGAGCTTGAAGTGAACACACTCCAGCTGTGAAAAGGCTGAGCAGCCACAGGGCTGTCCCTTGATAGGGCTCCAAGAAGGCAGCATTGCAGTCCATCTGATATCTGTGACATTTGACTTGAGCATTCCTATTTAACTTTAGAAATCTTGATCTGTCTCATCAAGGTGCTGTACGTGACAAACGCTTTGAAACTTCACAAAGGTCATCCGAGAAACTGAGGAAAGAGGAAAATCTATATTCTTGCTTTTACTGATAGCAGGATAGGGATATAAGGGAGATAGGGAGAATAAGTGATAGGGAGAATGTCTTTGAACCCTCTTGTCCTCACAAACCTGCAGACAGAGCACAAGGTTAATTAACAGCACATTAATCAAAAACACATCGTCTTTGTACTCTTTAATGAATTGCCCCAATTGCTAATAGTGTAGCAGCACTCACTTGCTCATTGCTAGTGGAAGAGATGCTTGACTCTGCCTCCTCTTCCCCTTTGTCCTCATTCTTTGATTTCCAGAATCTCCCCTCCCGAAGAAAACGCTGGTGCAGCTCCAGTTCATCACAGGCCTTCTTCCACCCCATGCTGCGTTTCACGTGCAGCCGGTGGATGTTGACTGTGATGTCTTGAATGTTTTCAGAGGGGATCCAGGCCCTTTTAAATACACAGAGCAGGCAGGTTCAGAAACATGAAATACAGGTGAAGGATCTCAACCTGAGAAACTGATGTCAAAAGTAGTTTTTCATAATGGCTGATCACTGATAACTCCTTTTTTGATTTTTTTTTTTTTTAACTCAACACATTTGAAAAAAGTGGACTGTATGCTGTTAGACATTTTTGTTATTATAAATACTCATTAGTTGTTGGTGCTATGGCTAAAAGTCTCTCTCATTTTTGATGAGCCACAAATCTTCCCAAGCACCATCTCTTACCTGTTCTCTTGCTAAATGCCCTGACTCAGACAAAGAAACATATTTTTTACTGGAAGTTCATATGCTAATCCAATTTAGCTCTTAACCTCTTTCCTAAAACTGCCAAGGAATGTACCAACTCATCACCTTGAACAGAGACATTTTGTGTCCTGGGCCCTTGTCTACCAGGATTGAACTTCCATGGGGACTGCCATGCTTCTTTGGACTGAATTCATCCTAGTGACATGGTTCCAAAGTTACTTTGTCCACTTAAATGTGTTCAGAGAGCCCTCAGAGAGTTAGATAGGCAGGTCTTGACATTTTGAAAGGTTATACCCAGCACCAGGCAACACTGGACATTGGATATAGAGTCACTGCCATGCACATCTGCCTAACAGACTAAATACTCAACAAATGACATGTTTGTGGAAAGATTCTTGATTCTTGCAATATAAATGTCATTTGAGTAAAGACAAAGAAACAATGCCCATTTACACCAACCAGGAGTTTGGCCTTTTGTCCAAGCCCAGCACAGTAACTAAGCAATGGCACTGCAGTTAAACAGCCTTTGCCTTCCGAATCAGCATGCATTTAAGAAGTGGCAAGCACCTCATCCCACAGATGCCAGGTTACTTTATTAAGTAATTTTAAGCTGTGTGAACTGAAAGCCAAAGATAACTAATGAAATAAACTGTATTCATTAACAGATTCAAGTGACTGAGGCACCAGTAAAGATCTTTATAACTCACTTTATAACTATTAGAAAGTCTTGGTAGTCCATATAAAAAGTGAAAAGATGTTATATACTGTGCAAGTTACATGAAAGCAATTTAAATAAACAGTTACTAAAACACTGTTACTGAATTGTCTAGGTCCTTTTGGGATGCACCAAAATATACCATCTCCCAACAACCATAAATCACTTTAGAAATGTCTCTTCTCCTCACATGATAGGCATTTAAATAAAACAGTAAAATAATCCAAACCAGTACATCCACTGTCACACTGCTACAAACTTCCCAAATGCTGAACAACCAGCTGGAGAGAGAACCAAAAGCTGATCTCTAAGAGACAAGTTTCCAATGTAAAGAGGGATTCTCTGAAATTGCAAACTGGCTCCCCACAGGAGGCCTGTCAATGTTCTAGCAGTGAGACACTAACATTTGTGATATATATCATGGTACTAAACCACAAAATTGTAGTGCCTCAGCTCAGAGGAGAAATTGCCTGAAGTCAATACTGCTGGTAGAAGGAGTACAGTTCTGTCCAATTTTCACCTTGGCCTGGATTAGGAGACTGCTTCACATTTGAAGAAACAGCTGAAGTTCACTTACTGTCTTTAATTAAAATGGCATTAAGGAACATCCTTCTGGCAACTGTGGAAAGAGAACCTCTGAGCCACTGAATTTGGACACTTTAGATGTGTTAGACTGAAATTTAAATTTTCTGAAACAATTATGGTAAAGTATTCAGCTTTTCTAATGCTGGCAACAAGCTGAGCCAGGATTTACAACACGACAGATGAGATAAATTCTTTTAATATTGTTTGTAAAAAGCAGCACATGGAATTAATAAATTACCTTTGGTGGTGATGGCCAAAAAAGCGAACATCAACTTGATTGTCCTCTTTCTGCATGACTTTGGCTGGCCAAAACCCAAAGCCTTTCATTTTGGCCCAAACCAACTCATGATTAGGTATCTAGAAAAAGAAGTTGTATTTATTAGTGGATATGAAACCTTATATTGCTATCTCCCACAAAAATTCTGCTGTAATAGTATGCTAGTACCTTAAGAGTATGGTTACTATTTGTGCCTAGTGCTATTTTCATTTTTTTATCTTCTTAAAATACATTTCCTTGGTAGATAGATTGCTTGGATCAACATAAAAAAACCCCAAAACTACAAAGTCTGAAAAGGGTATAACTGTCTATTGAAAAAAGAGATCCTAAGCAGCCTAAAAATTAACTTGTCTTTCTAGTTTCATTCAGGAGCAAAGTTTTAGTTCAGTAAGCTCCTTATTTTCTTGTGAAACTGTTGTAACTGGCTGATACCCAAGTTTTATATCCTATATTGTTACAGCTTTGAACTTCAATCAACACTTCACTTGTGTAAAATATCCAGGCTTACAGAGTCTTAACCATGCTTTTGAAACAAGCCCTGTGAAATGGAATATTCAATGCATTAATGACACCAAAACTGCAGGCTTTCATACAGAAAAGCAAACAAATAAAAATCTGTGTCAGCAACGTACACAAGGATAGCAGAACCAATTGTCAGGTCGCGCATTTGACAAATAGAAACAGTTCTTGCAAAGCTGCAGTTCATCCAGCTGAAAAACAAAAAAAGGTAAATAAGCAAAAAAAAGTCCTATTTATGTGTTTCAGTAGCATCCTTCTCCCTTAAGTAGTAAAATTTTTCATCCCTGCTTGCTAATTTGGTGGAGTTACTTCTGTCCATGCGAACTAAAGGTGTGGAACTGAGGTGGTCTGTGAGAGGCTGAAAAGACAACCTGAAGAAACAGTATTCATGTTTCAGAAAACCCAGGCAGAGGGAGAAGACTAACTGATATATTAATGATTTATTATAGATGAAATGCAAAGAACAGTTCTTAAAATTCATCAAATATTTAAAGTACATTGTGAAAGAAGTAATTCAACTGTACAAAAGGAGAAAGTGTGCCAGCTCCTCAGCTGTATTTTTTGGTCTCCCCTGAATATGGAGAAATGTTTTGATGACAATTACAGAATTTAGTAGGAATCTCACCTCAGGTTCAATTTATATTAATAAGTACAATTATTTCTAGTCCAAATCTGTATTGCTTGATTATTTCCAAAACTAAAATTTGAATATCAGTATTTTTAAAATTATAATCTAGTTGCAAAAAAAAAAAATCAAAACCAAAACAAAACAACAAAAATCCAACCAACCAACAACAAAAACCTAAAGAAAAAGTAAAAGGATTTCTGAATCAGCTGCTTGAGTGTCTGGAGGAAATTTATAATTCAATTTCACACGCTTTTTATTTTGTAATATAAAGAATAATTTCTTAGGTTTTGAAATGAAAATGAAATATCTTGGTTACATCTTAGTTACTTGGTAATACTTACTTCATGGCAGGTGTCTTTGTAAAGCATCCTTGCTATATCAGCCTGTTCACTGTCCGCTATAATTTAAAAATAGATGGTATAAACAATCACAGTATGAGCACAGTGCTCACAAAGATTTGCAGCTGTGACATTCATGCTATAATTGTCATGCTTAAGAAGAAAAAACATAATTTAATCACTTGGACAGCCCTTCCATTTAAAATTTTCTAACAACCAGTTCAATATTTCTTTTCTGTGTCATATTTATATGCCACAATACCACTTTTACCCTGAACAATGCAAGTACACATCTGAGGAGGAGCAGCAGCAGGGAGACACAGTTGCTCTTAATATGGGTTCAGTTCCTTTCTCTGCTTGTGTCTTAATGTCACACTGCAGTTGTCCTAAAACTTCTCGTCTCTGCTCTGTGCTCTGAGTGATGCTTCACAGACTGTTCACCACTGAGTCTCCCTTTATACCTGTGTATTCCTCTCTTGGCATATTCACACCTCTCCCCACCAGCCACAGTGTGAATCTCCTGGGGCTGCAAACAGACTGGTGCCACCCTCCTCCCAGTCCCCCTGAAGGAGGCCACATCTGCAGGGGAGAACCACCTCCTTCCTGAAACAGTGGCTCTGGAAAACAGGACCTGGCTACAGCTTCTGGACACGGTGGTGGTGTTTTTTGACTTCCAGTCAGTCACTCATTACCTTCCCAGTGCCTGGCAGCTTCTCTGATGGCTATACCCCTACACTGCACCAGCAGCACACTCCTGGTGTGGATGTAGCTACATTTGCTGTCACAAAATGCCAGATATTGCCCAAAAGTAAAAGAAATATGTCTATAGTTTCTGCTGACACAGCACAGAAAACCCTACCCTACCCTAGGAAAACATATGTATATTGGCAAAAATCTGCAGTATAGACTGACCTAGGACTTTGCTGAAGAAGAAGCAGGATGGAAAGAGTGGAATTCTCACAAAGAGGTTTAGCCAGG
This sequence comes from Urocynchramus pylzowi, assembly GCA_013397555.1. Lineage (NCBI taxonomy): Eukaryota > Metazoa > Chordata > Aves > Passeriformes > Fringillidae > Urocynchramus > Urocynchramus pylzowi. The sequence goes on along the minus strand of VZRH01004088.1, from coordinate 343,384 downwards.
GAGGATGAAAATAGTTCTGTAGTAGGTGGGCTAGAAAAGACCCTAAAAAGCCCTTATGCGCTTTGATTTTTAAGGGCTTTCAAATTACCTCATTCACACTTAAGACTCATTAATACCAAATTCATCCTGGACTTGTGAGTTTCCTGCAAATAAAGACAAATCAAACAAGGCAAGCAGTAAATGTAGTATTTTACCTCCATAGAAAATCACTGTGTTGTGTAGAAGCAGTTGAGCATCTGCTTTGAACTCCTCATAACTCCTGTACTTTCCTTCATTTACTTTCTACACAAAAGAAAACACAAGGCTGTGAGAAAGCTCTTCAAAGTGCTCTACCTGCTTTATGCAGAGAAGCTTTCACAGAAGTCTGCATTATGCAACACAGATCAGACACTGCTTTTCCTGCATACAAAAGGAATGCTTACAACTTTTTGACATGGTTTGCTAGTACCTGAGCATTGGCTGCCCTTTATGCAATGCCCAGAAATAAATAAGATTCTTTAATACTTGACCAAGTTTAAAAAAGATTTTCCTGGTTGTAACAAGGTGAAGCTGCAGTAGCTGCAGCTTAAGGTGTGGTCCAGAACATTTGTTCAAACTAAAATATGTTCCCTGAGATGAACATCTTGTACCTTAAAATATCAGCTAGTTTCAAACCAATGTTGACTGCCTTTCAGGACTGGGCTTCCAGGATCTTCACTTGATAGTCTGTGTTATCTGATGAAAGCTGATTGTCCCAGTCTTCCAAACTCATAAAGAATGCCTACATGGAGCCATGCAATTCATTTTCTTAGTATGGCTTTGTCCAATGGGGACTGCAGCGTTTTCAGCTGGGCTCTCTCAAGAACATCTATGACAATTCCAATCACCAAACAAAACAACATCAGCTTGTAGAATGCTATCCAAGCCAAAAGACCTTCTATGGAAGCAGGAGAAGTTGACAGAGTAAAAGGAAGGCTTGACCTATTTTCAGGCTCAACCAGTGTTGCCAGCACTTCTAGACAGGCAGCAGTGCTGGTCTCCAGAACTGTCAGTGAAGCTATTGCTTATTTGTGCATTTTAATAATAAAACAAAAGCTCCTCACATCTGTGCTTGTAAAGGGCAAGATATACCACAACACTGCCTACAATCCAGTTGCAGGAATGAGTAAAAGATTAATATGCTGTTTATTATGGTCATGTGCAGTTGATTTATATGAGTCATGATCAGACCTTTGGCTCAGAAAAAAGGGACAATTTATTTATTAGTACTTTATTTTTGGAACAATTAATGCAAAACAGATGTTTTGGGTTAGTCTGGTTTTTCATGATCAACAAAATGATTGGTTCTTTATGAATCATTTTGATGTTTATAAAGCTGACACCCACACAAGGGCATAATGACTGAAATCAGAATATGGTCAAAAACATTGGGCCAGAAAAGCACACATAGGCACTCGAGTCTGTATTCATTGCTTTAGTTAAGCAGTAATTTCTCTGAAGATTTTAGTTACTTGCAGATCCTAGTATATCCTTAGTACAAAAGGAATTGAGGATACTCTGTGTCTGAAAACTAGGCACCACTCAAAATGGTTTTACTCAATTACCTATTTATGAGGAAAAGTTTGACATGTTAAGCTTCCATATCTAATGCTGGATACAATACTGAAATACTGATCATAAAGAGAATGAAACAGGATTAGAACTTTTTAAACTTTCAGTATTAAAAGACACCAAAACCAGTGTGGAAGTTAGAAAGCAAGTCACTCTACCTCCTGTATAGTGGGGACATCAACAGCTGAGTGCACCAGCCTTCGATACATTGGGTGTTTGTTGTCCTTCCCCTTCTTGTTTAGATCTATAGCCTGAAAGGACCATGAGATAGTGCTTGTTATTGCATTTAGAACCTGCTTAAAACACATAAAAGAGGATTAGAAAATGCAAGAGTTTGGAATATTTCAGGTGGGGGCTACACAAGGACAAACTGGGGATCCACAACCCATGAGATTGGGTGTGTCTCAGACCTGAAAAGTGTCCATGTCAGAGGAGCCACAGGCCCGTGGCATAACCTGGTGACACTGATCCAAACCTCAGGGCCTGGTAAGTGTATGTGAAAACACACACAGTGCTTAGGACAGGAGAAATAAAACCCACCCTCCTGTAGCCCTCCTTCCTGCACAGTCACAGCTGGGCAGCCACAGTGACCCTCTGCAGCACGGCAGGGACTGAGCAAAGCTCCCAGCTCCGACTCACCCGCTCCTTCATACGGGACACGATGAACCGCAGGTATGTGCTCATCTCCTGTTTACTTGTGTTTTTCTTCTTGATACTCTGCCAAAGAAAAAACAGGATCATATTAGTATTTTAAACTTGACTTCAAAATCCAGCCAATAAACATTTTCTCTGCATTAACACTTGATTTGAGAAGGTAACTTTGAATCACATACAACACTATTTCTGAGGGAAAATCTTTTCTGAGAAATTAGTAACACTAACACGCCACTATGACCATATCTGTTACTTTGAATTATGTCTGGGCTGAGAACTTCAGCTACAGAAAAATTGCAAGTTTTATTTCCACTTGTATCCATAATAGTTTCTCAAAACCTCTCATAAAAAAGTGTCTAATTAGAATAAAGCAACGAAGAAAGTCATTTTAGGGAGCAGCTGAAAATTTATTTAATGGTCTTTTTATTAGCCAGGCATTAATAATTTTAGTAAAACAAGAAATAATTTAAAAAATAATATCCTGTACCATCTACAAATTATGTGCTTACTAAGCAAAATGACACCATCTGGGAGGAAGACAAATTGGCTCTAGCCAGTAGAAACTCAGAGCACTTTTTACTGCTCAAGAAACACAGCAGTCTGGGAGCTTTGTGGTTCTTCCTTAACACAATGTAATCCAGATTCTGGAACACAGATCACTACTTTTCAGCAGTTGAGGATCCAGAGTTTTCCCCTCTCATCTTAGACTATTATAGAGACTTACCCCACCCTTCAAAGAGTAACCAGGCTAGTGGGAAGCCCTGCATACCGAAAATGTGCTGCTAGAGAGAAGGTGTCTCTGCGAGTGCCTAATGTGCATTTCACAAAGCAGCCTTTCCAATCCCAGCTCACAGCAGCTGTGCACAGCTCTGCACAGCTACAACAGCTGCCTGCAAAGTGCTACCTCCTCCCTGCTTTTACCTACAGTAGCTCTCCCAAACAAAAGCACAGTGAAACAGCAGCATGGGTTCCAGGTCTATTACCCTGAAGTGTTTCTAACTGCTCATGTCTCCTGCAAGGCATTCACTCCTCCTGACACCTCCTTGTGCACTGACTGCCAGGCTGAGTTCTCCCCTTCTCATGCCTCATTTCACCACGTGTGTGCAAACTGTGTGGACCAAACTGGCTCAGTTACACCTGCAACCTCAAAATCTGATGGATGGTCTTTAGCAAGATCCACATAATTGTGAAGATGATGGTTGCTTAGCAAACACAAGAAAAAAAAATGAATCCATGTTCTAATATGTAAATAAAAGAGGCTTAAAATTTATCAGTCACTAGAAGTGTGCTATTTTTCATTGAATTACTTATACACGACTCTGGACATAGGGCTCACACACATTGAGTACAGAGCACCTGCTTTTACAAATTTACTTGGCAAGAATAAAATTACACATTAGCACAAAAAAGCTGATAGGATTTGATTGTGTCTCCCCTGTTTATATTCCTCCTGCAAGACACTGAGGACACTGAAAACCACAGGCTGTTCCCCAGTGCTACAGCAAACTTGCAACCTATACATCTCAGGGTTGTACTTAATACCTTTCTTGAAACAAAACTGCACACAGCACTACCTGCAAAGCTGCTCATTTGATTGCTTAACAGCAATTAGAATCATTACAAACTGTGCTGAAATACCAGCTCAGACACAAACCTACTCAGACACTGCATGGTGCATAACAACACTACAGCTTCCTCCTGACTGGGAAAACCTCTCTCTTGGAAAGGGCCAGCCCCAGGTATTTCTAAACCTACAGTTCCTTTAAGCATTATTTTCATAATATTAATGGTTGCCTGACCTTCCTTCCAAACTCTGGACTGACAGAGAATTTATCCTGCACTATATATCTGAATCACATTCTGTATATTCATGTCGCACTCTGACTACCAGGAGAAACGTGCATTCTGCTGGAATTCAAATCACCTACTCAGTTTCTCATAAACCAACATTGCCACTGCAAATGAAAACCCAAATGTGCATTAAATTATCTGCATTATGAAACACTGCTGTCATTTTGTCATTTCAGGCACTGGAGTGCTGTGTGCTTGCTAATGACACAGCATTTTAAAAGACTGAAACTTATAAGGACACAATAAAACTCACATGCACTGACTAGTCCTACACCTCTTTTTCTGACATGGCTCTGGAATTTATCATCCTTTGAAAGTATTTCAGAATTCATGTGAACCATTTTTCATGCCCTGCTGGGCAAGACAGTTTGAAAGAGACTGTTGAGATAGATGGTTTACAGTCTTATCCTTGAGATCATAAGAAAAGATAGATAGCTGGCTTTGTATAGTTATTGATGTCAGCAATTAATATCATCTTAAGCACCAATGAAAATGATATAATTAACTTGCCAATTCTGGCAAACTCTAATTTTTCCACTTTTCCTTCAATTCCCTACACTGATTTATTTTAAGAAAAACTTGATCTCCATGTTCCTCTACTAAATATTGAAAGGTAATAAATTTAGGGAATTGGAGCCTATGAGCCAGCAAAATGTCTTATTATGGCAAGGTTGCTCATCCTTTGTAGAAAGCCAGTTACATTTCAAGCACTTGATTCACTTTTCAACAATAATTAGCCATTTAGGAGGTAGCATTCACACATTCTTTGGAAGTTGTAATGGAAAATGTGTAAGTTTTTAATAAAAAACCCCCTCCTTTGTATCTTGAAGACTTGTAGTGTTCTCAGAGTCATCAACCTAGAGCCACTTAAAGCAAGAAAATAGATAATACTCGATGGGGACTATGATTTCCATAAATCTATTTATATTGCTCTGACACAAGATAATATACCCACTTTCAGGTACCATTTATAAGCAGAGTGATATAGAAGGAAATATAAATTAAAATCAGGGAGCTTCTTCTAATTTCCTACTTTCAGGAAACAAAAACAATGATAGTGGCAAGATCCACTTTTTTTTCCCTGTCAGATCTACTAAGATACTCTACTGGAAACCTTTTTCAAGTTCAAGTTTGTTTCAAGGAGACTGCTGAGATTCAATCCAGCCCCCAAAATGTCAGGATCCTTATACTTTTACGTAGCCTATTTGTGGGATAATTTATCCTAATATAGGACTGTACCAGGTCTGGCTGGGATGTAAGTAATTGTCTTCCAGCAGCTTGTGTGGTGTTGTAGTATAGATTTGTGACCAAAACAGTGATGTAACACATGGATGTTTCAGCTCCTTTATTTTGTTTTCTTCCTCAGCTGGGAGTTGAGGAGACATGGGAGTGCAGCCCTGTGGTGCTTGGCTGCCTGCTGGGGTTAACCTGCAGCATGGACAACTCCTAAGCTACACTCCTGCTTTAGAGAAAGCTGCAAACCTCCTGCTTTGAATCAAGGTAAACTGAAAGACTTGGTCAGGCCTATGTGTTTAGACAGGGCATGAAGGAGTGAAATAATAACCTTCCCAATAGCAATCCTCATGTAGAAGATTAATGAGATTTGGTAGGTGAAAGGCCAAGCCTGCAGCCAAACTCTTTTCTTGTGGGTGCAGGAAATACCTTCTATGAGCCTTATTCTCTCCAGCACATCTGTTTCTTAGGAGCTGGTACCTGAAGGTTACATTGCTCTTTATATTCAATATTCCAGATTAATTATACTGCCTAGCTATTCAAGAGGGTAGCAATATATTGCACCGTGCAGGTGTGACTTATTTAGCAATTCTGACATGCTTAAAGTGCAGGACTTCACTGCAAGACTTTACAAACCACATGAGGCTAGGGAAGCCAGGGGCACTTCCCAGAAACACTCCACCCTGCACCAGGGATGATGGAAGTGACAAACCTCTGCACTTTGAATTAGCTCTCAACTCCCAGGGTGGCAGTGGCCACTGTACTGCAGTTGCTGCAGTCTTTCATTTGAAAAGAAAAAATAGGAAAAACTCTAAGAAGTGCAAGGTGTCAATGCCAGCATTCTGTCTAGCTATAAGCATTTAAATTACATTTAAAGAGGTTTTTGTTTCCCTATAATCTCCCATAAATTAATATTTTTCCCTTCCTCTCTCACCTGTCCTGTGTATACACACATCAAAGAGCTGCATTTCAGTTCAGAGATGGATTATGTGAAGGCTGCTCAATGACAGATACGTGTTTCTAAGGCATCAGTTGCATTTTCAGAAGCAATTCAGGTTTCCAGGGGTCTACTCATAGAGGGGAACTATGAGCATGAGTCTAACATACACTCACCACTGCTCTTTAGAAACTTCTTGCTTTACACACTGGCCCTTGGACTTTTTTAGGGCTTAAATTGCCAGAAGAATTTGGTGCTACATATGGAAAGCTTTACTGCTCTGCTGCCCTCTCAAACTCCCAACCCTCAGGTCCTCGTGTTTCCGGTGCCATTAAGAAAGGTATGCAGGCACATGGAATGGGTCTCAGAGCAATCAATGCACCACGTGCCCTAAGCATCACACAGAAAAGCTTCTGCAGGAGCAAAATATGCCCTAAGATTTGCCTCTTTGGTGATCAGATGCAGTAAAATTAGACCTTTGAAAGCATCAGGTGCTTTTGGAAATGTTATAGCTGAATCCACAAGTTGATTTCTACTTGTATGGTGCATTAAGCACTTTCTGAATATGAAGCATCATATGAATGAAATATACTTTTATCTGCACAAAGAAGGTGGCAGGAGGCTCTAAATGGAGGTTACCCAGTTTTCTCACTGCTGTGGACAAATTCCTTTATACTTTATTCAGTATGTCCTATGCAGTGCCCAATTCTGTCAGCTCCCCAATTTACTCCAGGGTGCATGGGAGGGACTGGTGAGGACTAACACCTCACAGCTGTGGGCTCTGTGCTGCTAAAACTGGTCCTACACTAGGACTGCCCTTTACCCACCAACCCATGACTACTATTTGTGTGATCACACCAAATGCTGTTTCAAGGATATGTTTCCCCATCCAGGTCTCAAACTCCTACCATAACACCATAAAATAAGCCTAAAAGCCAGATTCTTTCCTCCCTCCTTGTATTTGACATTAACCACCTTGACTGACAGCTGGTACCTAAACCCCCCTGATCTAAGCACTTGAGTAACTTCACTTAAGTAACCTCCATCTTCCTGTGCTTCTAACTTTCCACTACTTGTCATTCTCACTTGTCAAATTTTGTCTGAAGTTGATTTGGAACTGCATAATGGTTTATTTTTATGTACTCTAGGAAATGCTCAGTACAGTGCCGACACTCAGAAAAAGCCTATCTACAGAATACTTCCCAGCACACTATTTAATATCTTAAGCTCTACAGATTCCTTTGGTCTCCAATGTATAAACCTCAGGAATATTGGAATACCCACTATGATAGGCAATTTTGCTATAAGTCCTTGCAAAGAACATGCATGGAAGACCAGTCTCTGATCAGATGATTGTAAAAAAATTTAGTAGTCAAGCAAAACCACATGACTAATTCTTTCATTCTGTTTCATGAATCAAAATTGTTTCTCTGTTACAAATGATATATCAAAATGCTTAATTTTGCCTTATATTTTTTTTTTAAATTTGGATTTTTAGACAAGCAATAATAATAGTCAGTTACACCAACATGATCAAAATTCTCCTACTCATAATTTTGTATATATCTATTCCCCCTCCAAAAAAGTGGTATTTTGGCAGTACCTTTTGTAGTCTTTAGGTACTAAATTAACAGCTGAAGAAAATTAATTCCCTTGTTTTATATAACTCAAGAGAAGCAATAAATGTACAAGTTTCCTATATCTTTCAGAGACCGAGTTGACTAACCCTGTCTGGAATGGACTGTTCCAGTAGTGAAAAATGTAATCTCTAAGCTCATTCAATATTAAGTTTTTCTCTTGTGACTTGTCTACCAGGAATTTTGCTGATAATGCCAATTTATTTCACTTAAGACAATGATTAGTCAACAGTCAGGGAAAAATTTCAATCAGTGCAATGTGGTTTGAATTGAACTTTGTTTGACTTTTGACTCCTGCTGAGAGTTATACAGGGTACAAAAATATTCAGAGTGGTACCATCAATTTAAAAAAAGAAATAAATGAGGAACTGGACATTGTTGTTTATGGGGGCAATTGAGAAAAACCATGAGCAGGCAAATAGAGTTCAGAACAAGGTTTGAAAGGTATTGTTATAAATAATATGGGAAGAAAATATTTTTTAAAGTTATGAACAAATCGTTAGCAATGGCCTTTATAAAACACTTCTGAGTAGCCAAGTGTGCAAGATAAAGCTGCACTGGTTGATCAAACTAATGCAACCAGAAATTGTGAAATTAAAAATCCAAAGGCTTGCTGACCTTGGCAGCATTACAGAAGCAATCTTTACATAAGAATGAAGTGTTCTTAGATTATTTCTCCCAATATATTATGTTTTACACATACTTCACCTTTGTAAAGAGCTTTGAAATCTCCAAGTGAAAAGTACCGTGCCCACTTATGGAATTAAATATGAAAATATATGTATCTCTTTGTCCCAGCTATCACTTTTCTTGAAGATACTTATTTACTGCTGATAGCACAGTGTAAATCCCCCACTGCCCTTATGCAAGATGTTTCAGCTCTGTTATGCCCTCTGGACATCAGCCAGGGCTCTCTCCACATTATTAGTTTTTTGAATATAGGCCACTTTCTTGCTTTTAAAATGAAATTAGAGCAGTCATCTCCTAGGAGGGTGGGGAGAAAGCAGCAGAATACTGAAGGATGAATACTGACACAAGGATGCTGACTCCCACAATTACAGGGACTGTGCAAGGCCTCCTTAGTCCAAGTTTGCAGAATTAGGGCTTGAAGTGCTGTGAATTAACGACAAGAAAAATAGGAGCTGCTGGCACAGGGGGGAAAGGATGCCATGGAATTTACAATGGCAATATCCATAAAAATAGGTTGATCATCACCTGAGGCACTAAGCAAGCCAAAGGCCTCTGGGGCAGGACGTATTTAAGAGCCCCCAAAACCTCTCCTTAATATCTGTATAACAAAAAAGGAACCAATATGCAGAAAGATAGGCAGAGAGGACATGGCTCAAGTTTCACGGGATTTTTTTTTTTAAGGTAAACATTTATTTAATATCATTGCCATGAAGGACTTCAAGGCTACATGATGAAAGTCAAACTGTTCTCAAAGCTGACGTATCAGAGCACATTTCAAGCAATGATTCAGCATTTCCACTCTGAGGACATCCATGGTACAAGATAGATGTTATGAAACCACCTCATACGCAAGGTGGCATAAACCATCCACATTCTCTACCTTCACCAGGCATCATCTAAAATTCCTGGCAAACCAGAGTGAAGACTGGACACAGTTTACCTAATTTTAACTATTTATAGGAATAATCAATACTTGTAGTAAGACCCAACAATTGTTAAAGAGATTTATTTAAAAATATGAAAGTAAGTAATCTATATATGGTTATAGTTTTGTTTTGTTTTGTTTTGTTTTTTTAACAGAGGGAATATTTAGTAGCTAAATAAAATGCTAACAATTCAGTATGGAGAGATACAGTACATATCTTTATTCTTAACAGTTTTTTCTCTGCCACTACTTCTTTTTCATTACTTTCAGCTTCCTTGAGGCAGGCCTGATTTTCTTACTATTTCCCTAAACCCTGAGAGCTTCCAATATGAGGCAACAGCAAGGTTTTGTGGAACTCATTCTAAGGTAAGCAGTCAAAAAGTTGTTTTGAAACAAAACAATCCACGTGTTTTCAACAACTGCTTCCCCATCCCACAAAGTGCCTGAAACCTTACATTCCTTGCAGCACAGATCATCCTGAGGTCAGTCTGCTGCTCTACAGCTAATGCAAGCTTTTAGCAAAGGAAGTGCCTCTCTCTCCAACAATCCTAGGCAGAGTGGAACTGGCAGTTTTATGCCTTTCTGCAGCAACCATTTTATCTGAAACATTTATATGCATTATTCCTTCCACAGGAAGGGAGCTTAGCTCTGTAGGAAGCCTAGTGAAGTGCTCCACTTGGGGAGGTGACAAGAGATGACAACAGCAACAGGTATTTGGCTGATTCAAGGCTAGCTACCAGTAAGCACCATCCTGACCACAATGTTTAATCTTCTAATGACATATAGACCACATATCTGCCTATTCTTGGAGAGTATATAAAAAGTGCTTTTTGCTGTCTCCCTGCCATGCTCATAAGAATAGCATTTTTAAAGAAAAAACAACACAGATATGGATGCCATGAGTGAAATCCAGATTGCCCTCTTTGCACCAGTAGAATCCACATCAGTAAATGAAAAGCAGGATTTAACTCCATATTTTTGATACTAGCCTCATCAGTAACATGATTGTGGCTTTGTAACGTAAAATACCATTCTGATAAAATATTAAGAATGCAAGATACAAAAATGATTCATTAAAACAACATTAAGTAAAAACAGTAGCATCTTATACAGCAATTTGTTTACTCTTGTTGAAGGTTCCCACACTTTACTGCACTCAGGTGCACACACTCTGGCACAGGGTACTGTGCAAGTAAAGCTTGCTGGATTCTTCAAAAACGACCATCTGCTACATGCACCACATTGTGGTACCTCTGTACAGATGCTCTAGGTATGCACCATTGTTTCAATATCCAGTTCTTTACCCAATAACCTGGCCAGAACATCTGGACACCTTCATAAATCTATTAATGAATATCAATCCTCTAATCAGCACATGAAATCTCATAGGTACTCACCCTGCAAACTGGGCACTGCCAGTGACTACTGCTGTCTCTAAGCCTGAACTCATCAGACAAACACTTGGAATGATACACACGAAAACACAGGTCACATATCAACACCTCTCCAGGCAAATGGCATTCAAAACAATACCAGTCATGATTTTCTGTTTCCCAGTCCTACAAAAAATACAAAATATTTTGGTATGACATTCTGTCAAAATCTGCAGGAACTAAGAACAAAATTGATATGTCTTGAAATCCAGCAGCAATTAGACATTATAAACATTTTTAAGAAGTGTATAATGTTTAAAAAACAGGGGAAAACCTACGTACTTAAAGATCTTCATCAATTTAAAACACACTAACTCCAATAGAATATGAATGCCAAGTTTTAATTTTTTTTTCAATTGTCTGATTAGTTGCAATTTCAAATATGAGCTCTGTCCACAATGAAAAGTGGGTTTGTTTTCTACCTTTGTGTAAAACATTTGTTGACCTCTCTGTATTAGATTGCAAACAAAAGTTTGTGCACCTCAACAGACCATACCTATTTTCTTGGACTATTTAGTTTGATTGTTACATTATATTTTCGACTGTAATTTTCTGAAGGGCGGTCCCTTCCAGTCTTTACTCTCTTAAAACTGACAACTTTTCAGCGTCAAAGTGTTGAGTTACAAGAAATAAGTGAAATCATGAACCAATTACTGCAAGAAATGTTTCTGCTAAGCAATCCCAATGCAATTCAAAACATATAAAATGTTTCACTTGCCGTGCTCAATGAGCACCGGGCTCATTCCTGAAATGTTCTGCAGTAGACAAAGGATATGGTTCTGCTGATGCACAGGTGTCTTTAATATACTCTTCCTTGAAAATTCACCCCCAACGGCTAAATTCTGACCTTTGAAACATGTGCACAAGCTTTGCTGAAATAAATGAGAGCAGCATGCATCTAATTTGGAGGCAGAATTTTGCTCTAGGAATCTATAGTTCTAAAACCAAGCAGGATTGCCAGTGGCCACTGTTAAATGTTTATGTTTGTTATCTGAAATGCCACAGTTTCCTCTACACTTAGAAGACAAAATAGCTGTAATATCTCAGATAGAACTCCCAATGCCTTTTCATGTCAAATGTCACTTTTCAATGGGTTCAGATCTCTGAAAAAACTACTCCTATTCTTCAATAAATTATCTCGATAAAAATCTGATCAAGCTGTTTTTAATGTCATGTTGTAAAGGTGGAGTTGGCAATTCCCACCGACTGCCAGAACTGGGATTTGTCTGCCTTTCATTATTCTGTGCCTGGGAAGTGCAGTCCTGGTGTGAAAGGTCTCCTCCAGCGGAGCAGGGCCACGCTCAAGTGGCGCTTCCGTCCCTTGTGCTGAAGAGCGGCCGTGCTGTGCACAGACCTCATCTGAGCAGAGCCCCCATGAACACAGGAGATTGAGGGACAGCCCCAACCCAGTCTGCCTGCACTAAACTTGATGTACCATGGGTGTTGGACTGCAGGGGTAGCAAGTTTAGAGGGGGGGAAACCACCCGATGAAATCTTAACCAGTGATTTTTGAACTCAGGACTTTGCCCTTCTTTGTTGTGCAGATTAACAGTGTAACTTGACCTTTTGTCATTTCTCCTCATTTCATTTTACTGGCAAATTCTGTATATCTCAAAATGGCATAACACCACCAAATCTGGCTAAAAGAACACATTCTTATTTCACCAAATCTTTTCCCTTCCAAATTCCAGGGCCTGTGTACTTTGGGAGCCCTTTCTTTAGGATATTTTGTAAACAACTAAAGATACTGCATTGTTGGTGCACTTGATTTGCCTGTAGACTGAGAGAAATCAGGATAAGGTAGTGTTTTGTATTTCATTTATATTAACGAATTTCATTTATGTAGGAAATGAAAAAAAAAATCAGGAGGCAATAAAGGGCCAATTAAGCAAGAAAAATAATCAGTTTTGGTTGAATGTATATTTAGACAAAAATTAAACTGAGAAGACCCCAAGAGGTCCTGCAATTTCACTACAGAATCAGGATTCCAGGATTCTTAAGTTTTATTTGTACTAGTTACGTATTCATATTTCCCAGATATTCCATTGTTAAGAAATATGCTGGCAAAGAGATGTGGAATTTCATAAACATACGGAAATATATTTGCTGGCAAGAAAAACCATACACAGAAGCCAGAAACCATGACGTTAAATAAAACAGCAGAAGAGGCTTCCTTCAGTATTCACACTGTGAAGTTTTGAAAACCTCATTATTTCTAAATACAAGGTTTTTCACAGAAAAAAAAAATTAGTTTAATGCAGTATATTTAGTGCATAAATATATATAGAACATTCATTTGTGCGATATATTTGAAAAGTTAGTTTAAAAAATATTTAAAAAGGTACATAACCCTTGTGGACGACTGCCCTATTGACTTCAATAGCAAGGTCAGAGGCATTAGTTTTCCTCCAACAGCAGTGAAATGTTGGTTATTGCTTCTCTCGGTTTACCTAAGTGTGAATGGGAGGGGAAGGCGCTCCCAGCACTTTATCTATTTATTTACTTGTTTATTTTCATGCAGGAAATGGGATCGGTTCAGCTGCGCCCAGCTCTGCCTCGGGCGGGTCGGGCCGCTCCGGCAGCCGCGGGCGCGGCGGGGCTGCAGTTCCCGCTCGCACCGCCAGGTGTCGCCGGGCGCTCCCGAAAGCAGCTCGGTGACAGCGCCGGGAGCTGCGACAGCCGAGCGGGCAGCGCCAGCCCGCCGGACAGGCGGGGCACGCTCAGCTCGGGACCGGGGGTGGTATGGATGATGGTGGTGCTAAGAGAGTAAACTAAGCTATCCTAATGGAAGACAGAAACGTAATAGAAAATATGACAGAATTCAAAACCACATAGTGCAAAAATTGTTCACCTTGTTTTTTGCTGCTGTCTGGGAAAAAGGCTGCATACCGTAGGCCTTTCAAAATAAAAACAAAACAAACTTTGTATCTATACTGTAAGCCATCTGATTATCAGGATATACACAAGGCTAGAAAGAATTCATGCACAGTGACCAGGAAATCAATCTGTTAGTTCTAACTTCTGGTTGCATACATTTCCTCCTGCATTCCTGGAATGCTACCTGACACTTTCACCACATTTTATTTCTTTAAAATATCCCACGTACTTATATGATTAAAAGAACCCAACACCCATCATTCTTATCCATATACACACCCACCACCAGGCCAATTTAAAAATCATCAAGAATATTAATGATTGTTAATTAATGCACTCTCTTTGATACATAAACCTTCTCTGGGCATCTAAAAAAGATCCTTCTAACACAGTTTACTGCATAGGTAGTGGCCCCCGCCAAAAGCAAAGCAACACCTTTGCTGTAAATCATCAAAGGTTAGGCTACCACTTTATCAATAAAACTCACAGTCCTTGTTTGTGTATAAAAGGTGACACACTTTCCCAGGGCCGCGCAGGCTGAGGAGGGGTCTCCGCCACAGGGGCTGAGTTTCCTGGCGGGGGCAGGGAAGGACTCCCGGGGCGCTGCGCTGCAGACAAGGGGGATCCTCTGCCCGAGCCCAGCGGTTCAGCGGCACCAGCGACTGCCCCGAGGGGAGCGGATGTGGCAGCAAAGCTGCGCAACTCAGATCCAGCAGGAGAGCTTCCCCTTCGTCCTGCCCAGCTGCCCGCTGCATTGGTGCATCTACGCACCAGCAGGACAGCAAATGAGTTTGGGGGACTGTGCGTAACAGCCAAAGAGCTACGCTCTGTTAGGCAGAGAGGGATCTTGCAATCGTATGGCTCACACGTGGTCACTTGTTCTTTATATTCAAATCTGTCAAACATTATATCATAAAGGTCACTTTGCACTGACATAAATAGCTGAGGTTCACTCGGCAGCATGAGTGAAGCACTGCAACAATTTCAAAAAATAAATCTTAATTTATGACCGGCATGTAAGCTTACTTTTCTTTGTCATTTGTCTTAAGTAGGCTGTCTTAAAGAAAATACATACATTTATTCTGGAAGTACAGAAAAATAACATGGGATAGAAAATGTCAGGCTATCCAGAGCATTTGACAATTTAAATACAGATAAACCCAACAAAAAGGAATGAATCATCATGTCGTAGCCTTTACTGTAAAATAAAATACATAGTTGTTGTCAAGGAAAGAATAATTTTAGTGCACAAAGAAAATGTCCATTATAATGCAAATGTACATGGAAAAGAAATGCTTACTCATTAGTAATGGAGATTTACTTAGCTGTAATTGAAATAGGGAATCTGTATGTTGGAGAATGTGACATCCTGCTGTACAATTAGCATACCATTAAGTAGGAGATGTGAAGCACATACTGACAGTAAAATTAACAATAACTCAGAGGTCACAATTGTAACTATTAGGTCACTTCCATACCACAGCAAGCCCGTAATTATTGTTAAAAAAAGATGTTAAAACAAGTAATACATTTTCATTTTCATATAAATTATATGTAGGTACAGCACATGAAAACAGTATAACCTCCTTTCTTAGACTTTGTCTAAAAGGACCAGTTTGCCTTTTTATAATGCACATTCCATTAACATAGCTCATTTCTTACCTGTTAATCTGTTTTCTCCAAGTCCCTTAATGGTAGCCCAGATACTCGGTATTAAGTCACTCTACTATCAGGTGGAGAGAGGAAAAGGGAGAGGGGAAAAAAGCAAAACTCTATTCATGAAACTCCCCTTTATAGGGATTTGCTGGTTTCACACAGTTGAACTAGATTTCCCAAACAATCCAAATTATGGATATCCTTTGGACCCAGCCAGTAAGCTAAAAAAAAAAAGGGTCACATAGATGGGAAAGACAGTTATAAGTCAGTTACCCCTTTGGCACGATCACGTTTATTTACAAATAGTATACATACAGTTCTGTTGTCCTAAAGTCAATATGAAGCAAATGAAGGAAATCATTTCCCATGGAGCTCATGGTTCCCAGCATTTCCTGTGTGGCACTTGTCCCATGGCAATCTTTGCACTTTTTTTTCCCCCAGGTGTTCTGTTTTAAGTGCTTCTCCAGCATTTCTTTTACATGTGTGCTGCTGTGGTGTTCCTCTCTCTCTCCCCTAAACTCCTGCACACACAGCTCCTTCCAGATCACCAGATTTCACTCAGACCCACATGTGCACAAACTCATTGTCAGCCCTGCATGGTGTCCATGCTTTAACAGTCCCTAGAGCTCCAGCTGCCCAGTGGATAAGAAACTTAGAGCAGTTTTTCACTAGTTTAAAGGAAGAGTATTAGCAGATACACAGTAGATTTCACCCACCGTGTAACACTTTTGGTCAGTCACAGTGGTGGAATCTAGAATGGCAACAAGGTCCATGCCAGCAGATAGAAGTAATTTAAAAAATATCAATTATTTAAAAATAGTAGTATGTGCATGCTACATTTATTTCAAGTAATTTTCATCACCAGCCCAAGACTTTAGTGCAACCTTTCCAGGACTATTTCATAACCCTTTAAAGAATGTCAATAAATGAGTTCCTACTATTTCTCAGGTTCCCATTTATTTTAGCATATAATGAGATAGGCCATGCCCAATTTAAAGATATAATTTCTGAAGCAAATGTTCTGGATTCTGATATTTTAGGATTTGGAAACAGCCATAAGGAACACTTCCATCTCTTCTCACCTCTATCAGCTTTAAAATCAGAGTTCTTCACATTTTCAGCCCTTCAACTAAGAGAGAAGCTTTTAAAATCTTGGGTTCTGATGTCAAGGTTTCTTTGGTGATCTTCAATAACTCTTCACTGGAACCCAACAAAATTGACTACCAGTCCATATCAAGTAGAAATATACACTGAAATAAATGCCTCACAAGAATGATGTTCTTTTTTTTCACATCTTCGATTTTCCTTAGGTTTTGCAACATGCATCCATCATCATCTGCTGTTGGGAAGTAATTCCTATCTTCTCTACTTAAACTTTCATATTTCAAATTTTCTGCTGTAAATTAAAAACCTTTATTATATAAGAAATGGTGGTACTGCATTCTAGAGTGGATGTATCTACATTTCATTACTCTCCTCTGGTATCTGGGTCCTCTCCTTAAGAGGACTCAGTATGCTGCAGGAACCTATGCCCCCACTCACATTAAACAAAGCAGCATCTATTTCTGTCTAAACACATTTTCCATTCTTAATAAATCAGTCCCTTTCTGTCTTTTTCAGGCAGCATCTGCTCCATCAAAGCTTTCTCAATTAGACATGAGTTTTACTAAAGGTAATTGCTAAAACCTTGCAGTACATCTTTATGACTCATGACTATCAGGAACCATGGTGGGGGTGCATTACCTATGAGACTTCTGTCCTCCAGCACAAAACCTGAAGAAATGCTTCTTACTTCTACATTTGCTGCAAATAGCTACTGCCCACTTCATTTATCTGTTCTGTACTTCTCTCACGGTGTAAATACTGGAATCCCTGTCCCACACAAAAGGCAACCTGAAACAGGCTTGGACAGGAGCATCAGGGTTGTTAACAGCCCTGTTGAGCTGCAGAAATGCTAAACCAGCATTTGGCTCAGCTTTGAAATGCCTCCCTTTGCTCATCTATCCACTGCTTTTGCAATTCTGTTCAACTTCCAAGTAACTGCTCTGTAGTAAGAGGAGTTTTACAAAGTGTGGCTGATTATCTGTAGAGCTGCACAGATGGAAGCCTTACCCCTTTTTTTTTCAGAGAGTTCAAGTGGATGTGGTACATGCACACTGGCCTCTATTTTAAACAGGCTCTATCTCATTGGGTACAGCAGCCAGAAAGAAATCTCTAGCTTATCAGGGGTCTCTGGCAGATGTACTGGTTTCCACTCAGACATCAGCATGCACCAAATAATACCTGGGTGGAACAATCATTATGTGCCACGGAACATCATTCCTAGTGTTTTTTCAAATGCAGTGGGGACACACTGCATTTTTCTGGTGTTTTCCACCAGAGGCCTCAGTCTGCTGTGAGGGCAGTCTTCCTACTGCCCTTTGGTCAGATTTCTCTTCGTGCCACGTCCCTGGCTCCATCTATTCTTTAGCAAGCATGAATCCTCCTGTAAACATCCTTTCAGTAGCCTACAGGATCTGCTTTTATCTTTTCATCAGAACAATGATGAAAAGGTTAGGCTTCAAACTGAGGAAGGTGTGATTAATTCCTTGATGGCTCAGAGGACTTACTCTATCTTTGCAGCAGGTAAATGGTGAGTTAGCTGTTTAATAAAGTATTTCCCTTTCATCATTACTGTAAAGGGTCTATATTTGATCAGGACGATTGCTTTCCAATGATAAAAGTTTCTTAGATCATCACATGTTTTACATTCAATGCTAGAGCAATGCTTTGGGGTAAATTCAGCACCAAAAGAAGCTTATTTTCTCCCCTGCAGTTTTTGTGTATCCCTGTGTTTACTAGATATATTTCTTCCTGTTCTGCATCTATGTTTTTCCTACTGCTTTTGCTCATCAAAAGTACATAGCAAATAAACAAGCATCCATCTCTCTTCCAAAGCCAAAAATATTTCAGCAGCTAGAATCCCTTTGTGAAAATTGTTTCACTTTATCTTTTCCTTCTTTTTCTAGAAAACTACTACAGCAGGTAGCTACAATGTGTACTTTTACAGACAGGATAATCTATCCATTCAGATCGTTGCCTTTATAGATTCTTTCCTTCTCTGACCTGGACTTTATCTTTAAAATGGATTCCCATATATTGACCCTGTAGGACACTTTGTAGGTATTCATTATGCATATTTTATCACAAAGAAATCTAAAATAATTATGAATTCATATGTCCTCACAACTACTGAAGCATCTTGATTTATTTCAAGTACATTTATTTATTTATTTGTTAATTATGGCCAAGGTTTTAGCATCTCAGCAATTAATTGGAATTTCTTGTTTTACCTGGCTTTTAAATTCTCTTATTTTAGAAACCCTTTCTATTCTAAAAAGAACCAACACAAAACCATCAGTCTGGGGAGAGATCAAAATCTCCTTCTCCATAATCCATGTATTTATGGGCTTGTAACAATCCATTTCCATTTTCTTCACTGGTAGCTGCTTCCTCTTCTGATGCACTGATGCAGGAGGACTCGGGTTCTGCAGAGAATTCCACATCCTCTCAGAACTCTCCTGGCTTTCTTTCACTGAATTTAATCTAATTAATTTATTGCCAGTTTGTCCTAGAAGTCTTCAGTTTCTGGCAGAAACCACCCAAAATCTTCTCTGGATTCTGACAGGACAGGTAGATTTTTATTCACCTTCCCACCCTGCAGCCATGTTCTGGACAATTTGGGGTGATAGGTCCCAAAGCACAGAGCCAGGTTTTAGCTCCCAGTGCTAAAAAAATTGAGTTTTTTCCAAGAAGTGTAGTAGCATGTCAACAGCCAAACTGACTGCTTAAACCCCTGTCACACTTATCTGCTCAGCGTATGAGCTGTGCTCCTGAAGTAATGAATAAATCTCAATTTCCTTCCCAAGCATATAATGTTTGGGTAGTAGCAGTGTACATTATTTAAGGTGAGACAATACAAGCATTCTCCTCCAGGATATTAGAAATATAAAATAATTTCAAGTGAAAATGGTTTTTTCTTTCTTCACGTTCCAAGCAAGTTCAAGGTTAATAGAAACTTTCAATTTATCTCCTCAGAAACTGGATTCACTCTGCTATTAATGTCACAATTTTTGACTTAGGTTGAGCCAGGAGGAGGTTTGTAGGCTATTTTCATTAGGGAGATAAATCAGTGATGGAGTGAAGAATTTATCATGTGCAATGCTTTTTATGTCCACATTAAGGTTTTGTTCCCCTAGAAAGAAGGTAAATCCAGACCAGAAACAAACCATCTCTTTGCTTGCCTCCAAGTCTCCTTTCAAGAACTGTGCCCAAAAAATGGTCTTCTTCCCTTTTCTTTCTTAAAATATGTTTACATTGCTTCTCTGGTCTTATTTTGTAATTTTTCTTTAGGTTGATGTTCCAGCACACACAGCACACACATTTTATCTGAACCAACAGCAGAACCTCCTAAACAAGTTCCTTAAATCTCTTGTCCATGTGTCCTGTGCTGTAGGTGTGGCTGATATTGTTTCAGCTGTCAGTTGACAGAAAGGCACGGGGACTGCATTTATTGTAAATTAAGCATGAATATTAATAAGCCCATCAGCTTCAATGAAGTTTCATTCAGTGACCAGCATGACACAATAATAAAAGATTCCAATCAGTTGCCAGAGATACAGAGCATTTTGAACCCACAAACTTAAAAAAAACAACACTACTAGGTCAGGGTGGGCACAAAAGGGGTAGAAAAAACCCAAGATGCATATTTTCAAAGCAAACTCAAGACAGGCTGACCTATGTTATTATTCTATTAGCATGATTTAAATCCCATGATGGAACCTTTCTACAGACTAGTTTGACTAGTTTACTTCAAACTCGAAGGTAAATTCTCATTCTTAAAAACATCCTTTCAATCAGAAAAGAACGTTTTGTGAAATCTGTGAACAACATTATCAGTATCTCAACCCCAGAATGGAGTGAAAGCCTCAAAGAAGAATACAGCATTACATCAACTGGAGTTTTAAAAGTCAAGTTGGCAAAGCTGAGAGTCAAGTGAAGATGCTGACAAGGTTGTTTCACCAGTTTAAAAGAAGCAGCATCTCTCTGCAGTCAGATGGAGTCTACTAGTGTCACCTTCAGTAATGTGAAAATCCTGCAAACATTGTGAACTCCCTTTCCAGAGAACAAAAAATAAGGATGAGCAGAGGAGAGGGAAGAAATACCCCTGAACAGATGGGAAGAGAAAAACAAGATTAGAAAAGGAATGCAAAGAATTGCTCACTATTCTTAACCCATCTAGAGGCAGGAAGAACCACTGGAATGGCTGTGAGGCCATTCTCATGATCTATCTGCATGTTAACAGCCTTAATGCAAAGACAGCAGAGGGTCTTGGCTTTAATGCAGAAAGAATTTCTCTTCCATGAGTTGGGAATTCAAAATTCTAATTCCCTTCTCTAGGACAAAATAGTCTGTGCTTTGATTTGATGATTTGGATATATTTTTCTGAACTTTCACAAATCCACTTATTTTTAGTTTAATAAGCAGAATCACATCTGTAGTTTGTGACAATAATTTGCAAGAAAAATCATTGCATTTAGCACATGAAGGATTGATTTCATGGCAGTCTTTTGGAAAATGAAGCTCCAAATGATGGGACCTTAAAGAATGGAGATAGACAGAAAAGATTCAAAGAGTTTCAGAACACTCATCCTCCTTGAGTGTTCTGGTGTGACCAGGCTGGTATGTGGCCTGACCTCAAAGCCTCCTCATACTCTCCCTGATGTGTGGTAATAAGGGATGGAAGCCAGTTTGAATTTTTTCTCTCACGGGATCAATCATTAACTCTTTGCATCAGTGAATCCCAAACTGTAAAGAACGCTGGCACTTTCACAATAATTAGAAATCTATCTGGAACATTTCAGCCTGGAAAATTCACAATTTGTTCAATATGAAAAAAATATTAACTAATATGGCTTGGGCTATGTTTGGCTTTGGATCAGTGAATTCACACAGGACATTACATTAAAGGCAATATGGAGGATAAGGCAAACAGAGAATTTTTTTAACACTGAAGGAGATTTTTCTTCATTTGGTGTGACATGTTCTTCCTCTTTGTGCTCTTCAGTTGTAAGAACTTTCATGATGAAGGCACTGGCTGTCACTGTTGCTGTTTCATATTATCCTTCTGCCCCTAACTGAAAAGAATGGGATGCACATTAAAACCATTCCTCAGCCTAGTTATTTAGAACTGGTAGCTATTCAGGCTGGTTTTGGATTGAGGTTTGGTTTTGTCTGTTGTTGTTTGGGCTTTTTTTATTATTTAAAATGTATTTTATGTACAAAAAAGATTCAAACTCTCACAGTGACAGTTCTTAAGCTTTTTACAATTATCTTCACATTTATGGAGACTCAGGATGACATAGTCAGTTCAAAAAACAGCTTCTGGCTACCAATACTGACCTAGCATGGAAAAATCAATATAATTACAAAAGCAATTAAGCATGGCAAGCAAGGAATCAAGCCTTTGCTCAATCTAAAGTAATTTAGATTAATACAAACATAACAGCCAAAAATACTCCTTTTTCATAGACTGATCCTAGTAAAATCAAACCTGCAACACATCCAATCACAAAAATAACTGGGTGTGCGCCTAAGGTCACTTGGGTTAACGAAATCACCTTCAAGACTCACAGTGCTGACAGTGGGTTACAACAAATGTTAGAATGATGGGAATACAGACAGAGTGGAGAGATGGATTATTTAGGCAGCCTTGTGACTTGGAAGTATCTGGAATTGCTTTGAGCAAGCACCAGTACTTTCTCTATTTAAAATACCAGAAAAATCCCCAGTAATGAATTAGCACATTGAGAATACATATGTGTGTTGGGGGGAAGCAAGTTATATCTCTAATGTTTTCTGAAAGCAGGAAAAAGCAAGGAAACTTCCCCTCCAAACAGTATGCTCTCTACTAAACTCAAACATCTTTAGAGGGAAGAATTGGAAAGGCAATAATTTAGATACAGAGAGGACCAAATACACAGGAGAATGACTGTAACTGAACCCCACAGTCAGACTTAACTAGCCAGAAGAATTGCTGCCTCTTTCTGTAAGTAATCAATTAAATGATCACAAAACAGAACTCTATAAAAGAATAATCTCTTGAAAATATAATCATCTTCTATGCATTCTTCAGTGAAGAAATAGCTCACAGTGCTTTAAGTAAGTGTGAAGCCTCACTCTTCACATCTCATTAGAGACTCTGGCCACTATGGACCATTTTTAAACCACAGCAGTGTTGTGGGGTATGTTGCAATCAGATGCAAGTAATGAACCTGTGTTATGAACACATCTCCATTTTAGAAGAGCACAATATTGTTTGGCTTCATGAACACAGGAAAATTGAAATTATACATTCATAAAGCCTCTCTCTGGGTCAGAGCAGCTTTATGACTTTAATCATAAGGAGAAGAATTCGCACATTAAATGTTCAAAATAGCTCAGTGAACACTGTCTGTAGAAAAATGTAAATGTGTAAGACAAACTAACTCTAAAAACTGCATCTAACCCCCCCATAAAGCCATAGGACATTGGTACTTAAATTCAATTTCTTTCCTTGGGGTTAGACACAGCACTATGTCACACAGATAAAAGAACATAAAATCATGGCAGAACAGAAAATAGTAATGAATAGGTAAGAAGATTCATTCTTATTTTCTTGAAGAACTACATTTCCTTTCTATTTTATCAACTACATTTAAAACATAGTTAACAACAATGATTTACAAATTTTTTTCTAAACCCAAAGAGCAAGAAGATTTTTTTTTATGCTGATAATAAATGACATGTTCAAATTCCAGAAGTTCTGTGAGAAATAGAAATAAAGCATTTAGAAAAAAAGAAAAAAGTAAACTTCCATTACCAGACTTCAGGACTGACATTTCCCTTGCAAGGCAAGAAGCTGAAGAGATTTTGTTCAATTGTATAATAATGCATCCACAAACAGAAAAATACAAAATTCCTAACTAAAATCCTGAATTAAAATGGAATATAAATTATTCTCTCATTTATTTTGTGCAAATGCATTAATCATCTGCAAGATAAGAAAGACTGTAAGATGAGAATACATTTTGAAAATGTGCAAAACATCTGGAGACATGGCAAATGAGCAAACAAAATGAATACCTGCACAAGCCCTGGAGGTATAATATTTGCAGCAAAGTTTTTGTTTAGGTACCAATCCTTAAACGTCAGTTGGAATACAGTACATTTTGTTACCGACTCCACATTTTAAATTTAGTAACTTACATAAAAATATTTCTCCCACATGTATCTGACAGAATAATTTTACAGTCTTAAATCCAACCTTTTTTTTTTCCAGTTTTTCTGAACATTAATTTTCATGAGCCATCCCTTTTGGAAGAACCTCATGATGCCCTCAAAATGTTTTGTCTTTGCACCCCAGCTTGTCTTTTGTATAACCTCACTAAATATGTGAGGTTTTGCTAAATTTTTTTACCGTAGCTTCAGCATATTGCTAGAACAATGAGAGCAAAGTAGTATAATTTTTCTGAAGGCTAAGGGCTAACCCTGTCAGAGATCATGTCCTTACTGCACAGATCTGTCATTATGGCAACCTATTGAATAGGGCAGATGTTTGGAAACCCCTAGGGAAGCACCACAGATTATCAAATGAATCTTTTCCAAGTAGAGCTGTGTTTTCATAATCTCTATACTTTCGATTATTGTCATTATTTAGCCATCAGTCTGTAGTCACCATCACAACCAGAACTTTCAGGTCATGTGGCATCCTCTAGTCAGGCACCTCTTACAGTAACAAACAAAGGTGCTCAGCAGTCTTGTGGCCAAGGCCAGTAAGCTTTTCACCTGCTAAAATTCAGATCCAAAACTTCAAAAGTGTAAAAAATCACCATTCAAATACTCAAATAAAAAGTGGGGGGAGGGATGATAAAAATGTGTCCCTTTGCTATCTCCTTGGAGCAGCCTGTGGTGCCAGGAAAGAAGCTAAAATCCAAAAGCATTCCTGCACTGGTGTCAGTGGGTGGTGGATTGGTTTTTAAGTCTTCTCTTTCCTGTTTTGAGCTTTCCAAGTTCCAGTAGTACCAGTCAAACCAAATTTGACAATTAGGTCAAGGGTCTATAAGTGCCAAAGTCTGAGCCTGAAATCCCTATTTTAACATTAATACCCTGCTTCACAGAGTTCCATCTCCTCCAAGTGCACCTCTAAAAAGAATTCTGTGTATTTGTTCTCACTGAAATGTAACTTGAGTTCATGGTCCAGCAGTCATTAGTACCAGATTTGAGCAGTGCTGAATTACAAAGAACTACAAACTGCCTCTTGATCAAGTGCAGACAAAGCATCTGTAAAACTACCCCGTGTGTCCAAAGCAGAGAACATACCAAACTTGATGGGTCTGCACCAATTGTCGGAGAATGGAAAATACTTGATCTGATGTTGAGTGATGACAGTGACACTTTGTTACTCATTAAAACTTTCTGAATAAAAGAACAAAGAGAATGACTTTATACCAAGTCAATGTGTTTTGCTTCATCTGTCTGCAGCATTTTGATTCAGTATTAGGAATAAAAAGTTTGGGTTTGGGTACTTTTGAAACATGGCCTGGATCAGAAGCTGATTTTTATTTTTGCATAAAATTGTTAAGTCAAGTGTGGTGTTCTGAACTACCGAGACAGCCACCACACATATGGTCACAGCCCAAAGTATCAGGGCTTAGCAGTAATACTGAAAATGCAGTCTGCTTCTAACTAAAGGGTTATTCATAATGTGACTTGAACAGCATCTTCTGTCAAAGACAACGTTTCTTGCTCAGACATAAAATAATTGTGCAATTCTAATGACTCACTGGGAATTTACAGGATGTAAATGCTTTCAAGTTTTGTTAAACAAATGTTGCTAATAAGTAGCAGGAGCATTATTTGAATGATTATATAAGAAATGGCTATTGTGAAGCATTTTGATAATTTTTTTTCTTTTTTTTTTCTCCTTTCTCTTAGCAATAGAGACATACAGAATTTTTGAGATAATCACAGATCTCAGGCTTTATGTCTTGTTGAGCCTACACAGTTATTATCACTTCTAAACAGATAAAACTTGTGTAAGAAATACCTAAAAGAGGTAAGCTGGAGTTTTGAATTTTTTTCTCCCAGGGAGAACAGTAACATACCCTTTGAAGGTTCCCTTGAGGGTTTCTAATGAAATTAGAATGGAAATCTTAACAGTGACATAATGTACATTAAATGCAATGTATTGAAATTAAGGTATTTCAATACTTTAAATTTGTGTGAGATAATTTTGATGATAATGTTTTCTTTTATGGATATTGCCTGTTTCCATAAAAACAAAAACAAAAATAATACATTGTTTCACTTTCAGGATCTTACTGATAACTCGCATATTGCAAGGAGCATTTTGGTGGTTTTTAGAGTTTTTCTGGGTTTCCTCAAAATTTAATGTATTAGCTATGTCTGAGACAATGCTGACCCTTTTATCAGTATTTAATGCAATTTATATTCCAAAGCAATAGTTCCTAGTTCAGGCATTTTAAAGCTTTGCAAAACTCTTTTTAGTTAGGAAAATATTGTTTTGTAAATAGAGAGATGGGGCTTCTGAACAAGGCAAAGCAATTGTGCAAGCTTTTTCTATCTGACTGTCCACACTTTGTGAGTGTGCTACACCTCAGCTATGGAGGGATATCAAAAACACAGTTTTTTCCTCTTCACATAACTTTCGACCTTTTTCAATAGATTTTAATATTTATGTTAGACATCCAGTGGAACAGTATTTGGATGCCTGTAGCTGATTTGCTAAGAAAATCCTTTCTAATTGAATGTCCTGGTGCTCAAGAATGTCAGTAAAACACATATTTTCATATGTGTTTGCATGTAACTCATAACTTGATAATTTCATGTTGCACTTCTGAAAGGGAGTTCTTTGTTCTTCAGATTCAGATTAAAGCTTAAAAAGTTTGTGACTTCTTTTTTTTTTTTTTAAATACACCATCTTTGGGATTTTGAGAATGTCTGAGGATTTCAAGTAATACCAATAATATTTACTGTCTTCCTGTACAACTGTAGAAGAGAATACAATATAAAAGTGAAGCATAACCCAGCAAAGGACTTTGCCAGTTTTTCATAGCAGAAAACTCAGAGTTCAAGATGAAAGAGCTTCTATGGAATAGAAAAGGTTAAAAAAATTTAAGAGTGCTTTACTTCCCGGTTCACAAGCACCATCACAGAATTTATAAATAGTTTGAAATATGAATTAAAACAAGTTTCATGCTAAGATATCAGAAACCGTGATTTATTTTCTCAAAGACTTTATACTCACAATCTCATCTCCTGGCAACCAATATCCTTCTTGCTCAATACCAGCTTTTGACCCTTTACACCCCACGGTCAGGGTTTCCACAATGAGACCATCCTTGACTGCTAAACTCAGCTGACGTGTGGTTTCTTTTGGATGCATACCATGGACTCGAGACATATACCTGCACACAAAGCACAGAAGTCTTTTAGTGTTAGTTTTAAATTATAAAATGTGTCAGCAAAATATACACATTTGCAAATGAGTTAAAAACAATACACATTCTTAGTTTTAGATTGTTTTTAAACAGTCAAGATTTTTATAACTTCACCCTTTCCTTCAAATCAGCTTTTTTCTTCTTTCATGTATACATTTAGACAAGTAGTAGCACTCCTACCAAACTCCTACCAAAAAAATCCCAAAATTAACACATATGGTGCTTGTGCTTATCTCTGCCACATCCATTTGTGCCCTTTAATATACTTTAAACTTGCATTTCTCTAACACCTCCTATAGCATACATACTACAGAACGTACCAACGAATCTTTGATGCTTGTGTGTACAACACATTTATGAAAAATGTGGAATTTATATATCACATATGAAAACCCCGCAGCTCAAGTTACTGTGCTAAGTGGTTTTTCTCCTTTTCTTGAGTCAACCACAATGATCACACTGTGACAAACTGCCTTGGTGAGAAAAAAACCACATGTAGCTTTAACTGTGTATATACATGAGATTCAGCTGTGTAATGCTGACCTTTATCCAGTATAATTTGCTTCTAGGCCAACACCAAATATTAACTTGGAGTAAACAACATAAAATTATCTTCTCTCAAATAAAGATGACCTCTCTGCCTTAAGGTCATTACAATTCAGTTGTTTTTAACAAAATTCTGAGAACATATCTAGAAGTTGCTGCACACAGAGAGCTGCAATTGCATGCAATCAGCAGATGCATGAATTGACTTGGAACCAATCATTTTGCGGACAATATTTTCCTAGTTATGAATCTCTTAAAGTTACAGAGCTAAATGAATTTCTCTCCATTTTTGTTTCTCCAGGTACTCTGTCTTTACCTGTTTCCTAAGAGAGAAATCTGTAATTTGCCTGCTTTAAGACAAAGATGTCAGCTATAGTATCCTTGCCTTCCTGCTCCATAATGGATTCCAGCAACCACGATTCCTTTGTGACTGTCATCACATATACCTTCACAAAAATGTATTTATGATCATGAGCAAACTTCAGAAAGATTTATTTTAAAGCAGTAGCATTGCATTAAAAAAAAGAAAGTTAAATCAGTTCAGATTTTTTTTCAATAACATGGCTGACAGGAATTTTTATTGCCTTAGAAGTTATAAACTTACAAGAAGGAGTGAAGACCATCCCAATGGTCAAGTCTTCAATCAACACCTCCCTTTGAAGACATTTGCCTTTCAAACTTCTTACTGTTGTGTTTTAATAAAGGCCTTTTCCTTTCCTGCTTTCTCTCTTAAGTTTTTGCTGGAACTGGTTTATGCTAATCCAATATTTTTGTTTTGCACTAAACTGTATATAAAATAGTATAGTAGATTTCTGATGGAGTGGAAGAATATATTTCTTCCACAGAAAATTATACAATAATCAGAGCAGCACAGGACATTTATGAATTTCTGTGTGGTATCAGAGGCATTTACATAAATGCAGCATGCTTACAGGATCTTGGGGTTTATTTTTTTTTAGGATAAAAACTCTTAGAGGCAGATGATGCCATTTACCATATTTTACAATGTCTACCATGACATGGTCCAAACCTAATTGGTGTGTGCATGCTAGCACTGTATAAAAGGTATGCAATTGATACAGAAATAACAATATTCAGTGCAAGTCTGTGTTCCAAGCTAATATATATGAATCTTCTGGTGGTTTGCACATTGGGCCAAAGGGCCAAAATCAGAAGATAAGGCAGGTCTTCAGGTCTGTATCACCATGGCTGGATGCTCATCTGCCCAACACGATCTCTCTCTCTTTCTATTTCTACAGAAAACAAAACTCAACATGAGCACCTGTTTAATTGAGATTAAACACCACAAATAAGTTTTCAAAGTTATCCAAATTCCAAGGTCTGAACCAAGCAGAGACTTTCAAACAGAGTGCAAGTGAACACCACTGGTCTATAGAACCATAAAGTGTTGAAGCTTTAAAGTCACATGAAAATAGCTCATTTGCTTATATAATCATGTTACATGTATTTCATGTGTGTGTGCACATATGGACACATTTATGCAAACACAACTAGCTTTTTGAAGTGCAAATTATCTTTCTCAACATTTGCTAAGGTTACTCTTTTTTCACCAAATCTCCATTTTTAACTCAGTGCTAACAACGTCCCCAACAGAGCCATAGCATTCACGTGTCTGTAATTAATTAAACTCCTTAACAGGTCTCAAAATACAGAGAACAGGCTAACTATAATTCTTCCTGTTTTACTGACAGAACAAATCAGACTCTCAGCACAGAAGTGATTTCCCTACACTTATATAGTGGGCTGCTTATATAGGTCTGAGAACAGAAATCAGGTATTTCTGTTTTCAGTGCCATAACTCTCAGGGTATCCTGCTGAAGAATCCATGTATTTTGCACTGCATCATCCCTAGTTGCAGAAACACAGCCCAACTAAATTCCTAAATGTAAGCTACAGGTTTCATGATTTCTCACTCATATCTCTGAACAGAACAGATATATAATACAACCCAAAAAGCCTTAAACCACCTCTAATCAGCTAAGAGGTTTAATCTGCCTCTTTCCACTGTGGCAGGTTGTGCACTAGTGAAAAGAGGCACAAAGCTCAGAATCGCCCATTTCTCAAATCCAATCTGTGTGCTCAACCAGAGTGAAAGTACTACTACCAACTAACCTATCTCCCCATTTTCTCCAGCTGTAAATCAGGAGTAGTAAACTCCCAGTGGCTTTTTGAAGAGTACTTTAGTCAATATTCAGACTGTGCCAGTGGGGAGTCACAAGGGCTACGTTTTCTATTTTTAAAATAAATGCTATCAGCTTTCATAGGAAAGAACACACATGTAAAGACAATGGTTTTACTTCAAAGAGTAGAACTGCTGTTAGAATAATGCACCCTCCCCCAGATTTTTACTTTATTAAAACCTGTGAAGTGTATATGACTAGATATTCACAAAGACTAGAAAACAACACTGTAGGGTTTGGATGAAAACTTATCTTGTTTATTTTCAGCCAGAAGGACAGCAGGTAAGCAAAGACATGACTAAGGCACAGGACTCAAATCAGAAAAGATTGTTAAAGTTCTTTAATCATGAAATGTGAAAAACTGTCACATCATGAAAAATGCTGAAAACACAGAATGAGTTAAAATCCAGCTCAGAGACAGAAAGCATGATATTTGGAGTCCCAACTACTACGTCACACTCATTACTAGATCAGGGAAAAATAATACTGAAATTTTGCCTTTGTGTGGAAGTGACACCACTAATCCATGGAGTGCAAGTCCTGGCTCTGCATGCACTGAAGCATCTGGCACCAACAAGTTAAAAAACAAGTACGGGAATAAAGCAATCCCTGACTGCTGTTTTCAACAAAAGCTGATTAGCCTTACCTTGGAAACAGGGAGTTGAAGGAATACTGGTTTGTTATGTTCTTGCCCAGTCCTCCATATCAATAGATTTGGGAGTGCAATACTACCCAGCCACAAGAAGTAAAGCAAATACTCTCCAATGAGTGAGAATAAGGCACAGAGACAAAGTAAAATCCTCTACATCAGAAAACCAGCCCTAATCAGATAGGAGGCTGAAGAAACCATTTCAAAATACAATTTAACTGTGCTAATCCCTACTATATAAAATGAGGGTCTTTCTGATGAAAAGTGGAGGTTAGGCCTGATAATCTGCACGCTAAATTCAAAATCTCACCAAAAGAGGCTGGTTGTCTGAAGAATACAGAAGCAACTGAACTGCTGCTGAAAATTAGAGTGTTTATAGGTCAGTATTTTCTCCATTTATGAACTGGCAGTGCAGATCTCCTTGACATTAGCACAGAAGAATCTAGCAAATCTAGCAAAATTACAGTTTTTGTAATCAACTTCTAAGGGCCTAATAATGCATGTTTTCAATTATTGCAACACCACTTGGAAAGCAAAGTATAAGGATCTTTATCATGGAGTTTGTTCATTACCACCCTTAAGCTAACCTCACTGCCTTACCATCAAATGTATATCTAAATGTGGTGACCTTCAGAAACAAAATACTACCAACAGAATCAGGTAGATGCACACGTGCACATACCTAATAGATGTGTGCATCTGTCTGATGGCAAAAGAAAACCTTTAGAGGAGACTCACAGAGGATAATCATTAATAGATTTGTAGATTGTATATGGATGTGAAGCTCATCTGTATTTAGTCACCAATCAGAGAAACGTGAAACAGCAATTTCAAACCTCTTGGGGACTGCAGATGAACAGTAGTCAGGTGTAAATAACAATAAAATATCATCATATGCTTCAGTTTATATTATTATATTATTAGTGTTACCCATCCTGAAGTCCTGACCACCTCTCAGACACCACAGGGAGAGCCCAAGGGCTCAGCACATGTGGAGGGGGGGCCTCCAGCAGTTCTCAGAGGGGCCACACAGCCCCCTGCTGCACACCCCACCTGAGCCACGCTGAATGCTGGGGAGGAAAGACATGCAGGGAAACCTGGTACAGGCCCTTCTCTTCACAGCCACAAAATCTCCTCTAACTCATGCCCTACCAATTGACAACTGGATCTTGCCACCTCCCTTTGCTACACAAACTGGATGACAGGAGGACCTGATTCACCTCTAAATCACCTGCCTGCCCAAGATATAGGACATTCTAGAAGGACCTAAGTCTGTCAATCAGCATATCACCAATTCTCTCTTAAAACCTCAAAATACTTTTCTCAAATTAGCCAGAGTTCATAATATCTTTCTATAAAAACCGAAATCTGTGCTTCATAACACACCTCAAAACTAAAGAAGAAGAAAGTTTGGTTTGATCTTAGGGGTGTGGAGGAAGCAGACTCTAAAGCTGTGATCACCATGGGAGCAAAATAGACACAGAAGTAGCCAGCACTTGCAGGGGATCAGATGGTGAACTTTTCACCTACAGCTGTCACACAGCTCGCAACTCCTGCCTGGTGCTCTGCAAGACACAGCACGAAGGTAAACCCTGTCTCAAAGAGTCAAATCTATATGGCTTCAAAATACAGCATGGAAAAATATCTAACTTTGCTCACAAAGTGTCCTCTTGAAGGCATCTGTGGTCTACTGAGAGGCAGAAAATGGTTTACATGGGCACTGATGTATTGTGGCCCAAATAAGAAAGCTGGGAAGGAAGGGAGGGAGGGAGGGAGG
>VZRH01004088.1:256473-311048 GCA_013397555.1 Urocynchramus pylzowi | reverse complement strand
AGGAAGCTGACATAGGTATTTTTAAAAAATCTCAGTTGATTTTTTAAATCAACTGAACAGCCACCTGAACTCAATCAAAAGAAAATAACTGAAAAAATGTTACAGCAAGGGTATCTGTACAAGACTGAAATAAAATACATATCGCAAATAGCTGCAAAAATATAACAGTGCAGCAAGTGTAGGTAGATGTTAATTTTCATGGCAAACTCTGTAATCTTGGTCTGATCAATTATCTCTCTCTATGCTGGATGCCTCCACCCTCCCCAGTGCAAAGGGAAGTAGCAGCCTGCTGCTGCCAGCAGACTGTCTGCTGAGCAACTCATCCAG
Organism: Urocynchramus pylzowi; assembly: GCA_013397555.1. Classification (NCBI taxonomy): domain Eukaryota; kingdom Metazoa; phylum Chordata; class Aves; order Passeriformes; family Fringillidae; genus Urocynchramus; species Urocynchramus pylzowi. The sequence continues at coordinate 310,721 of VZRH01004088.1, read as the reverse complement.
GGATGAGTTGAGAACTGATAAATTTGAGGTCTGATAAACTGAGATCTGATAAAATTGAGATCTGAGAAAATACAGCAGATCCCATTAAACTCAACTGAAAGTCTGCCATTAATTTTTAAATGTTACCTACAGGTACATAAAAATGTCCTAGATTCAGGGACAGACCTTAAGGAAATAATACATAAAATAGAAGGAAAGCAGCCAAAAATCAGTTCTGAGTTTTATATTGTCTTCCTATCTCTAGTGAAAAATTATGCCTTTTGCTTCAGTTTCAGGGCATGGCAGCTATTTTATAGAAGGCCCACTCATTTCTTTTAAGAGTTTTTTAAAAATAATTTGCAAAGAATAGGCCAGTTGGTCATGCTGAAAGAAAAAGTTGAAGAGTTGGCTGTGATTATTTTTTTTTTTTTAAGAAATACAGCTCCATGACCTAAGAACTTGAAATACACAGGCTCAAATCTCAGGAATCCATCAGCTCTCCTTGTGGAAAGCCAGGTGAAGATCTGTGCTCACAGTATCTCAAGGTCTCAGCTCTGAAGCTCAGCTTGCCTGTTATCACCATGTAGCACCCTGGTAGGTACCAATCAACTCCCATAAAACATAGTCTAAACATTATTTGGCACAGATAGTCCCTGCTTGCCAGAAACTGAGAGCTGGTCTGAGAGCTGAAGCCAGCACAGACACACAGAGAAGTGGGACTGGCTAAAGTGAGGACATAGAAGCTAGCTTTTGTTTTCTAGGATCCTTTTTGATGTGTTTACACTTTCTGAAGTTTCAATTATGGATTATATTCAGCAAGATAAACACAAGCAAGGCACAATGTTCTTGCTGTGTATTTCTACTCCACAATGAGATGCAGGTATATTAACAGACTGCATTTGATTTCCACTGCACTCCACATACCAACAGCACATGCACAGACCACGCAGGCACTGACAGTGCTGCTGCCTCTGCAATAAAATACTTCTTACATGATCTACATTTTATGCAGTCCAAAATTCCAAGAATTACAGAGAAATCATGCATTTACTTATCCCTCTGACATCAGTATCTGCAACATTCATTTTGAAGACACATATACTATCCAAGTAGGAAATGTTTTTAAAATTTGTTTAATCTCTCCTTTGTAGTCTAGAAATTCAGAATTGGCATGAATGTGAAAACTAATTTTGTGCAATGTTTTTGTAAAAAAAAAAAAAGAATGCATAAACTTGATAGTGCAACAGTGAAATCCAGCAGCTCAGCTAAATTCAGATCTTACTGATGTTCACGCTGATGCTGCTAAAAGGCAGCTAAAGAGTGGTCTTGTTTGTGTATGCTTTAGATATCCCAGGCACCATGCATGCACCTATAATGGTAATCACCTGGGTCATTTCTGTAAAAAGCACAGTAATGTTAACCCAGGTAATTCCCTGATTCAGTAATTTAAACTCCCACTCATACAATTTCTCTATACACTTTAGATTGTGTAACCCACCAGCATGACCACGAAAAGTGAGTAATTTAGGTACCAAACCATTCAACACGCATCCAGAAAAATCTCACCACCACTTTTTTTATGGAGGAACTTATCTAAAAAAGGGCTCTACTTCCATTTTCCCAACCTAAAAGCTCATATGTGACACTGCTGGTAATGCACACGTGTGAGCACTGAGCATGACTGGCAAACAAGCACTAATCATTCAGGGACACTGCATGCACAGGTACAAGTGCTGGTGGAGCTGCAGGGCCACTGCTCCACCCAGCTCCTTTCTTTGGAGGTACTAAAGAGACAAAGTACTACATGACTCAGAGTGTAACATCCTAGTTAATACCTAGCAAATGAAATACTTAATCAGCTCATATCCACCATCTCAATTCAAAACATGTTAAAAAAATGAGGATTTGAATGCTTTAATGATTCAGTTTTTCTATCTAATTGAATTTCCATTCTCATGGGGTCAAAACCTTTCTCTTTCTGTTTTTTGGGGTAGATTTTTTGTGTGTGCATTTTTTTTTTTTGTCAGATTACTTTCAGTCTAGCTGAGTTTCAGAATCATCACTCTGTCACACAAATGTTCACCTTATTACCATCTAGGGAACAGCACAAGGGCTGGAAAAGCCATCAGGACAGGGCTACTGCTCATGGTGATGATATTGTTTATATGAATGGGAATATGAAACCACAGCCTAAAATAGATGGTATGAGTAGTGCTTTGGAGATCATTCTCTCTCCACTGATTACAGAGAAAGCCTTGATGAGCACTTCAGGTCATATAACAAGCTATTAAATGGCCATGTCTCACTCATTTTTATCTCTTATTTCTAATAGAAAGTCACATCTATTTACAGCAAAGAAACCAAACATAAGCTAGAAGTTCCACTTTCAAATATTACAAAGATGTTATGATTTGAGCAAAAAACATAATTATTGTGACATAAATATTGGTTTGCTTTTAATAATTAGAAATAAAGTCAGCCTTTTCTGAATTTTTCTGTGTAATCTTATACAATTTCAAGATGAATATTAATAAAAGTATGGAGTACATGAAAATGGGGACAGTGATTTTCAAATCAGTTCCATCCCTTTCCTTCTCAATTTTCCTACTGGAGCTCATACTTTGCATGTATTGTATTAAACACTGAATATTACAGCTTTTGTAGTAACACTCAATAAGGAGAATTTAAATGAGCATGCACTTATTAACAAACATCAAACGAGGAGTATTGCTGTGGTTAATAACAATGTGTTTGTGTTAGTGTGAATCATTTTATTTACCATACTCATGCTCAGCCCAGAGATGACTTCACCTACTGAATCAATGAAGAACATTGACCTCTGAGACAGAAAAGAAAAATGCCACTCGAGCAATACTATGTAAGAGCATTCCTAAGAGAAGAATTACTAGATAAGGAGAATTGATCAAGCAAAATTCTTCAGAACATCTGAGCACCTATCTGTTTTTTGCAGAATGAACTGTAGGAACAAGATGTGCCTACAGTAAGATTTCTCAAAGCAAATACACAAAAAAACTCCACCTCAAGCTCTAGTCCTCAACAAAATAGCCATTCATGCTAAACCTTTACAGGTATAATGGTTGCACAGCCAGCTACAGCATCCTTTCCCTCCTCTGTATTCTGCATAAAGCAGGAAAAAAAGGCAGCAAGGCTGGAGCAATCTGTCAGTCCCTGGTGAAGAGTTTTCCACACCAGGCACTGAATTAGTCTTTGACAGCCAGCACTGGAATGCAGACCCAGCAATTCAGGAAGCAACAGGGGACAATGTGTCAGTACCAAGTTGAAGGAAAAATCATCCCTAGGAAATTACAAATAACACTGTTTAATACACGTGGACTTCTTTTTATGTATTCCTTTGACCAGTTTAATTAACATGGTTAAATAGAATTGTTACACAAATTGAAGAAATGAGCTGTATCAATAAAGGAGCACAGTGGGAAAAAGAGTAATTACTAATATACATTATAAACTCAAGATAATACTTCAACCAAATCTACTAATTTAGCAATTTTAATTCCACCACTACTCAGAGTAAATGCAGATAGGTTCTTCATAGCCTTTTTACAAGAAAAATTTACATTTTTTCCTGCAAACCCTGTTTCCACTCTCTTTAGTCAATTATGTCTAAAGGCAGCACTTAAAATGAACCATTAATATGAGCAATATTAAAACTGAATAATATCCAAACCAAAAATCATTCCAGAATCTTAAACAAAATTAAGATTAAACACTCTATAAATAGATAGGTAAAAGTTATATGGTAAATGTATCTATCTACAGGGAACACAGGTGAAATTCAATGAATATATACCATTGTGAACACCCCTTTTGCAATTAAATCATAATCTTTCATTCCTTCTTAAGATTTTTATAAAAAGTGTTTAGCTTAGTTTCTCACTTTTCTTTCAACTTTTTTTTTTTTAACCTGGGTAGTAAAAATCTTTATTAGCTTGGTGAATATTACCTGATTGGTCAGTCTCAGTACAAATTTACAAGCAAAACTGTGTTATGATGCAGTAGCAGGTGAGAACCCCTGTACTTTTCTGCACATATTCAGCTCTCAGTGTTCTTTTTGTTACTTTGTAGAATATAACTGAGCTTTTGAAAATATAAAACAAATTTAACCTGAATCCAGCATTTAACCTCACTGTGAAGCCATCAGTATAAAAAATTAATGTGTCAAACAAGTCAAGCATTTTGGTGTCCAGCATATTTCTCTGCAATGTACTGCTATGCTTGTAACTGTTAGTTATGCACCCATAATACAATTTTTATATATGACCAAAGTAGTACATGTACTAAAAATTCTGTTTTTAGGGAATCAAATGATCATTTTTAGTCTGGTTTTGTTTTATTAATATAATGATTTTTTTACTAAATCGGTCAAAAAATTGCTGAAAAAGCAGAGAAGACTTGTTTCCTGCAGTATGATTTCTGACTAAGGATTTACAGGCCCTAAAACTCCAAACTCAGTTCATTCTCTTGATTTAACATCAAACTAGTTTTCTGAAAACAGAAAAACCCCACACTGGTTTGGAGCTTAAAGAAGTAGCTGAAGTTTATCATAAGAAACAGAGAAGGAAAGTAAAACAAATTACAAAGAAGATTGACATAGTGGAGTCAGACAGAAAATAAAGTGCCTTCTCTTCATCTGTAACAGAAAACACATGAGGAGGTGTTGAAAACAAAGAGTTTTCTACCCTGTCACCAGCCAGTGATGTATTCTGGAATGCATAGTATCTATAATTCTGCCAGGCCAACACTAACTGAAGTCAGTTTTCTCACATAGGCACACTGCATAGACAGGCTGCCTCTGGAAGCAACTACGTGGACTGCTGAGGAAGTACCATGCTTTTATTGTTGGACCTTGGACTCCACACTTCTGCTTACCCTTGCATAACTAGGAATTGCTATTACACTGCATAGCATAATAAAAAATCTTCAGTATACTGGCCAGGGTTTCAACAACACTGTTTGCTTCAAATAGTGACATTTAAGACATACATGAAAATAATGTACAGATATGGAAAAGGAGCCAGTAACTCTGGTAAAAAGTGAACTGGAGTGATCACTGCATTCTCCTGCATAACAGGAGGATGTTCTACTTCAAACAGTTGCTTTCAGATAAGCCTGCTCTCCAGCAACAAAAAGACAGATATTTTAGGGGAATGGCCTGACAAAGGTTAAGAAACCAACAAAGCAAAAAACCCCCCTTCTAAGCTTGTATTTCAACCAAAGAAATATCAGGTGGTACAATACTTCTGTTCTTACAAAGTTTAACAACAGGATTATCTCATTATAAATCCAGAGTCATTGCTCTTCTAATCTTTCCTATGGCCTACTATTTTTGTTTCTGCATGACTATTTAGTTGCAACATGCAGAATACTAGGAAGACTTAAATTTTCATCAAGAGTACTATGAATAGTAACAGATTTTTTTCTAGTAAGTATCTAAGCTTCAAATAAGCAATTCTGTAAGAATCTGGTTCTTCCAATTTTTTTTCTTGGCATTTCATCACATATTCTTATTTATATACTTGTGTGATTATTCCCTATCCATTCAAATTGCTCATTTTCTTATTTATACTCAGTTGTGTTTATTCTGTACCTGAGAATAAATTGCTCATTCTCACCTTTACTTTAATCACTGCTTCTATAAATTGTTTTATGTTAAAGTAGACAGCCTAGAAAAAGAATAGAAAAAGAACTAAGGCAACAAAACCAGATATACGAACTTCAACTCTTCTCAAGACATTGACTAGAAAAATTCCAAAGACTGATATTTGGAGAGGAAATCCCCCTCCTAGGTCCAAATGTCAAACTGAGAGGGTCACATACTCAATCTACAACTGTTACCAAGTCCATCTCAACTGTGGGACCAGAAAATCTCATTATTTTTCAGTAATCTTTCATAGTGAGTAATTCCTTTCTGGCATGCTATCCCATCAATGCTGATTAATGTCAGTCTGCACAGAGCTAACAGAGCCTGCTCAACACTGGCTTGGGATCTGCTCATTCCTGTTTGATGCTCTGACTTGGCTGCAACTATATTAAATTACAATATAGCAAGAATGAGTCCACAGAACAAATATGGGAAAAACAGCTATGATCATTTAGGGATCTAGTACTGGACCACCCTATCTGAAAGCCAATTAAAGAAGAAGACGAAAGTCTTTGTATCTATTAATGAAAAAACAATATTTTCTTGTATCATTAATGGGGTAAAACAGTGTTCTGATTGATGCAATGGATGGTTTCAGTATCACTTCATTTGAAAATAATATAAAGTGTCCAATTATAGCATATTCTAGCTTGTGGTCTGTCCATCAGCTTCATCCCCCCCAAAGCTGTGATACCTCTACCCTGTGTCCTACAGCCACTCTTGGTTTCATTCCCAAGCTAACTTATTCTCAGGCTCCATTCTGGAGAAAGACACGTTCTTCCCCCAATAAAAAAGCAAAGCATGGCCCAGGGGTTTGTTTGCTCGTGACAGAGAACCCAAAAGTGAACCATGCCAACACTGGCTCCTTGTGCCAAGGGCAGCAGCCCTGCTGCAGCATGCTGAGTGTCCTCAGATGCCTGCACATGGAACTATCATGTCTCTGTCTGCAGGTTTCAAGAACAGTATTGCTGTGGGCTGTGTTATTTTTGGCACTTTGAACTGAGGAACCACACACACATATAAAACAAACAAAGAATATGCCAGGGCTAAAGAAACACTCTGTGAGCCAAAGGCAACGAGGTGTAGCCCTAGCATAACTGCTCCAGAGAGTTCCAGGGCATTCCCTGTCACAGGACATGGAGATGGAATAGACACAGCCTATATAAGAGACACAAAGAGATGCTAATCAACTTAATTAATCATGAAATACAACAAAGGGAGAGAGGAAAAAAAACATGAGGAAGGATGTGTAAAAGAAAATAATTATGTTTTGGTTCTTTACATTAGTCTTCATGGAATAGTTTAGAAACAAGAATAATTAACTGTTTACAATGAAAAAAATCTTGAAAGCTACCAATAATAGTTCTTTTTGCCAACTGGGTATGTTAATAACATTAACTTAATAGCTAATGAACTATGAACTAATCATAAAGATTATGAAATGTTCATATATTGCCACTGAGGAAACCAAATATTTTGTGAGAAAAGGGGTATGTTTTTAATTAATACTTAATTAAATCTTAGGAGTCCAATTACCTATAAGGGAATTATGGAGAAAACACTATAAAAGTAACTGGAAGACGGGAATAGCCAAAAAGAGAACTTTAAAAACATGTCTGTACAGAAATACTTACCAATCTGCTATGCAACTGAATGTCAATAATTTATCCTACTCATCTAAATATGCATGCCTTTTTCCCAGTGTATTTTAAGGCATTTTATTCCATAGAATCAATTCTTGAGGTTACCCCAAAACCAGAACAGATGGAAGATAATGAGGAAAAAACAGGAAGTCAAAGCATAGTTATAATTTTTAACACAATTTAGGGATGAACAATTTGTCAGGCTGCACTCTTGACAGAGAATTCACAGGACATGGAAAGCCATTTTTTCACTAGTGCCTACAGCATAACTAATACCAATAATGCTCATTTAAATAATTGATACACTACGGTCAAATTAACCCAATATCAAGTCTAGACAGAAAAAGAAGTCATATTTCTTGATAAATACTTCTTAGAAAAGCAATTTTGTTATTAAGAAATGTGGTGATTTAGAAATATTAACTAGTTCTTGTAGTCAAATTGTAAACTATTGCAATTCATTGATTGGAGATACCTTGTGACAATACAAGCCAGGTGAGAATATTTACTTTCTGTACCTTTACAGAAATGCTACCACTGCCTTCAAGCAAGCTCTATCATTAAATAAAAATGCACTGAATATACTGAAGCTTATATATATATAGGTAGGAACTTAAATATATATTTTAAAGTCCTCTTCCAAAGGTAGTTTGCATTCAAAGGACTAATTCCTTTAAAGTCACATCACTCTTGCTTCTTGTTAGTATTGGTTTTCAGTCCTTCATTCTGTTTGCAAGTTACTGAAGAATGCTTTTCTCCAACCCATGGGAAGTGCATTTCCAACTATAATGTACCCTCACAGAAAGTCAGTAAAACTGCAAATCAAATGATGATTTGTTGAGGGGTTTTTTTCTGAAACATTGAGTCTATGCAGTGTGGTCTCTTCCCTACCAATGCCTTAAGTATTTATATAATACTCCAATTATCTCTGTCATATTCTTGCCATTTTCACAACTGCTTTTTTAATTCTTTACAAAACAGACACCTTTCTTATGTTTCTTATTACTTCTCTGCATGCAATGACTTTCCTAAAAAAAACTGCCAGAAGTTCAAAAAGCTTACTAATTAATTTCTTAAAGGCTCTAACTTGCATATTCAAATTTTCCAAGTGACTCTTCCCTTGATGTAAGACAGTTTTCAATCACTTCTAATCACGCATTTTTCTGTTCTTGCTTTTCCCCCTCATCAATTTAAAAAGCAAAGCATACTTGATCTCGTCTACTTTTAATTAAAGGGCCTCTTTCCTTATAGGTTTTTCCTGATAATATCAGAAGTACCTTCTAGTGCTCTAGGCTCCTCCTACACTATCCTCCTACTCTTATGTTCTCTACAGAAAATGCGTGCCTAGTTCTGTAGATTTTTCTTGTCTACTCTCCATTGACAGTACCTGCTGGAAGTCTTCCTTTACACAAGTAATCTTTCAATTATACTTAAAGTGTACAGGTAACAATTTGCATACTTGCATGTATTATATAAATTTGTCTGTTTTGCATATTGAGTTGGAACACTTCATAATCTTCAAATGATGGATCCTCTTTTTATATTATGAACATTTCCTCCCAGGTCATTAAAAGTAAATGTTCCTTGAGATATACATTGTCTTCTACTCAGCACCAGAAGACTAAGAAAAGTAAGAATTAAATTAAATAAACAAGAATATATAGAGAAGAGGGAGACAACCATGCTTAATGCACATTAGGAGAAAAGCCAACAAATCTATTTTCTTAAAGCAACAAACCATCTAATGAAGAAAGCAACAGTTCTTCATAGCAATTTGTTATAAAGGTGTTTAGACTAACAGGTCACAAAATACACAGGACAACTTGTCTCTAGCAGCAAATGAATGCCTAAGTCAGGAGAAAAGAAAATCCATTCAAAAACCAAATAATGAATCATCTTTTTAATATGTGAAGTAATCTGAAAGCACCCATTTGTCATCCACTATATGACACATAGGAAGACTGTTACTTACCTTAAACATGGATTTATAAAAAAAATATTCTCCTGCTGTTTTTATGTATTCTTACTCAGGAATATGACATGCTTCCATAATGTCACTGTCATTATTACTTTCTGTCAATCCCAAGAGGTATTAACACTTCTAAAAAATGTTACTAGTACAAATATTAAACCTTCCTTATAGCTCCAACTATGCAGACATGCTCATAATTTTCAATTTTGACCACTGGTTTTAAAAATTCTTTGTATTTGTATGTTTGCCTATGCCCAGACACTAAATGATCTTTTAAGGAATTGCAGTTGACCTGGCCAAATGATTTTGAGCCTAGAAGGCTATATTAGCTGCTCAGTTTTCATCAGAAGAGATATTCTGATGCCATGGTAACTTTGGAACTTTATTTTGAATATTATGTATTATGCATACTCATTTACTATGTCATCTGTGTTTCTTCATCAACCCCTGGTACCATACTGCAATTCAAAGGTCTTTATCATTTCCTTGTCAAAAGCTATCTCCTTAGGAATGTCACATAATAGAAACTAGATCAGTGTTCATCACTCTTGTCACTGATGTGCATGGGGAGAATTTACAATGCCCAAGCACTTTTAGATTACTCTTCACTGCTAACACCTTGTTCATCTTTATCAGAGTACTAAGGCTTCTTGCATTTCTGTTTAGTCACTTATTTTTCTTCTGATTGGAAATGAGTCATACAATCTGGACCTAGACTTTTTTAAAAAATCAAACTACCCATCAGTTACCAAGAGCAGTACTTCTTTTTCTGGCATCTGATTATTTGTTTTCTCAACCTTGTTTGTAATGATTTGTCTGACCTAACTTTACCCAGCTAAATGTTATTCCCACTATCTTAAACTAGGCATCTCTCATAAGAGTGGGATGAATTCCCAGCTAGACATGCCTGTCTCCCTTTATTACATCTAAAAAGAGCACAAACAGCTAACAAACTCAGCTAATATGTAGCCTAGAGCAAGTAATTTGAAATGTTAAAATGGAAAGTGTATAGCATTAGTTTACCCACTTGTCTCCTTGGAGACATCAGGAAAATATATTTATGCTTTAATGCATTCTAGAACTCCACTGCGACCTCAAAAGTGAAATTCCCTAAAATACAATTTCCTTCCAAACCCTCTTGGAATTCCCTATCTCTGGAAAGGTGCTTTTCAGCTTGATGGTCCATTTTTCTTCTCGTAGAAGCCAGTTACACATTAATTCACTTGGGACATCATCGTTCTTTCTGCTCTTCACTGTTCATTATGTTTGGAGAACCTGAACTGTTACACTTCTCCCACTTATGAAGCCAGTTTTGCCTGTCACTTCCACCCCAGAACTTCCAACCTCTGTCAGTGGGCCCTTGTCATGGGCCATGTTATAATGATTTTCTCTTCTTTAGTCACCTGCACTGTTTATAACTCTCCTCTTTAGTGGTCTCTGCCTTCATTATCAGTTCACATTGGTTCTGGCAACTGAAGAGTTGCCAACTGGTTACTTTAGTTCTTTTAAATTATTCATATTGATTACTTTGACAAATGTGACGTACGTGTCAGCCTGGAAATGCAGACAAAGCAGAGAGAGGGACAAAGCCTTCTGTTTTTATTAGTGACTGCTACAAGTAATATTGTAGAGCTTTTTACACAGTGCAAGCTCCACAGAACAAAGAATATATATTTCTTTGTGTATCCAGCACCTAATACACCTTGATGAATATTTTGACAGATTTAATCAAAGCTGGTAATCATCTCAGGTCTTCCTTAATAGCATCTTATGCCCATCTCAGCAAATATGGCTTCTTATTTATTTGAGCAACCTAACACTTCAGATTTCTCTTTGCCTTCTGGAAAAGTCCTACACCAGCCTCTCACATTTTCCTAAAGAAATAGATTATTTACAGATTTTATTGCCCTTTTCTTCTTAACTGTTATATCTATTTCTTGTATTTTAAACAAGCTATCAACTCCAAAATGCTAAATTCAATTAAAGCACTAGAAATGTTACATATTTCCTAAAGATGCTTATGCAAAACAAATACAGGGTAAGATCTCAATTCAACGAATTAAACCTCACTTTTGGATCTTCATGTGCTCAGTATGGCAAATTTGATTTTTTATATATAATGAATTAATTAGTAACATAGAATTGCATGTAACTGTTTCACAGTCTCTCACTATGTTTACTATCTCTGTCCCCAAGGGCTTTTTATAGCATCAACCTTCCCCCTCACCAAGACTTTTTTTGGAGCAGGTCACTTACTTTGTGATACGGTCAATGTTAGCAATTTGCTTCTGGTTCCGGATTATTTCTATCGCTGCCCAAAGATGCTGGATAGCCTTTGTGTCTGCCTGTCGTCTCTTCGTTAGGCGGGCCATGACCTGGTTCACCTGCTCAGCTGCAGCCAAGAAATAAAAAAAAAAAGAAAAAAATATACCAAAAAGTTAACCAAGAATTATAAAACAAATTACATAAAATATGATTGCGAGGAAAAATTTGCTGTTGCACAGCCGTGCAATTTGTATATAACAACATGTTTTCAAGCGCTTAAAGAGCAATACAAAGTGGAAAAAAAAGTAGACTACAAGAACCCCTTTCACATCATGTAATTGAAACAGAAGACAAAAGGCAAGCAGTAAAATATATTTGGTAAAAATGCAAAACTACCCCAGTTTGAAGCTGCCACAGCCTCCTGCATTGCCTGAAGCTCTTAAAAAGGGTGAGTGGTACTTGACTACATCATACAGCATAAGCACAAATTCTGACACTGAGAAAAAGCTGGACCCACAGTTTAACATAAAACACAGTCCTTGGAGTATTACCTTCATGTTCTTATCATTTACAGCTATTTATAAAAAGTCCATTCTATGAGGACAAACCAGAAGTATATTTTCATGGATGATAAGTCTTTAAAAAAATATTTTGGAGCAGTTCCATTTTCTGTAACATGCTAAAACCCAACAGGGCCAAAGTGCTTCTGATGGCATTTGCCCATCTAACCAACCCTGAACAGGAACATAATGAGCATCTGGCTTTGTTTACAAATTTTCCAAAAGCTGGAGGCAATGAGTACAGATAAGCCATAAATCGCCTACAGCTCCACTACAGGCACCGAATCCCTTTTTAAAAGCTTAACGATGCATTTTGATCACTAAATAACTTTCTTCCATTGCCACCACTTTCTCAATGAAAAAATGACTGATTTATGAGTGCTACCAAGGTCTATAATTTATTTTAGAGCTCTGTCCTCGGAATGAACCCTGTGGTATGCACGCGGATATTTGTAGCTAGCAGAATATTAACTTCAGTAACCCAAAATAATATAAAAAATGCAAAAACATTTCACCATCTGTGCAATGTTAAAGATGGGAATTTAAGTACTAAAAGTGTCCCTGCTCTCAAATTCAGAAAAATGAAAGAGATTTGAGTATTCTATCAGTTGCAGCAATGTAATTTTCAAGTCTATGGGACCTACAGGTACTTATCAAAGAGAGCTCTCAAGTTTTAGATCTGATATAAGCTCGGCGACACTCACTAACTTTACAGGTGCAATGAAATGAAGGGCAACATTCCATTATTGAAGATGAGAAATTATTTAGAAGCATTATTCTTTATGCTATGTAGCCCATTTAAATAAAAAAATAAGGAAAATAAAAAAGATGATGTGAAGAGGTATGTACACACCCCGGTCCATGAGGCATTCCTGACTGCAGGAGATATCAGGGAAGGGCAGAACAGAGCAGTGCATGAGAAGATGTGGTGTGGTCACACATCGATCCCACATTTCAGCTTTAGAAATCTCCTCCCTCTGGGGTTTAAAGGAAGAGCAACTAGAGGGATCTCCCAGAAAAAAAAAAGGCCAAGAATACAGTTTTGAAAGAAGGCTAAGAGGGAATGTGACAGACATTCAGCTAAGAGTGACAGCAGTAGATAGCATCGCCTGACAATGATTCTGAGAAAGAAAGTCTCCACTGGGAACAGCAGGAAAAGACACTTCATCCCTGTAAGCTCCTCTGCATTCATTTCACAGAACAGTAGGCCATTGCAAGTTAAAAAAAACCCTGTTAATTTGTTAGAGAAACATACGACTATTTGTAGAATTTAATTTTTAAGAGAAATAGAGTAAAGCACAAAAGAAGTTAAATCTTAACAAAAAATGCAACAATCTTTACAGACCTATTGTTTTAGCACAAAACTTCTTTCCTAGCACAGACATGACTGAAAGATCATTCTTCTTATTCCAGCTCTCCACAAACCCTCTGTACAAAAGCTGTCAGACGATATGGCAGCCAGCAAGCTGGACATGGGGTCTCTTGCACAGCATCACATCCCATGCAAGGAGCAAGCATTTGTCCTTCTTGACCCCGATAGCAGTGTGAAACAACAGACCAGTTCTCAGTTTATTTAGCAATCCCAACTCCTTTAAAAATAGCCCCTGTTTCTGGCAGCCCAGCATATGGCTGCCGTGCCAGCGTCGCACCCGGCGCAGGGGACGGCAGGGTTTTCTCTCACACCCCCGTGATGCCTGCACCCAAGGGCACAGCACAGGGCAGGGTCCTGGGGAAGCCACCTGCCACCTCTGCATGGTGCCATGGCCCTGCTGTGCAGCCAAAGGGAAGGCTGGCCTTTGGGAATAAGGAATTCCCACTTCTCTGGGGCAGGAGAAGAAGCCCATGCTGGAGTTAGGGAGAGGGAGAGTGAAGGATCACTGTAACCACGAGCTCCTAAAGTCCTGTGGCTGCAAAGTAGCAAAGGCCCTACGGGATCACTGTTCCCTTTGGAATGTGCTTTCAGAACACACTCTCCCCCTTGCTCCATCCTTATTGTGCCCTGGGCTACAGCTAACAGCCCTCAGGACAGCCACCTCCCATCCCTGAATGCTGCAGGGATGTCACATCACTGGGCCAGCAGTTACCCCCCAAAACAAACCCGTGTGGGTGCCCCAAATGGCTCCCTGCTGGCTGGCCCCTGCTCCCACTGCTGCACACAGGGGCACAGCCATGGCTCTTCCCCTCTGTTTGTCTGGAAATAACAGCAAAAGGGACACAACAATCACACCTGTTCTATTTCCCTTTTTTTTTTTTTTTATTGAAGATACAGTAATTTTAGCAGGTGCTCTGCCTTCAAAGAATATACCTTTTACTTTCATAACTTTGGTTTACTATTTAAGGGCGCTTTCGTTAAACTCAAGAGTTGACATTCTACTACTGAAATAGCAGCTCTTACACACCATACTGCCAAAAATACAAAAATAGGGGGTTTTTTCCAAAAACCCAGACTACTTTAGTGTTATTTTAATCTTTTAATTACATGGTGTAGAAAAAATATGGAGTCTTTTTACATTATAGAAAAAGTTTAAAAGATTGTGTCATATTTCTTGCTGTTTATTGCAGTCATTCTACCTCTACAGTAAAACTAACCACAACAGTCCACTCCCTGCACTCCTGCAAAAATATAAATACATAGCAGTTTTCTATATTATTGCACTATTTTAAAGGGAACTTGTATCCCACTGTTAATAGTTCATGCAATACCTTCGAGTGCTACTTCCAAGCAACAGAAAATCCTCCCAGCGTCTCCACAGGAACAACTTATTCATGCAAATAGTAGTTTACATTTTAACGTGAGACATGTCAGAGTCTTAAATCTGTATTTATCACTCCTGATTATTTGCTTATGTGTGGGTTCACACACACACACAGAGGAGAGAACAAGCATAAACATGCAGTGCGTGTGAGTATCTGTAAAAATCTATGGCTCAGAGGTGAAGTATCCAAAGAGGCTGATTCACCCATACAGTCTTTTAAAGAAGTTTGGAGTCCAGAGACTCTTTAAAACCACAATACTGGATTGTACATTTACAGATAAGTGCTTGAAAATGTTACTCATCCTCTTCTTCTGTTACAGCATTCATTTAAAAATCCTGGAAAGAAAAACTAAAAGCTGAAGTAAACATTAATTTCCTTTGTCTGATTTGCTGGGCACTATGCTCATTTAGCTATGATGTAGCCCTGTACATACAAAATTATTTGGTCCATGCCACTTCTGTCATGTTTTGTTAGCAAGTTTATGGTAGGATACAGCTTCTGAGAGAAAGGTTGACAAACACAGATGACTGAAAATCTAGGAATTTATATCAGCAGGATCTGTCTTAGGTTTTGTAGGCATCCATGAGACCTGCAGAATATAAGAAATATCCTCCTAGTAGAGAAAGTTTTGTGTGGCTGATGTACCAGCTCAGACACTTCCATCACACCTTCACTCACACAGGGCCCAAAGCAAACTATTTATGGTCTCAGTTTTCAACTCTAACTTTTCCTCATGCACTCTGCATATGATTTTACTGCACTTTGTATTTTGAATCCCTCTTTAATGTCCTGAACACATTTTGAAAAGTATACTGCTTTACTGTGTACAGCTTTCCTCAAGAGCCAAATGTTACTCACACTTCTCACAGGCAGGCTCAACAACCTGTGCTTTATCTTGTGAACACACAAGATAACACACACAGCAGGGCTTATCTTGCCCAGGTCCCCTCACCGCGCGTGGCAGCGGTGACACCGCAGTGACAAGGCGGACACTGTCACAACAACAAGGCCACCAGTCATCAGCACACACTTGGCTGAACCAAACGCTGTGCAGCTGTCTGCTGCAACACTGCTGGATATGGAAATCTGAACTGCAAGTCAAAATAAACAAAAATCACCTTGCAGCACGTCAAGGAATTCAGCTCAAGGAACCTCCTGACCTGCTGCTTGCATCCAATTTAGCAGATACTATCAAGTACTAAGTTTAGCTAGGAACTCTCCCTGCACACAGAAGAAACTCAAAGGTAGTCAAATCTTGCCCCGTGGTAGCTGTTAAACACCATTGTCCAAGCAAATATGATGCTTCTGAAAACTTCACTGGTAACGTGGACTTTGCACTGAAGCAGACGGCGTTGCAGTTGGGTGCTGCTGCTCTGATGGGAGCTGCTAATTAAGAGCTGACAAGTAGTAGCTTGTTAAATCTTGTGTTTGTACTTCACTCTAAGTGAGGCTACCTGTGGTGCTTGGCCCTTCCAGTGCAAAGTCAAACAGGTTAAACTCCATCCCTGCTATCAGCCACCATTTGGCTGGGACTTCATGTGCACTCAATTGCAATGGAAAGAAGGTTTAAGGAGTTGATCCTTGCCACTGCTCAGCTACTGGTTGCTGCCTTTTGGCCTCACAGCCCTGTGAGAAGCTATTGCTGTTGTTTCTTCCACAATACACAGTGAAAGATTTTAGGCTCAAAAGCAGGAAGAAGCTAGGCTCAATCCTAGTTTTTGTGGCTTTCATGCTGAGTTTGGGTGGTTTGGGAACTTAAACACAGGCTCCATTTCATATTTATAAGCACTTCATAATATGGGGTCTAGTGTTTCTTAAAGTGTAACTCTTTATAGTAGGTATAAAACTGTATATATGAGCAGTACAAAGAGTTCCAAATGTCTAGCTTTGTTCTTTTACTAAATAGGAGTCTACCATTAAAATACAGATTTGCAAATTGATGCAGAGTTTGGGTCCCTGGACTTCACACAGATCTCCATTATACTGTGAACTTCTGCAAGCTTAAAATTTAGTTTACAATTTAAACTGCTGTTAAATCATATCTTTCATCACCGGTGAAGTGGGAGTGTGAACTCTTAGTCTTCCCCTCCTACAACAATTGTGATTAAAAGTGGTAATTATTCTATTTTTACATAGGAAAGTACAGGTGAAAATGTCTTGACTGAGCAGCAACATAGGTCATGCATGGGGCAAAACCAAGAGACTGTTTAATTTCATGTCTGCCTTCCATAGCTGGTGATCCAAAAATATGGGAAGAAGCTGGTAGGGTGAGGACAAAGCTTTTGGTAGGAGAAAAATCCATATTTTGCTTAGCATTTATTTGTCTTCATGAGTGTGCAAGATTATAGGCATAACCAAAGATTTGCTGGGCACCAGATAGCAGGAGACTCTCTTTTGTAAGAATGAGGGTTATCAGAAATAAAGATTTTGCATACAAATTTTCAAACGCTGAAGAACAAGCAAGTGGTTTGGTATATTATATTTATTTTGGACTTAATCCCAATCCACTAAAATCAACAAATGCCTTTCTGCTGACTTTCCAGGGTTGTGGAGCAAACTTTCAATTGCTGTCTGATTGCCACATCCTCACAATAAAAAACTTAGGAATGTGTTGAGTGATGTTAGTGAAACTGAAAGATGTAACAAAGGCTTGTGACTGAAATAGGCAAAATTTCTTTGTTAATTAAACTAAACTCAGAAAATTAGATTATAAAATAATAAAAGTTACTGAATTCTTCAGGTTGTTTAGTTTGGGTTTTTTGGGGATTTTTTGTTTGTTTTTTTTTAATTAGGAGATCAGTTCAGGCTGTAATGCTGTCGTTTTGGAAGTTATTAAAACACAGATTTTTGCATGTTGAATGCGTGTCATTCCTAATGAAAATCTTTTCATTTCACTGTTAGCTTAAGGTCTACACAGTCTATTCAAAAGAGGAAAGTTTATTAGCATAATTATCCTAAATATTTCCCATGTGCTAGTACAATATCCCTGCTGATCTGTGAAGTTCTGCCTTTTGCATTTCCCAACTGCAAGGTTTGTAACCTCGATGTCATGCAACTTTTTGAGTGAGGTTTTGCATAGTCCCCTGAAGTGCAGTACAAACACAAAACAGGACTGCATGAATATAAAACTGCAATGTTTTGCTTCGTTCTATCTGCAATTTAATTTTTTCCCCAGCTCCTCTACACAGAATACATGAAAGCTTTTGGTTTTACCTTGTGCCATTTCAGGATGGCAGCGAGCCACTGTAGAAATCTGAGCCAAGGACATTACAGAATTAAAGGCCCCAAGAATACTTTTACTACACATATGTGCAAGGTCTATTTTAATCCCTGATACTGAATTTATTTCATTTGCATTGTATTCCATTCATAATGATTAAGTAAGTGTCCTTCACTGGGGCTAAGGCACACAGCAGATGAATGCTAAGCTCAGACATTTTGAATCATCAGTATACAAATGGTAGAACTCTTTTTTTTTTTTTCTTTTGGAGCCAAACTTGAACTTTCCTGTTTAATTAACTCACTCTGTTAAGAGAACTTGACACAAATATTGAGGTGCCATTCCAAAAGAGAATTTCTAAAAGTTTAAGTGCAAACAGAGTATGACAAAATCTGATATGAAGCATCAACGCAAGATGCTGAGAAAGACTGAATAATAGCCATATACTCCAAACAAGGGCTGTCAAAGTGGTCTTGTAGGCTACCAAATACAAATATATCTACAGGACTAAAATGCATTCTGCTGCCTCTCCAGCTAATCCAGTCTGGAATTTCAGAGACAACAGCAAATGCCATCTTAATATTTGAAAGAAACTATTCTTTGTTCCTGTCTGGCAGAAATCACTGAATAAAACTTTATCTAGCAATGCAAGTTTGGAAAAAAGAAAAGCCTAGCTGCCAAAGAAAGTAATGTAGTTGAAAGAGCTGAAAGCAAAGAGCCAAAGCTGTAACCAGCAATGTAGCTACACCAGCTTCTTTCAAATTACTTTTTTGGTAATGGTCAAAATGTTTTACTCTCAGTACTGTGTCTAGATAAGCTGAAGCTCCTAATATATTTTTTGCTATGGATCTGTGTTAAGACAAGGTTCCACATTGATCTTCTAAAATAAGCAGTATTTTCTTTACTATTTCAACTTTTAATTGGTATTCAATGCATAGAGAGTTAGTTTTTATAGCCAGTAAGAAAATTAACAGTTACATAGGAACATCAAAACCACACAAGTTTCTGTTTTACTGAGAAAATAATGTTTCAAAGCAGTTCTGGAGAGGTTTAGACTGGACATTAGGAGGCATTTCTTTACCTGCAGGTGGTCAAACATGGGAACAGGCTTCCTGGAGAGGTAGCTCATGCCCCAAGCCTCTAAGTGTTTAAGAGGCATTTGGCATTTTCCCTTAATAAGATGCTTTAACTTTTGGTCAGTCCTGAAGTGGTCAGGCAGGTGGACTAAATGATTACTGTAGCACTCTAACAACTGAAATATTATTTTCTTTTCTATTCTACTCCTATTTTATATGACCACTGAAAATGCATACAATGTTAATGCTTTCATCAAACTTCTGAACTTCTAAAAAAAACAATTTAGTTTGGTTTGGTTTAGGCTTAATTAATGAAATTAATTAAGTTATGCTAAATGGTTTCCACAATGGAGCTTGCACTAATGTAAGTTGTTTTAAAAACACAGTTCTTGCAAAATGATGCAAGTTTCTCATGAAGATAAACTTCAGCTTCCATAGTAACAAAGCCTCTTATTTTCAGGATGATGATGTACTAGACTAATATTAAATAGACTTTAAGCTGTTCATCTCTGAGGACTACTCATCTTGGGGCAAAGGAAATTTCTACACAAAAGATGGTCCAACACAAGTAACTTCAACATCACTAAATAATACATGGCTCATACAAGGTGTAAAAAGATCATCCTACACATTTCTTGTCCTTTACCACAAAAAATAATGAGGTCTGATCAGATTTGTTTATTTGGGGAGTTATCAAAAATAATGCTTGTACCCAAGCTGCTGTCAGCAGCACTCTGGGCTCCCCTCTACAAATGCACAGGCACATGGACACAAGCAAGCCACACACACCTGCCTTGATGAGAGGGGCTTCAACTAACACATTTTACCTTCCATTTGCCACAGACTAAGAGCTTGAAGAGGGTCAGTTACAGAAGATTAAATGACACGTGGAGATAGGATCATGTTCTGAACCCACACTGCACACTAACACAGGCTTTCTGTGGTTTAACTCCACCCACTACCAAATCCCATATATTCCAAAGCAGCCTGAAGCTAAACCACTGAAAGATGCTCAAGGAGAATCCATGGAAGGAGTTAACTCCTAATGAGCAGTCTGGGCTATTTCCCCATGTAGACAAGCCCTTAGTAAATAGATGCTTCCTGTCCTCTCACTTGGCTGTAGTGAGCAGAGATGATTAATGCAGCTATGCATCCTGACAGGCTCCAATGCTCACTTGGTCATAAAACGGGAAAAATCATAGCCAAAGAAGGCTGATGGTGAGGGCTGGAATTTCAGTTTGGATGATAAATAGATGCCACTTTGATTCTGCAACTCCCTCTAATAAAAAGTGATAGGTGGAAGACATCTTAGAAAATGCTGAGAAATATAAATGAGAAGAGTAGCTCCTTCTCTGAAAGCAAGCTTTTGATCATCATCCTCCTTTCTGCTCTGAAAGCTAAGGAGCTTGGTTGTTTTGTAAGCCTCAACTGAACTGATGCAGTAAATTTCTCTGTCAGTTAAGTAAGGTATAATAACTAAGGTATGATGACATAAATAAATAAATTATTTTTCATGGTATATTAGCAGGGAATGTAATTCTGCATAAGGTCAGTTTCACACTAAACAATGAGAGATAGATTTTCCAGGTCAAAGAATCATGAATGTAAGGAAAAGTACTAAATCATGAAAAAGATAAATTCATTGCAGATTATGTAAGCTATATGGTATAACACTGAGCTGATGTTGACTTTTTTCCAATTTAGTGCAAGATTCCAATTTGCTGGGGTTTTTTTTCTCTTTCTCTGAACTACACACAACTGACGCTATCTTTAAAGTACAAATTGTGATTCTGGTGGTAGCAACAGGACCTAAACCTTAGATGTTTGTAACAACTATTCCTCTACCAGGCTGCATTTTTATTGACAAAAGGCAGCTGAATCAATTTTTGTTGCTCCTTAACAAAAACAAAGTCTGCCTGAACTTGTTTCTTTCAAAGCTCTTCTTTTTGGCCTCTCCCTCTCTATAAATAAAAGCACAGCTACAGAACTTCCAAAACTGCTCAGATATTGAATTATTTTAAAAGTGAGCATGTTATGCAGGCATGACCACTTTTCTCCAGCAATCAGGCCACAAGCAACATTAGCTCAGAGGGGACTTTCTCTTGTCAACAGTCATCTCCAGGACAGCTGGCACAATATAAAGAAAATAAGCACAATTCTGAACAAACTAAGGTTTCCAAACGAAAGCTCCTTCAAGGCCAGCATGCCTGGGCTTACCCTTGGAAACTTTCAGAAATACACTCAGAACTTAAAGTGTTAAAACACACTGATCTGTAACGCAGGTAAGATGAGCCTAAGAAAAACACTGCCCAAGCTTAGACGCTTCTACAGCATTAATCAAAAGAAACTTTCAGGCAGGGAGAGGATCAAATTGTAAAATCTGAGCTTTAGATCCTGCTTCTGAAATTCAAGGTGAATATCAGAAATAATGGACCTGAAAGTTTCAGCCGATGCTCTCCCAGCTGTGGGACAGTTCATCAAGAACAATGTATTGTGGAAATGGAAGCCTTTGCCCTAGTGCTCATCTTGCTTAGCTTTCTTTTCTGTGTTCTTTAGAGAATGTATTTCCTAGGTTGGGCACAGACATCTGGCTTAAAAGTACAATCTGAAGTATATTTGGAGCATATGTTCTCTCCAGCATAGGCAGTACCCAAACTCACTAATCACACACATTCCTACACAGCTTTCCTCTCATCCTGCCCCAAACCAACTCCATCATCACTTTCTGGTGAAGCCTAATCCCTATCCATCTCTAAGGTCTATTCCTGTATTTTTTATACCTCAAAAGCAGGTAATTTATTAAGTTTGCACTTTCTTACTTCAGATTGCCCTCAGCTCTCCCCCCAAAACATTCATGATTGCACAAGGACAAAGCTTGCCTAGAGGACAATTTACAGACGTGAGAACAGCAGTTTTCGTGAAAACCAATGTACAGTGAAAAACAACTGCATTCATAACTAAACAAATCCTGAAGTGGAAAACAGCTGAGTAGAATCATGACCCTTTTCTTTTTAGCTTTGCTGCAGAAGTTAACAAATGGAAAAAATTAAGAAAATAAGTCTCAAAACCATAAACTTTATAGCGAGAAACCTTAAAAGTCAAAACATTACTCAAACAAAGATCTTCCAAAGATCAGAGCAGATGACGGAGGTATGTTGCCATTACTTCAGATAACACCAGTTTCTCAGCAAACCTGGTAACAGCTGACATCAAGAAAACCTCATCCTACCATTTCAGGTTGGTATGTCCTTCCTATATGCTCTTTAAAAGCAGGAGGGAGGAATATAACACTTAACTTTATAATCAGCTCTTGGTGTGGCTCATGGGTGGCAGAGGTTGGGAGATGGGTTTTTCTGGCACAGAGTTTTTCCCGACATTGTAATCTGGGACTACACTCTCAAATTTGTTGAGCTGTTTCAAGGACCTTGGTGTGTGATCTCTTTTTTATATATTTTCTATTACCTATAACTTTCAGATGTTTCCAACTCCTGTTTCTCATCTTCTCTTACCTGAAGCCAACTTACATGTCTTTGTTTTTTAATGCAGAGAATTCTTGCCAAGGCTTCTTAAGGACCAGTTGTGGGTGAACAGAATTACACATTTTTTTTTCCTGAAAATCCATTTCAAATCAGCCTGATTCTTGCATGTTATATCTGTTCTGTACCACTTTTTTGGTAAAATTAGTACTTTGACCAGTGGCTTGCTATTATATTCATATGCATGTCCATGGCATGTGCTGGAGCTACAAAGAGCCCTGTGCTGCTCTGGGAGTACAGCACTTCCCACTTGCAGAATGATGTTCTGTGTCTCCTCTGGCAGCTGCATCTGAAACCCATTTCTTCAAGCACTGATGATGATGATGTCGATGACATAGAGCAGATCACAAAGGCCCTTTGGGGAGGACATTACTTCCTGAACACTCAAGAGCTCTTCCTGCTTTATCATTATCTACGGCTGAGGTTTATTAAAGGCAACAAGACCATAATGTTCTGTTCTCAGCCATTTCCTTTGGGCACTGAAACATGGGATTAATAATTTTGTCAGCAAAACTAGGACTTCATTTTTCAGATTATTTCAGTTTTCACTACTGCCAACATTTGGCTGGGGTTTTATTTTACTCCTTTAACCTGAGTGCAGATGAATGATAGGGAGCTCTGACACTGAGACAGCCCTACAGGGTGGGGGAAATTCCTAGATGTGCAGGACATAACTGAATAGTGTTCCATCCCTGTGGCTACCAACAGAAGTAAAAGCCCAGAAAAATTAACTAATCCTACAATCAGCTTCTCCTAAATTTCAGAAAATGTCATTCATGAAATACAGCCTCCTGTTGTGATTTCTGCAAAAATCTTTCCTGTGTAATGCAAAGAAAATGAACTGCAAGAATATCATTACATTATGGTGTTAACACAAAGGCCACCAAACCTCTTGGTTTGGAACTTGGAACAACTTGGAATTTGGATTTACAATACACTATTCTGCAGGAAACAAAATACTGGAGTTCTGGCAATCTTTCCAATCAATATCTTATTTCATCAAGTGGGGTTCTTTCAACCCAGGCAGAAGACCTGGAGTCCACTGTGCTGCCTGGAATGACTCCAGTTGTGATGCCCAATGTTGAATGAGACATTTAACTTGGGGCTACTTCACCAAGCACTAGAAACCACCTGGAACACAGTCTAACACTTTATCATCCTCTTAAGCTGCTCCCTGTCCTACAGGACTGAATGCAAAGTGGAAACAGAGAGGGTAATTTGCTCCTGACAGGGTTTTTAAAGCTGGATTACCAGATTGCTTGATTTCAGACAGCTACTCCTTAGGAAAGTGGTTATTTTCTCTCAGGGGTGTAGCTTTTCTTCTCGTGTAAGTCAAATCCATTAATAAAGAACACCAAGTCTAAATCTGGGAGGACTTTATAATAGTAGTGATTTCCTTGCAGGCTTATATGGCTGCTTCTCTTTGATACATTTACATGCTAAAATTCCTTCTAAAATGGTTTCTAGAGTGTGCTCAGCCCCTATTTCTCACTTGTCCATGCCTGCTTCCTAGAGATTTAATTCAGTTTTTCCTTTTGCTCTTTTGAGTACGTCAAGACATAAAGCGAGATTATGAGAGCTTCTTTTACATTGAGCAGGAAGTTTTCTTTGTTTCAGTGATGCCAAGGCCCCAGTGGGTGACCACAAAGTGACCAATGTCTTATTCTACACTAGACCATGAAATCTAAGATGTTTTTCACTGTTTTCAACTTCATTAATAGAAACAGAATGTGTTCATCCAAGTGATGACATGCTGAAGGAAAACCTACGGGATACTGAACTGGTCATTTTAAACTGAAGAAAGACAAAAAAGGTATTGTTATTAAATGCTTCACATCTGTTCTCCCAGTGCTGAGAGATTCTGACTTTTAACACCTTTTTCTCTTGCAAATAGTCTGTTATTTATTTTTAGACATGAGGTTTCCTACTGAAATCAACTGTGGGTTTACAATCTTTGCTGAGTTCCAACAAGAGAAAAAAACTCCTTTTGAGGAGACTTTTCAGGTATTGTTTGTTGGAGACTGCTGCCACCACAGTGATCAAACTAATTTAAAACACTACTCTAAGTCAACTGCAAGAAATTTCACTGTCCAGTCGAGCAGCATGGTTGTTAAACCAGAGACTGTCCTGTCTTCATTCATGCTCTTATTGTAGCCTTCAAGCCATAATGGTTTTGGTGTGCTAAAGAAGACACTGACATTCATGTCAGTCTCTGGATTGCAGCTTCTGAGTTTATGACAGATGGGAAACCAACAGAGGAGTTAAAATCCTGTGAATCCACGCACAGCTTATAGCCAGTAGCCATCTGGCTGGGGATCTACATAATACCACAAGAGGATGACAAAAAAAAAAAAAAAAAAAAAAAAAAAAGGCAGCTTCATTTGCATTTCCATTTCTCATCCCCTTCTTTGTCCTACCTGGTTTGAATACACTATCTTACTTATATTTATTACAAACAATCTTTCAGCTATTTCATACAGGTTAAACAACTACAGCATTTTCTTACTAGCACCTTCCACAGAGTAAAATAAATTCAGTGTTAGGCAAGAAGTCCAACACATGACAGCATATAAGGTTTTCTATGGTAACAGACAAATAGGCAGCATTTAAGTGAAGTGTAAGCATTTGAGGAAAGAACAGAGAAGGGAAAGCACCAAGCAACCCCATTCAACAGGGCTTCCAGTTGTTCTAAAAGCAATTCCAGGCAGATAAAGATGTAACACAGGGCCCCTAAAGCATAATTACTTGAGAAAAAAATGTGGCTAACAGAAGTTACCTAACCTGTTCAGAGAAGAAAGAAGCTCTCTACCCCTAAAATGTGCTGGAAAGGCTGAAAATCTGGTTTTCAAAGCAAAAAAAGTAAAAGCTATAGTAAAAAACCCTTTTGCACAGCAGTGTGTTCAGCCGGCTTGAGACAGGAAACACACAAACCTTCCTTACACACAAAAACCCTTTTTTGCCTCAACCTGCTGAAATGTTTAGCTAGGCACTTTCAGCCCCTGAATGTTTGTTGGGGTTTCAGCTTTCTCAAAAGAGCAGATTTCTGATGCAAAGAAAGAGGAGAAGCACTACAGCAAGAATTCTTTTCCCTGTGAGCTGTGTTGCAAAAATGAGAGCATATTAAGCAACTCAAGAACAGGAAATAACACTGACAAACAAAACTGATATTCTTTCCATACTGTGGTCAATCAGAGGAGGACATTTGAAACTTCATCTCCCCAAATCAAGAAATGTTTATTCTACTTTTGGCAAGGCTGCTGAATGCATTTGTGCTCCCTGCTCCTAGTCCAAGTGCTTTATGATCCTTTCAGGGAAGCAGATAGTCACACTAGAGTAGAAATGAACTCTGAGCTGCAGAGTTTTCTCATAAAGCTCTCTCCTTCAAAAAATGTTGTTTTATTGGTCCCCAGAAGGCTTGTGGAAATACAGTAGTAGATATGTGGGAATGTATCTGAGATCCCTTCAGCTCACCTCGAGCATCTGGCACAGCAGGTGAGGGGTGCTGAAGCTCCAGCTCCAGAGCCAGAGTCCTCCTGCAGCTCTGTCCTTTTGTTAGCGCAGCCTCCGACGGGAGAGGCTGCAAGAAGGGATTGAATGCAGACGTCTATTCCTGAGCTAATCACTCCACGCTCCCTTCACACTTGACATGATCTACTCAAGGCTACAATTCATCTTGTTGTGAAGCAGACATCACAAATAGGTCAGATGAATTAAGCCCTAAAATTAACCATTTCTCTCCAGGGAAGATAAAGTGAGATTAGGATGAGAAGTTCATGTGGCTGGATTTAAATCACACACACTGCGCTCAGGCTGCCTGCTTTAACCACTGCCTACACCTGCCTGGTATAAGGCTGTGCTTGCAGCTGAATTTCTTGCATCTCAGCTAAGGGCTCTAGCCAGCATATTATTATGATTTTTTCTGCTACTTTGCCTTTTTTGGATGAAAAATTTCATCATTATGTTTTCATTTTCCATATGGACATCTTTGAATAACTCAAGATATCTTACTTTCCCCATCTGCCTAAAGAAAAAAAGTCCAGTTGTGTTTTTCATTGAGAAAAGCTTAAATAACTGCAATTTTTCCTAAAAAACCCCAAACACAGACAGGGATATTTCCTTTATAACCTGAGTAATATCACTGCAATTCTAGTAAAATGGCTGATTAATGACAATGTCTGATATATACTATAATTTTCAATGGGAATAATGTGTATTTTGAATTTTTTTTTTCTTGTCAGATTGAGTTTTTAATTAAGAAAAAGTGCAGTGTAAGACACTTTTTAATTTTTCTTGTAAGAAGTGTGATTTTAATAAATGTGGCTATCTATCCAGACAAAATGAAACTGCAAAAGCATAACTGCAGAATTTTCTTCAGTGTTTTCAACAATGCTTTGATCAAGTAGAAACTGAGCTAGAAAAGAAAATTAATATCCTTAGTTATTTCAAAAGGCTAACTTTCTCTAACTTTAACTCCTAGGTCACAAAGCTGTTTATTTCAGTTCAGCAGCACCTTCACTTAAAGTAAAGTACAAATTTTTCATCCCTTTTTACAATGTTTTGGCCTTTGTCCTCTGTATCATATCTCTACTGGAACCATCATCTCACCCTCCTGTCTTTATCAGCACTCAGTTAATCAAATTTATTTGGTTGGTCTGAGCTTGATTCCTACATGCATTTTCTGATTACCTCCAAACAGTTTAACAAGTTCAATAAAAAGAAGCTGCAAACATATAAGCAGTAAAAAAATTCCATACCAATGTCTGTGTGTTCAATAATTTAAAATAAACACCTTCCTTTATTCCTTCAATTTGACCTTGACTTTTATGGACTCCACGGAAAATTATAAAATGGAATGTAAAATAAATTTTAAAATACTGAAACCCAGATTTCAAGCTGTTCCCAGAGAAGCTGTATATGGAACTACATCCCACGGGCCAGCCAGCCTGCTCACAAGCCATGCCCCAGTCCCTTCCAGGACTTCACTTTGGAGAAGTCATCCAGGACTTCACAGTCAGGAGTCATCTGACACTGTAATTCAGGCCTTCAGCCTCATAAGCCATCTTTACCTCTTCCTTTGATTTATTAAGGGTTAATAAAATGTCCTTCTATCTGCTGAAACATGTTACTCTTTCCTAATTTCCTGACTAAGAGGAAACTGCATCTAAAATCATTCCTATAGGTTTTACTTACAAAGGAAGACCTCACATGGGATTTAACTCTGTATATACTCCACATATTGCACTTCAAATAAAATATTTTAACAAGCAGTTGTTATTTAGAGCAAACCACAAAAATAAAAAAGCAAAAATCAGATATAAAATACACTTCCATTTTTATGTCAAAAGAAATTGCCTACTACATGCATTCAATTATCTTACTGCTGCTTATAAGAGATGGAGGTTTTCTCCGTGAACTATAACAACTGATTTTTACGAAAGAGTTGCATTAATTCTCAAAGTAATGTGCAAAATCCCTTCAAGTTCACTTCTATTTGATGTTGGCTCAGGCAATTTTGTGCTCTCACAGCATCCCATCACCAGGATCTTTTGTTTCAGACCCTGCCGGTGTCATTCAAGGCAGCAGCAGCACAGGGAAGCAGGGCACTGTTCTGTGTGAGAGCATTTGGTACAACATGATGACACACAGAGGACTGTATCCTACCCCTAACAACTGCTAGGAGCAATGCTTCAAACAAAATAGGCACTACAAATAACCAGAATGAACCTTACTAATTGCAGAAAGCTTTGCAGGTGACAGAGAGGAACGAGGCCTTTCCAGATGCTACAGGTAATGCGCTTACGTCTTAAATCATGAGATTTGATTACCCTTCTCTAGGCATGCTTTGCTGCCACTGTTATTAGACTTTCTATCATCAAGCCCTTTTTGAAAATTGAACTCCTATATTTAACTATATGACCTCCATGGTATTCTACAGGCTAAATGCCCACTGTCCAAAATATTATTTATATCTTATAAAATTACAAGTTACTCATAAATATCTGATTTCTTGATCTTGTTTTATGAAACTGCAAAAGAAGAAAGAAACACCACCTGATCATTTCACCTCTTATTTCATATTACTAGATATCTCAAAACTTATTTTTTTTACTATTTCATTTCCAAAACAAACAGAATACACAGCCATCCCACCCCATCACCTCACAGACAGGATATGTCACTCCTCTTTATATTATTTATACTTCTATACTTTATAGGACTTTGAAAATTTTAAAATGACTGTAAACATTAAGTCTTAATCTCTTTGGTTTTTTGGTCTCTCTCTTACAGCTACCAACTGCAGCAAGATGACTTCCTGATACAATCCTTTAATCCAAACCCCTCCGGCAGGACAGAGGAATGAAAAGAAGTTCCAGAGACATTTTTTCCCCTTCAGCTATTCTCTTTAAGAGTTATGGATTTTTCTTTACTCTTTGAAGACATCTGTATTAACTTAAGCACACAACAGTAATCCTAACAAACCCAAAATTTACTAAAACAAAGAGAAAATGGAATCAAACCAAAATAAATTGTTTACTTAACATAGATGAATTTACAGTTCTCATACATTAAACTAGATAAGGCATAAACTAGATAAGCTTGACTTCAGATAAAAAAAAAGAAAAAAAGAATCCTATAGTTTATCCTTTGAAATTAAATATCCTTTCTGACCATACCAGTCAGCTTGTCAATGCTGCTTGCAGACAATTCTGTTTTTGTCTCCCAGAGATATGCTTAATAAACCCTGGTTAAGGTTTCCTAAACATTTTTCTCAACACAAAAAAAATGGGCTTTGGTAAACAATTTCAGTCTCCATTCTCCGAAGAGTTACACCATCGAGGAAACAAAAAACCTTAATTATGATTTATGACTGCCCTTTCAAGGTTTATGACCCAGCTCAAATATTGCCTTTTGCTAACCATCCTGGCTGGGTCTCTAGGTTTTGGCCAGACCCATGGGCAAATCTCATGTAAAGTACACTCCCTCCCTCTTCCACTTGTCACATGTGATGAGTTATAGACAAGGAATAAGGGTCACTCTTAAAATCAGCTTTGTTACAAAACAAAGTCCAATGGACATTTGGAAAAAATCAGTCTTGGTTGATGTCTCAAATGACAGTTTGCTCCTTTTTTCCACCTTTATGGGTCTCAGGACTTACATACACAGTTTTTGCAGGAGTACCCTGTGTCATTTAGCAGGTGGTATTTCCCTGATATAAGCAGAGCATGACTCTTGGACAGATATAATAAAAACTGATCTGTAATTGAAACTTTTACCATTTTGGAAGTATAATGAAAATGGCAGGCTTGTTCCTTCTCATACACAGCCATGGATGCAAACCTGCCAGCAAAAATGACTCAGATAAGCAGAAGTTCTTCCTGTTAAGCAAATAATGACAAACTGCAAACTGCAGAACAGGCTCCACACCGGGTCACCCACACCGAGGTACCAGAAGAATGAGGAGAGCAGTGGTGAGCAGATCCCATTGGTATCCTGTGATATTAAGTGTAACTATTCTCATCTTAGAGCATGGTCTAAGCCATTCTCAACCCTTTATTCTCCAGCCTCTCCAATAAATTTGAAATGAGAAAAAAATCCAACATCCCAAACAAGAAACACTGAAAGCCATGAAAGTAATGGAGGTATTACAGAGCTACCTAACACTATCTACAGTCTGTCTGATGTGATACAACCCCAGAGCTAAACCAGAGCTACTGTAATCAGCCATGAAAAAGAAGCATTCATGACTGGAAAGCAGATTCCTGCAGGAGAAGGTTAGCTCTTGTGGCTCCCAGACCTGGAACTATGTCACATACCATGTTTGGTGTAACTGGAGGCTTGGAAGAAGCCTTTCACCAGCAGGAATTCAGGGTGTGGCTGCACATTGGTTCCCTAAAGCCAAAAGCAAATGAACTGTGATCTCAGATCTGTTCAATAGAACATTGTATTTATTTCATTATTTTTTTAATCACGAAATCGTACATAGGATAGTCTTTCCAAGCTCCAGATCAAGTTAATTTCAGTCATTACAGAGGCAAGCAGAGTTACTCAAACATTCAATTAAAATAACCTTAGAGAACTGTATTTAAATTGTATCATCACTCTGATGATATCCAAAGCAAAACATAAAATAAAGGTCAAACTAGAGAACACTATGGAGCAAGTTAATACCCATGAAAAATGAGCACAAGGAAAACAAAACTATTCCCCAGTGAAAAATGGTGGCAGAGGAAGTGAGAAGGGATGTTATTCCTCTCCTTTATTGCTGCTCATCTAACAGAGAAAAAGAAGGGGAAAAGAAACTTCAAAATTTCTAATGGTAAAAAGACAACCCTGCCTTACCATATAATAAGGAAAGAAAGAGTTAGAAAGGAAGGTGCATAACTAAAATAGGACCTCACTGCTTGCACATCTCCCTCTCAAGCTCCAGGACACACACCCTGCCATAGGTGATTTTATTTTTTTTTTTTTAGTTTGCTCAACAGTTTCTTACAAGGAAATAATTTTGTAATTGACTTAAGACAAGGATTCCTTCTTAAAAACAACCAGAAAAAAGTCCTAATGCTTTGGTAATCTCTCTCTTAATCCTCTCTATACATTATCACTGGAAACGACTTCAAAAACTGATTAATCCAAAGATAATTATACTCAGCTGTTCACCAATGTGGAATAAAAATGTATTGGAAGGCAGCTAATACACATCTTCCTTAAAAAAAGAAATGAAATATTCTTTCAAAATGCTTTCAGATGTACATATTGATAATAACAACAAAAGCTAAGGAATCTCACTTAAGAATGTCAGCTGATTGCTTTCGAAATAAAGTTTTTCTCTATTTTATAGAGTTTCTGCACACATTTGAGATGAGTCCAAAAATCTACCAACACATTTAATTATTTCTACTGCAGAAATGTTTAGATAGCATGCCTCTGTCTGTGAGAAGGGAAAGGCCTCCTTGTTTTTACAGGAAAAATATGTAATATGTTAGCCATAAATTAGTATGCCACTTTGAGTAGTAACCATGAAAAATCAACCTTGATACAAAATTCAAATTATTCAGAAATACATTAATTTTAGATCCTGACCTTCTGGCTACCACTGCAGTAGAATACAATTAACACTTTTCTGAGGCTCTCACAATGTATATTCAGAGGGTTTATGACTAAGTGATATATGAAATGATACAAGGAACTCTTTGAAGTACTGCAGACAAAAAAGAACATTGAAAAATAGTATCTGCCAAGTTTACACACAAATATTCTGCATAAACAAAGCCAAGCTAAACACATCACCAGGATAGTTTCTTTACATGGTGAATTCAGACAAATATTATTTGCCTTACATTAAAAATATGACCGAATGGCAGAAGTCTGTTAACAAGATAATGTTTTAAAAGAAGAAAGTGAGGACAGTGTATTTTAAGGACTCATTTAAACTCTAGTGTCAGAAAAGTCAGCAGTTTTCATAATTGTTCATACTTGGGGAGGATGCTGGAAGAGTGGGAGCTGAGGCCCCATTTCAGGGGTAGGTAGGTGGGTACCAACACTGCTAAACATGCTGAGATGTTTTATTAAAAAATCTCCAAGTACTTTTAGTTTTAAAAACTGAATTATCCTATTGCCAAAACCCTACAAAAAGTGATTAACAATTATGAATGTGCACCCAGGTTCTGTGCAATCATTTATGGACTGCTGTAGGATCACCAACAGATGCACAACCCAAAACAAGTATTTGTGACATCTCTGCCTTAGTATTTGCAGTCATTTATGGAAGTAAAGGTAGGACCTTTTAATACTTGGGCTATAAAGGTGTGATTTACCAGGGCTCTTGACTACAGCATGGGATTCACCTGGGATTCAGGAATGCTCACCAGCACCCTCCACAGCAAGGAGCTGTTCCAAAGCTGGAGCAGCTGATGGAGAGCCCAGGCTGGGAGTGCTCAGCTGCCCTGCTGGAGTGCTGCCACTTGCACAAATAATTAAGTATTTATTCTAACATGGCACAAACCCTCAAATCCTAGATAGCTGCACTCTCCCTAAGGTTAGAGACCAAATGTCCATGTGTCTCACTTATCCACTAAATGTAAAAGCTTAAGATCATACTAGGCAGGAGAAACTAACTCTCATGTAGACTATTAATATTTCCAATGAATAAACATTCATCACTGTGATATTGACCATTAGTTTGTGCTTGGAATTTAATTTTTTCTCATCCCTATAGAAGCAAGAATTACAATTACAGTGGTTTTTCTTTTTTTAATTGTACTTTTAATTGTACCGACTATAGAAAGCAAAATTCTTACAAAAGCCAGGTATTATTAAAAGCCATACCTATTTCAATTTTCACAAAAGAATCTAGAGAAAGGAAATTATATGCTACATTTTCTTAATACATTATGCCTCCAGTGACCTTGAGTTCTGATGAAAACTGCCACCACTCATTTTTTTAATTACTAACACAAAGCTCTGGATTAGTTTAAGAGCTTATGAACTCTTCAATACTTCAAATACATTGTTAAAGGCAAAAATGTAAATGGCCTTCATTCATAACATTTTAAATGCAGGTGACAATTCTCACAATGCCACTGTAAGAAAGCAGAGGAAACCACTCTCAATGGGTTTGAATGACCCCAGGACAGAAGCTGGCATGTCCAGACCAGTGTGAGAGTGGAGATGGTCGTGAGATGCCCTCCACCACCACACAGGAGCACAGAGACAAACAGAAAAGGCCTTGTTCACACGTGCCTGGCAAAGAAGAGACCCCACAAGGTCAGGGCCTGAGGGGGAGAAAGCTCCTCAGACAGATCCCCACGAGTGCAGGACTGGGAAATGCTTTCACTGGAGATAGCCTGGCACCACTGTGCTCAAAACCAGGCTGATGATGGGATGGTAGCAGGAGCTGCATGGAGGTAGAAACCGGCAACAGAAAAAGTCTGTGGGATGATTCAGGCTAATTCTGGAGGAGAAAGCATTATCCTCCACTGGGTCATGTCCACAAATTGATTCCATGGCAAAATCCCACAGCTCAAACCATAAATGGATGTATTTGGCCGGTACACTCAATACTGGACTTGTTACAGGATACGGAGGTGCAGGATACTAAATATTATTCAAGAAAATATTTAATTTCCAAAGCTCATAGATAACTCTCCAAGAAGATACTAAGACCAGGTGACAGGGCAACTAATTTTTTCTAGTGCAATTCCTAGCATCCTACAGTTGATTTTTTGGTTTCCAAAGAACTTCAAACGCCTGTCCACAATCTAAAGCTGGGGGAGTGGAGTCTTTGAAAGGTTAAAGGGCCTGTCCAAGATCTGTAAATAGCAAAGACAAATCTCCAAGCTCCATCTCTCCTCCCTTACTCCACCATCATGAGTCAGAAATAATCCTGCACCAGAGCTTTATCCCAGCTCTGGTGCAGGGATTACAGAAATTATTTTGAAAGACTTCATATGGGAAAAATACATAGATGTAAAGTTCTGACATGAATTCTAAATAAGATTTTAAGAGAAGTAGAGTTTCAGTTCAATTGTCTGCTCCAGTTACAGTCTCTCTTCTAAAAATCAACTAAAAGAAACTAATTTCCAAACAACCAAGATGAATAAACAATCTTTTCAGCACAGCAGCAAATCAGGTAGATGGATGTCTTCAAGATACGAGTTCCAGGTTTCACATCTCATTACTGCCTACAGCCCTCCAGTCTCAATCCTGACACCAGCCAATAGCTTTTATGAATAAGCATGTTCTGGAAGAGATGCTGGACTACATGGCTGACAAACAGACAGATAAGATGGAACAGAAATACAAAACATCAAACATCCATTTACCACAGGTACCAGCCCAGGAGCCTGCAGTAATGTTTATGCAGATAAGAAAACAAAGATCAAAAAGAAAGCTATGCAAATAGTTTGCTTCTATTATTTATTATAAGATTTTGGCTTTGTAAATATAAATCAAATACAAATGTACAGCACTGCCAAGGAAATAAATTATATTAGATATCCATACATTAATATATTCCAGCAAACTAGTCTAAGGAAAAAATCTAGCCATAATTCAGTCAAGAATCTGTACAGAACCATACTATTAAATTTCTATGGTATGGGAAGAATAAGTTTAAGCAATACAATTCTTCAAATCATATCAAAAGCAAAATGACTGCAAACTCCTAAAGCAATGTTACTAATTTATCATTGTTACAGCTTAAGAATGTAGCCACATCACATAAATTGCTTCTCCCTCATGTAGTATCTTTGAATCGCTCAATTTGGAAAAAAAAAAAATCCGAACTGTATTACAAAGAGACTGCACTTTATAGCACAGGAGGTAGCAGACAGTGAAACAAGAAATAATATAATGGCATGAAGAATTATATGCATTTTGCATTGGACTTATCATTTATATGATAAATAACAAGTGCACAAAAATTTGAGACACTCAATTGTTTTTCTTGAAGAAAAAAATCTGTTTGGTATAGGGCAGCTAGTTGGAAAACACATAGATTTTTCAGTAATTCTGAAATGAAAGTAGTCAGTAACAGCTAAA
Organism: Urocynchramus pylzowi; assembly: GCA_013397555.1. Lineage (NCBI taxonomy): Eukaryota > Metazoa > Chordata > Aves > Passeriformes > Fringillidae > Urocynchramus > Urocynchramus pylzowi. The sequence continues at coordinate 275,493 of VZRH01004088.1, read as the reverse complement.
ATGTATCTCATACTGCAAAATGCCTTCCTAACCATTTTGGGATGTTACAAGGTGTACATCTACTTCAATTAAAAACAGGATAAAGATATTCAGAATCCTAAACAACAGCTTTGCCTTCCCTGGATCTCATCCAAGAACGAGTAGTAGACTTCATCTTTTTTTTCTCTCATAATTAAAAAAATGCTGGATTCCTCTTCCACTCAATTATGTATTTTTCTGCAAATCCCTATTTTCAAAGAACAAGAAGACAAAGAACAAGGGAAACATCAGGGCACTTTATTTCCTTTAGGTAATTCATCACACTGATACAATTTTGGTACCCTAAATTCTATTTCTCCCACATTCACGACCTGCTCACTGCTCTTCTTAACCGTAGTATCTGACTACTTCTCTGCTGAATTAAGTTTATTTTAGTCATTTTCCCACACCAAGAGCCTTCTCAGTTGTCCAACTGATTTGTTATAAATTTTCATGGATTATAGTCCACCTCCTTGACATCCTCCCCTCTCCTTCTTACATCTTGTTTCCTGCAGTCATGGGAAAGGGATATGAGATGTTTCATCTGTGCTCTGCCTGATTTTCTTGAAGATCTTTATTGCCTTTTTTTTCCTCATTTGCCAGCATCTCAAAAAGCCCAAAGATTTTGTAAAAAGCAGTACCAATCAATAAATTACAAATATTCTTTTAATTTACCCCAAAGCTCCTTTGAAAACTTAGTACACATAGTGAACATGAAAATGCTAATTAGAAGGAATAAAAAATAAACTGACTTATGTTTTAAGTGGCCACAGCTAACAGTTAGAAGAAAGCAAGCAACAGAAGTACATATTGGAAAGCAAATCTCATTATTAAAAAATGCAATAGTTCTTTTTATTCAGAGTGTTTTAGCTGCTGTGCTACATGAGGAAATGTGAGAAGTAATTCTATTGTCTCCATGTATTCAATTAAAAAAAAAATCTGTATTTTTAATAATTTATGATCCTAGACAAGAAAGTTTTCTTCTCAGTCTACTTTCTCTTGTTTTCCTTTAGAAAAGGAAAAGCTAGTGTAAAATCTATGCAACTATTTTTTGAGAAAGAATTAAACCAGACTGCCTGACCTGATAAGCCCTCTGGAAGACTCAACTGAAAGTCTAAGAAATAGAAAAGCTGAGCTGCAGGAAGATTGCACTGACTATTCTGGTACTAAGTCTCATGTCACATGTGCCACTCCCGTCTTTTTTAAGCAGAAATGACAATTCATGGCCAGTTGCTGACAGCCAGCTTCAACAGTACAGCAGATAAATTTGTTTAAGAAGGTCTGTCCTGCAGTTATGTCCAAGTTCACTTCCTGGCAGTGCTACAGGTTTCCTGTGACACCAGGGATGTTTCTTAACTGGCTAAAAAAAATTCTATATATTTTCTTGAGATTTTACAAATTGTCTTCATTTTTTGTAAAATGGAAAAAACGCCATCATACACATGCTGATTACTGAACTCTCCAGCCACTCTTGAACGATGGACATTCAGATTCCATGAGTGAACTCTCAGATTCAATGAGTGAACATTCCTGTTTAATTCTACTAAGAAAGAAATCCAAGAGGGTGTTTTCCAAGAGTAGGGCTCATGTTCAACAGTGCAAGCACCCTCTGAGCTGCAGCCTGAAACCAGACAATTTCCCTAACAATATTCAGTTCTCTTGAAAGTTCTGAGGCAGCTCCAGATTGCATCACAGTGAATGCCTCATCTCGCTGATGACAACAGAACTTCTTATGTACAGCAAAAAGTAAAAAAATGGGCTATGGGCAAATGTAAATTGAAACGCATTTCACTCTTCCCAGAGTTGAGACATTCACTCTGAATGAAAAAATAGCAGTACAGTGCTGGTACGAGAATTGCTAGCAAGATTAGTTGTCTCTTAGTGAATATTTTAAAGGAAGCTATTTCTCTTGAGGAAAACGATGCAACTTCTCAGGACATTTCTTCCCAAGTTATAAGTAGTTTCTCAATTTCTAAGTAACATTAATTTAGTTACTAAGTACAAAATTTGCTAGTTTTATTGTAGCACTTTCTTTAAAACTAATCTGGATATCATAGTAACAAGTGTTTTTCACTATTTCTAGAACCTAAGCATAATTCCATTTCCGGCTACTGTGGGGGTACCAGCAACTTGAAGTTCCAGCCACTAAACAATTTAGCATATTAAATCTGCTTGCCTTTTGCTTTTTCACTTGCCTCCACTTTCTCTCAATCTCATCTCTTCTTACTTCTGATTTTCTATTCTTCTAGTGCTAAAAGTATTGGCATATTATCTTTATCTCTTTCTGCCTTAAAAGCAGACCTGTTCACAGAATGAAATGGAAGTGTATGTCTTAGCAACTCTTCCCCCTCTAATTTATACTCCCAATGCCTCGTAATACAGCAAAGTGCTGATACTGCTACTTTACAGGGAGGAAACCATGCCATAGAGAAGTATCTTCAGAATCTGTTACAAGCACAAAAATGGGACTGGTAAATCATGGCAGAAACCTGATGAGTTACTCTCCCCAGCCCATGGTGGGCAGCTACAGCTCCTGGCTCACAATATTTCAGGTACAGCTCTCGTGAGGCTGCCAGTCATGGACCTGGCAGCAGGGCCATGCTGATGCCATGAGGGCTGAATAAATTCAGATCACTGGATTTGGAAGAAACCGGTCAACAAGGGTCGCTGAGCAAACACCAGCCTAGCATTTAACACTGAGACAAGCCTCAGCCTCCATTTTGGGAGCTCTCAGCTATCCAAAGGACAGGGTACACAAGTTTTAGCTCATATCACATAGGAATTTTAGTGTGCAGTCCCCACAGGGTGAGCCAGTTTGGCCCTATTTGCCCTACACAGTAAACACTTAAAAGTAGTAACAACACAACATGTGTGATATAGACATCATGTCAGGCTCCTCCATCTGAAATGCTCATGTTTAGATCCTACAGCCTCCAATCCACACTTACCCAGGCTGGCTGACTGGCTGTGTGCTGTCATCCTCACACTAATACTGTGGCTGAAATGGCTTTTTACTCTCTTCCACAATCACCTCCCTCTAGACATATTTGTAGAGATCATAAGAACCACAGGGATTGATCAAAGACATATTTACTGAATTTCTGGTGCATGACATGAAGCTACTTAAATATATGGGATTCTCCAGGGCTAAAGATGGAGAAGGTAACATAAGTAACAGCATCGTTTCAGCCTCTCTGTTGGAACACCAATGTCAACATCTAATTCACAACAAATCTAAATCCTAGCTTATTAATATAAGCAGGCTGTAAATAAAAGTAATAAAGATTAGGCATTATTACTGACTCAGCAAACAGATCTGCATGTTTCAACCAGATGCCTTCCCATCTGAGACACCTTTAAGGCCCACAAATACCAGTTCTTTCTCAAAATCAAGTTCTAACTAGAAGAACTGACTCTGCTAAAAGGAATCAGGAGAATCTTTTAATTTGAAGAAAACATTAAGTATCCTGAGCCTTTTCATTGTGCTGAAGAGAAGGAGTCCTAAAGAGAAATATGTCCTTAGCTTGGGGCCGCTAAAGTAATGTTGGCTACTTGAATCCTTGGAGGCAAGGGTCTCTAGCCTTTGGGATCAGCAACAAACCTCAGCTGAGTAAATTACAGGAATTAATTTAAGGAAAACTGACCATATGACTGTTCTCCTGCCTGAAAAGTTTGCTGTAATCCACTTCAGTTGATGGGGTAGAAAAAAGCAAACAAACTGGCCCAAGAGTTCTCACAGTACGTACAGCAGACATTCCACTACAGTCAATTTTGAGAAAGCAAGGGGGGAGGAGTGGTAAGCACTCCACTGTGGGCAGCAGCTGGATAAGGTTATTAGTGTTTTTTCCGCAAACCATCTTGGCAGGGGATCTTATCGCCTTGAACGTTTTTATGCCCACAGCACTTTGTAAGATTTGTTTTTCTTTTTTTTTTTTTTTTTTCCATTTTACTGTTGGAGAGCCATTACACAAAAAGCTGAGTCCAGAAGGCCTAGTGAAGGTACTCAATTTCAGCACCACAATTAACAGGGTGTGCAATTTAGGAAGTCTGATTAGTGGTTTTTATGCTTTGCTCTCTGTGAGATCAAAATAATTACACTCAATAACTAACACTGTCCAAGCAATTCTGCTGTAAATAGTCCTGGGCATCTCCAGTTAGCTTACAGTCAATGCACTATTTTGGTGACTTTATGCAAAATAGAAACAGTCCCCATCACAAATTTCTACTATAGACAAAAATAACACAAGCACATTAAGCTGCTTTCCCCTGTCACCCCCGATGAACTTCATATGGCAACCAGACCCAAAGCCCCTGCTGAGCCCCTGAAGCTGAATGTAAAACGGAAATATCACAAAAAAACACTGCCAGCATCCCAGAACATGACTCACACTGCGTAAGTACCAAATCACTACATTTAGAAGATTCTTGTCTGGTTACTTTGTGTGGATAGATCAAGCACTCTGAAACTCCATTTGCTGAAGGACGCAGACTGAGCGCCAAGGCTCCTAACTTGGTAGTTACCTCCTGTGCTAGTTAACTTCAGGCAAGTCACTGCATATCTCTTCACTACCATTTCCAAATGCAAAACTAATTACACTAATCCCTTTTCTGCAGCACTTAAACATCTATGCACAAAAAGAACTATCCAAAGAACTATTTATGTTACCAGAGCAAAGTAAAATACTGCATGGAAAGCCAAGGCCAAGTCTCTTCTGTCAATCTATCCCCCCTGACAAGTACAAACTCTTAGATACAGAAATTACTAAAAAATGCTGTTTAAAATCAATGGACCTTCCTGAGCAGAGTAAAATGGGGAACTGCTAAGGGAAAAACCACTGAAACAAGACAAGATGTAAACTATCCTAAGGGCCAGATTTTCAAAGATGACTGAAAACAGATACTATGTCCATACATGACGAGATTTTCAGAACCAACATTTATTCAAAGTCCTGCTAACAGCAATTGCAGCTAATTAGTGCTGCCTTTGCAAACAACTGCAACTTTAATCACTCTGATCATTGAAAATCTGACCCCAAGTAAACAAAATAAAACAACACTGCTAAAAGTTGCTTGTATGACTATTGTGGAAAACTTCTTTAGACAGAAATGGGACTTTTAAACTGCAGTTTAGCAATCCATAAATGCTAATGAGATCATGTGCTGTTTTGTCTTGTGATAATTTTTTCCTATTAAAATCTTGTTCTTTTTTTAACCTAATAAGCACATCACTAGTCTAAGCACGTTCATTCTTCAAAGTTTAAATTTACAGCTAAAATAAAGAGAGGTTGCTTACCAATAACCAGAATTATTTAAGACATGAATTCTTCCTGTATATTCAAACTACTGGGCTACATATATGTTCTTTCACTTAAGACCAGTCTTTTATCTTTGCAATGAATAAATATATAAGGTACTGACTGTGCCACTTTTGGTTTCTTCACAAACATAGAAAGAAAACTCAGATAAATTTTAAAAATTCTGAGGAAGAACAAAGTAATCAAAATAGAAAATGTTTATGTAAATGAAACATATTTTTAAAAAGTTGCCTATTGATAAATCAACTCTTTCTATTTTGAGGGCACTATTACAGTTCATCAGAGTGACTTCAACAGCTACACCTGGCCACTAAGCACCTGAGGGCATGGAGTCTTTTATAGAAACCATTCTAAGAGCACTAAGAGCACATGGTGAAGCCACTGATGGAGCGACAGACAGCATCACCTCCAGTACCTCAACTGTTCCTTAACAATGTTTTGTGCTCTGGAGAAGCACTCTGTAATGACAGTGGGAGATTCATCTTAGCAGTCTGATAGCAAATTTTGACAGTCTCCAACTGACTTCGACAGTCTGTGTGGAAATGGCTGAACTGTTAAACCCCCCAGAAAACACACAATGAATAGCCTGAAGCATTTAAATGTGAGAAAACAGAAGTAGACAACCCACGACATAAAAGTATAAAATAACAAATTCTGCTTTAGAGGCAGAACACCAGCAATAAAATTTTGCGTTTAAAGAAAACCTGCTGATTAAAAAGTAAAATTCTACCATTATTTGAGACAGAAAATGAAGAATGTTATTCATAAGAACATATGTGTCTCCTGCAAAAGCCTCTGAGGAAGTGGCCTTGATGAAAGCAGAAGTGGTTAACACCAAGCCCAAGACCTTAATGAGGCTAAGTGAGAATTCAAACTCTTTTACCCTTAAGCAGATATTCCATAACAGCTTTAATAAATGATACAGAAGGAGAAAAAAAAAAGGTAAGAAGCCACATGGATCTCATTCCCATAATGTGCAGCATGTGGATGCTAGATGGCTTTCCTTGTTGAAGTATTCCTGATTTTTTTCTCATAGGAAAAAGTCCACAGATGACAGAAAACTCCAACTAGACAGACACTAAAGTGGGTAAGATACCTGTCTGCGTCAGAGCACTGACAGATGGGGCTTCAACCCTTTCACTTACACACAACAGGCTGGCTGCTGTCACAAGGGCTTGTGATGGCATTTTCACTGAGTTTGATACAGAAGAAATAAGTAAAATTATTTAAGCTGGGTTACACAGAAAAATTCTTTCCAAAAACAAGGCCAAGCCTTTGAACAGACAAAAATTAAGAGAACATAAGTTTTCAGAAGCCCATACATTGTCATCAATTTTTCTGTTGCGTAAGTATATAGTACATTATTTACTATTTTTACTAGAAATGAAGTTATGTAAAAAGAACTACTAACAATAAGAAACACCAATTCTCTTTTTGTGAACGATCTATTTGACTTGGGTATGATTTCACTCACAAGTACTAGTGAAAAGCATTTTTCTTGAAATCATTTTCAAAATGAAAACTGTTTTTCTATCTACTTCTAGTATCTTTGTCTAATGGGGTACATATGTTTAGAGATGAAGCATCTCTAAACAGACAAGTTGTTTTTGGAAGAATACTGCGACAGTTCTTGTAAATATTAGTCTGCTATGGCTATGCAGTGTGATATAACACTGGATTATTTTGATCGCCTCTGGAAATCCATTCCAGGTTAATATTGACTATTATTATCAATCAGTTGATAGAGCAAGCTTGCAGCTTTGAAGTTCATATTTCTGCAAAATAACTCTCCACAACAGGATGTGGCTTGTGTTCTTTTTCACCTACCTCTTACTCTACAGTAACAAACAGCAAGTGCTTCCTATTATAATTTAAGCAGGATTCTGAGAGACTGAGTGGTAAATGATAAAATGTGCCTTTGTATGTAGAAGAGAAACATTTCTGTGCCAGCAGATGATTGCCATGTGCAGATCTGTGGTTGCCTAAGTCCTTTTGACATCACCACATAAATTGGCTCCCACTCCCTTGTTGACATACATGTAAAATCCATGCCTGATAACCTTGTAAAAATATATACAGTTTAACTACAATACAAACAAGCATTATTTTTCCTACCAGTGAATTATAACTATTCCTGCTGCACAATATATCATATGTTTAACAGTGCACACTACTCAGCAACTTAGCCTATTTCATAAACTCTGAAAACGTACCTCTTCTATGAATGCTATTACTGACTATGCCACTTCATATTTTTTCTGTACTGTATCATGCCACACAGTACTTATTCATGCACAAATACCAAATGTAATTTGGAGCAGGGATTTTCCTAACTTTTTTTATCCTGTGCTGTTATAAGTTTCCAAGTACATATGCATTACTATTTAAATAAACAACAGTAACAAAATCCAGATGAAATTTTACAGAAATGTAGGTACCCAGAATGCAATTAGCCAAACTGGAATTCAGCCAGGGCAACATCACTACTCTTGTAGAAAACACCAACAGATCATACAAATGGCTTGAATGGGTCAAAATTGTAAGTACATAAACATACACTTTAAATGAAATTCCCAGACACAATACACCATCATCTATCACCTTCTGATTATCCAGCATAGCTATCAAAAGTGCCAGAGCCTCATTAGCAAACACCTTCTCAAAGCTGCCTCCATTGCAGCCTGCTGTAGTCTGAGAGCAAGAAGTGAAGGTCATCATTTAAATTCAAGACAAAGCGAGTGTAAATCAGCGCTTCTGCCCGATGTGGGGCTCCTGCGACAGCGCTCACCAGCAGCTCTCCACCCGGTCTGGCAGCTCAGTTAATTTCATTAATTCAGAAGAAACGTTGGAAACCAGGGCTGTAATTTCAAGCTGTCAAGAGTTCTTTTTGTTTCTTAAATTTAGCAAGGTACATGTGAAAAGGTCTGGTACCCAGTGCAATATTGCTTCATGTATTGTTTGATAATCATCCGGTCACCACACCCACCAGAACGGGCTGAGCTCAAGGGATGCTTGTTTGCTCTCCTGCCAGGACTTCAGCCTTCTTTAACACTCTGTCCTTTGACAGCTCCTAAACTGCAATTCAGCCACCCAAACCTGCTTTTAAGAGGCATCTTCAGCTCTTCAAAACCTGAAAATATGTTGCATTAACACTGACACTTTGCTTTTATTGTCACTGAATTCTCATTTTCCTTTGACATGCTGCTGATTTCAGCACCGTTCTTTCTTTAAACTCACCCAGTTGCCTTCCATGACTGAATTCCCTATTTACTGGTAAAGAAATACACAGTGAGGACATAGCACATTCGTCTGAGTTTGCAGCCCTTTCAATGTTCTTCCAAATGAATGAGAGCAAAAGTATCAGATCCCTATAAAAAGTGTCTCACTGAGGTCTTACTCAGCAGTGGGATGGCATTCTTTTAAACCTTTAGCCAAATTCCAACTCTGTTGTCCAGCTCCTCATGTATATATATCATGACATTACTTCAAAAAAGGAATGACATCCCAGAATGCCCAGATGAAAGTATAACAAAGAAGTTGTACCAATTTTGTAATAAACTAACATAATAAAGCAGAGGAGCTATTGGAAGTCAGAGAGTGAAACCACTGAAAAATTCACTAATTAAGAAAACACCAAAAAAGATGGACAACTGACCCTCTCCTCTGTTTAGATTCTCTCTGCTGAAGGTACAGAGAAATACTTAACATGACCATAACTTCTCATCTGATGAAGCTTTCGGTGTAGATCAGGAAAGCACAAGGAAATAGGCCAAGGGATCCAGACACAAACAGATGGAATTGGCATGTTTGCATTCTGAGCCTTCATGGAACAAGAGGGAAATACAGTTCCCATCTTCATATGAAACACGACTTTCTTGTTCCGCCTGCACTCAGACAGACAACTACCTCACAAGAGCATGAACTTCTCTTTTCATCTCTGCAGGGAAATAACTGAAAAGCACATGGGTGACCCTTTAAAACCTCTGGTGACAAGTGCATCACTGCCAAAGAATTTACCATCCATCTCTGGACAAGATACTTGCCTATTGCATACCAAGAGGAGATTTATTTGATTGTGAGTACATCCCTCTCAAAAAATACAGGACACTTAAAGGCACACAACATCTTCCTCTGCTTTTCACTGCCACCTATTAGCTGCTGCTACACTTTTCATGTATTTAGATTATTGGATTGCTATAGCTGCAGCATTTAAGTCAAAGGTGTTAAGTTTTCTAGTTGATATTGACATAAAATATAACCTTCTCCCACTTTCTTTCACATGATTATACTTACAGACTAAGCCATTTTCAGAGTAATATTTAAATTCAGAAAGTTATTTGGGGTTATAATTTTAAAACGTGGCTTTCATTTTCATGCTCACAAACTATGTCTGTTATGAAAATATTTCATACAAGCTGCTGCCTAATTAGATGACCTAATGTTACAAAACTCTGTATTTAAAAGTAAAAGAACTGCCAAAGAATATCAAAATCAGATTTTTTCCTTTGTTTGCTATGATGTGCTTTTTTCTACTTATATTATGTACAGAACAAAAAGGAATTGAGTGATAAGACCATGAATTCGCATCGTGTTTTCCTTTATAATCTTCATCAGTCAACTGAGGTGTTCATAGTTTTGTTTGCTTTTTGTTTTTTCTTTTTTATTTTCAAAAGTGTCATTTAGAAGCCAATAAACCAACGTGTATTACTGAACACTTTAACAGTGTCCAATAGCTAGATGACCTAACTGCACAGTGATCAAATGATTTAACTGCTAGATCAATGAATGCAGCATGAATTAAAATGGCTGCAAGCTTTTCCAGGCATAAGATGAGACCTAAAAAAAAAAAAAAAAAAGGTACCTTACTTTTTATTTCACATTTAAAGAAAATGTAGTCATTCATTTTAAAAAGAAAAAAATACATGTTTTCCCAACAGAAATAACACAGCTTTTTTCTAATATATAGTGACTAATCCATATATTTTAATTGTCAAAGATCTGACTACATTTTGCCGTTCTCATACTGAATAACCTCACTCAAGAAAAAAAGCAGTCTCTGCTCAGGAAACATAATGGTGTTAGGATCTGGTCCAAAGTGAACTGTTATCTCACGCGTGAAGATAATGAATGTTAATTTAAAATAATGTTCTTTCAACTCCAGGGTTTTTTTCATACAATCAATCAGGCCTGAAAGTGTGTGTGTGCGCGCTCTCTCTCTCATGCACTCTCTCTGTCACTCACCCATGAACACTTCATTTTATATTCTCATTCCCAGAGATTCAGGAGAAAATTTTCTGCAGGTGTAAACTAATATTGCTCCACTAAAGTCAACAGAGCTGCACCAAATGACATTAGCAAAGTCAGTGGTCCTGTCTCCTATGACAAAGGTGCACCTCCCACCTAACGTGCATCTCACAACAGACTCTCCCTTTCTTCTTTTCATATGTGCATTTCCCAGCTCTTACTGGTACTAAGCAGACAACCACTACAGGCTTTCACTAACTGGCCCCTCGAGGTCTCTCATCTCCATCAAATCCCTCAGAGAAGCAGGTGTAACATGGCTGTTTCCTGCAACCTCAGAAGAATCTCTTGGAAAATGTGCAAAGAGAAAGAGCACTGCAGTAGGAGGCTGCAAGGCATGAGGAAAGGACAGAACAGACTTGACCTAAAAAGCAGTAGGTTTCAACATAACAGCTAAAATATTCAGTTATTACAGGAATCATAAATTAGAACATTCAAAAAATGGAGCAAATAAAACTTGTGTAAAAACAGGAAACAATACATAATCTAAATTACTATTGTTTGGAATAGTATGGAAAACAAGTATTCTGTAGCTTTCTACCTCAGAAAATTGCCTCATTTTTGACACTTTTTAGGAGACATCTGATAGCTTGAAACAAGACTCTGGATTACATGACACACTAGTTTGATCAAGAAAGGCAGTTCTTCTGGAAGAAGAGCCAAGCGGAAATTTGGATACCATTCCTTCCCACTGGCCCAGGAAATACTGCAACTGCTTATCCACTAACTTGGCAGAGCAAACCATGTTCAGCTCCTCACTCCTTGGTGCACCTGCACTCCAAGAATCTGCGCCACCACGCAGCTTTAGCTGATATTTATTGGTATTTCCTGTGCCTGTGTGAGGAAAAAAAGTCCTTCCATTCTATTGAAAGCTCCATGTTTTCAGGAATTAGTGCTACAACTTAGACTATTACTTGGTTGACTAGAAAATGGGTGATTTTTATGCTACTTTTTAAAACTATTGAGAAAAAGAATATCAGCATGAATTAAAAAAAAATCCCCAAAACAATAAAACTGGCTCCTGGAGATGATTGACTCTTAATCTGTGTTTCCTAAAAGGTGCAAGTTCAATAACAAGAGGAAATTTCATGTCTGGAACCAGAGAGAAGTTAGGAGTATGCTTCCAATTAGGAGATTTACAAAGAAGCCTTCTGAGAGCCAGCAGAGTGGAAAGTGTGCAGGAAAAGGAAGAATCTCTTTCTTACAACAAATATTTCCTGCAAGTCTACTTATTTCAGGTCAGTGTAAGCAGAAGATGAACACACAGCTACAAAACTGAAAGATACAATTACAGACTGGGAGTGTCCATGTTTCTCACTTTCCAACACTGTCAGTCTGAAATGCTCCCAGGTATGCACCAGCACTCTCCTTCAAAAAGTTATGTCAGTGAAACAAAACATTTTCTTTTAACATGTAAAAAAACAACCAACCAACCAACCAATATTTTAATATGGCAGCTTTCAAACTGCCTGACATTCCATTCTAGTCAGACTGCTAAGAGGTCAGACACCCTGAGTTATCTGTTACCAAAATGTAACATCCCTTCTCACTGTTCCTCATATTTTACTATCACCAAGAGGTTTTAAGAAAGCTCTTTCTATTTGGGGGAAAAAAATAAATTATTCTCTTTATTATTCTTTTTTTTTTTTATATTATAACCAATGCCAAATTATTCAGTGTGCCATATTGTATTCAAATGTCAGCTTGCATGTAATGACTGACACTGAAGCTTCCTGTGATAAATCCATGCAGCCAGTTCTTAAGAACGTCCTAAATTCTCAACTAGACTTATGTGAAGCTAAAAACGGTGTCAGTCTGGTTCCTAGGAAAACAAATAATAACAATTCTTCACTTTTAATTAAAGTTTCCTGCGATTTTGAGTGTTTAACAAAGAAGGAACAGAAGCACAAGGTGAGGAGAACATTACTCACTCTCAACAATTTGTTGCATGGAACAAAAAGGATTGTCTGGATTTGCCTACTGTTTGCAGGTGAATGATAAAAACAGGATGAATCAAGATAAATTTCAGAAATCAGGTTTTTAATTTATGCTCTATGGTAAAAAAATTAATTGATTACTTATCCTGCACATTCCCAATTTCCATAATTTTGAAACTATGTTAAAATACACAGTTCCCTGACATACCTGTTTTCTAGCTTTTCCTGATGTAAGAATAAACCTTTCTCCTCATAATGGTATTGGCTTTTCCAGTAGGAATTTCTTTTTTCACCATTTTTATCTATAATTAAGGTTTTCCATAACACACAGGATTTAAGATATACAGAAAATGGCAGAAATCACTAACAGAAAAATATTATCCACATTTTCTCTGTTCTTTTCCTAAGCACTAAACTCCTTCAAAGACTAATGTACAATTTAGGAAAAATGCCTTAACTTCAATGGAAACAAACATTAATGTAAAATTTAGCATGTGCAAAAAAATCAAGTCACACTGTTGATATTGAAAAGGTGTAAAAATGCCCATGTAACACTGCTATGTAGCTCCATAGAAGAATTAAAAATACAGCATTACATAAAATTATATTGGCACAACTAATTTTGACTGTGTTCTTCCTTGAATATTGGAGTCATACATAAGGTTTTAATTTTTAAAACTATTTTGTGGAACTAAACTTGTTCATCAGTATGCTCTAAGACCTATGCATTTTCATGCCTGTGGGAAACAAGTGCTTATATGATCAAGGTCTCCATCATTATATTAATATTAATCTATGGGTAACAATGAGTTTTCTGCAGTGAATATCAATTTTCATCAGTGAACAATCAGTGACTGTGTGGCCTGTGATTACATTTTATGAAATAGCAATTCTTTTGTTTTGATTCTGTACAATTTTAAACCTGGATCCTAGTAATTGCTTGGGAGAAGGAGATTGTGCATAAACTCTGGGTTTCAGCTTGTCTCTGAAGTCAATGACAGCTCATAAGACACTGATCACAAAATTAACAACTGACCAAAAGGAAAACTGGAGAAACCCTACTCCATTCTGAGGCAGCATTTCCACTTTAATTTGTGCATGCGAATGCACACACTGCAGTGTTATGCAAGGCACAGACTCTGTCCTCTTTGGAAGTTTTCTTTTACTAGCAATGACACCAAGAAAATAGTAATAAGGCACAAGCAGCCAGTGCAGACTTGGTTGGTGCTTGGTTTCTGGCTTGAGAAGTATCAGTAATTGCAAACAGGTATCTGTAGTGTGAGATCCTCTCTTACTGAATGCAGAAATGTTGTGTGAGACTTAACAGAAAATGATAGCATGCTAAGAAAGATAAAGCTCTCTGATCAGCCTCTCAGATCTTAAAGATTTGTTGAGCAATAAACATATCTTACATACTTTTAATTTCTTTTTCACTGCATACTATTTCTAGCTACTTTGGGATTCTGCTAATCATTTTCTCTCAACTCCATTTTGTTTCACTTCATCGCTTTTCCAGAAGGTTCAAATAAAACCTAAGGTTGACAGACAAGAATCGCTCTGCTAAAATTAGTGAACTAAGTGCCATGTCCCATGAGTCACAGCATGCAGCTCCCATCCAGCTCTCTTTAAAAGACCAGATAACAATGCCATGCCCTAAGTGCATGGGATCAAAGTACAAATACCCACTTGCCAAAACACTGCTTTGGAGTACTACACTACACCTACCAGCAGAGTCCTATGCTCTGTAACCAAAATATTGTTAAGTCAGCTGCATTAAAACCATAGATTTGAATATAATGCAAGTTGGTTTATATTTAACATAGTAACAAACATAGGAGAAATGAGAGGTAAGAAGGAATATGTTTAACTCTTCTTTTTCAAAATTACTAGACATCAAATCAATAGTATCCTATTACAGATAAAAAATTAATTAAGACAATGAGCCCAGTTCTTTGCATGCAAAAAATACAATTTCCATAAAAATGGTGAGTGGGATATTACTGCTATTTTTGTTGGCATGTTTAAATTAATTTTTAATGAGTAAGTGGATTTTAGTACTTTAAATTTCAATGTGTTTGGTGTTAAATTTATTAAGAATTAGTTTTATATGATAGTATGAGTGAGAGTTGTATGAAGACTCATAATCATGAATTCACAATGTTTTATTCTGCAATAATTTAATCACAGAATTTAAAACTAAACACAGTGTAAAGGTACATGCAAAGATATCCTGATTGTTAGTAAGTACACCAATAAACCATATTTTACTTATATTTTTAATACATTTCTAATTTTGAAATTACAAATAGTACTGCCTTTTTATCAATAACATACTTTAAACTCAAATACATTTCTCTGTATTTTTATAACAGACACCTTTTGCATTCTAGTGAAGTGTAAAATGAGAGATTGGAAGAAAATGAAAACCAGTCTTTTTGTACACAAAACTCTCAATAGCTACACTTTGGGTTTATTTACGTGGTACAGCTACAGGATCAGGCTCTGATGGGATATTACCAAAGCTGGCTAAAATTAGACACCATGAGCTTTAACTTGGGTTCATGGACATGTCAGTATGTATCACCACTGTGCCTGCTGTAGCCTGCCCACAGGACTAAAAGATCCTGGTCACTTCAGGGACAAAAAAAAAAAAAAAAAAAAAAAGCGAGAAATAAATATGAATGAAATATTACTAAAACGCTAGGTTTACCCCTTTTTTTTTCCCCCCCATAAAATCCAATATTCACAGCATGATAGAAATAAATAAAAAGACAGAGTTCAAGCTTTCACAATTTACTTGATTGCAGACATTGGTTTAAAAAGATGATAAAATTGTGTTTAAATACGACAATTGAAAATAAAAAAAATGTGGTGAAAAAAAATGGGCTCAATCCAGCCCTGGTGTTTCTGGGAGCTGTATGTGGAGAGGCCTTGGAAACCACACAACCCCATGTGCCACAGGAGTTCACCTGTGCAGGCTTGAGGCCACAGTGTTTATTGTACTGTACACAGCCACTCTGATGTCCA
Organism: Urocynchramus pylzowi; assembly: GCA_013397555.1. Taxonomy (NCBI): domain Eukaryota; kingdom Metazoa; phylum Chordata; class Aves; order Passeriformes; family Fringillidae; genus Urocynchramus; species Urocynchramus pylzowi. The sequence continues at coordinate 259,895 of VZRH01004088.1, read as the reverse complement.
TCAGCTACCTCCACTACACCCAGGAATGAAGGGGCTTGTGGAGGTTTCCACATTTGGTTTGCACTTCATATGCTTTCAGCAATAACAAATAAAGAAATTCCTGTAATGGAGTCATTACGTCATCTTATAAACTACCTACTTTGCAGGCTGTACTCTCGCGACTGAAGATTAAACCTTAGAACAATAACCCAATTATGAGCTAAATTTACATTCAACTGATGAAAAATGATCCAGAACCTGACAAGAATAATCTTTGTTCACAATGTTTAGCACAAGCAACACTGACAGCCTAAAATGTATGAGCTATATAAAAGATGACATACACTGCACTGCCCAGCTACCAAGGGCACCATGCTCCAGGTACTACACACATAATGTGGGAGTGTTCACCACATCCTGAGACTAAACAAACCCAACAAAAACCCCAACAAAAACCAAGGCACAAAACTGTCTGCAGATAAGGAACGTGATCCTACATTACCACCTAAACAATCAGCAGAAGAAAGATGGCTAAACAAAGTCCTATTATATGGAAGGAAAACCACTGCAATCAATAAAATTGCAAGATTTTAAACAAATTTATATATTTGCTGGTTAAATATGAGAAAAATAATTGCTCCAACAATTCTGACCTAACTTTTGAAAAAAAAATCTCCAAACTCTACTTCATTCAGGAAAGTAAAATCTTGTGTGCATTCATCGGTAATTTTAAACAATTCCACATTTTACGAACCAAGCTCATCACTGGAGTGAGGCACATATACCTTGTGGAGATTAATTTTGTTTACAGTTCTAGTTAGCATTTGTGACAAACTGCATTATGGGTAAAAGACATCTTTTACTGACATTTACGCTAATCTGGATCTAGCTAAAAAGTCATTTAAGAAGCAAATCAGAAATCTCCTGAAGACATCTTCATCATAACCTTGTCCCTTTTTCAGAACTTTTAGCCTGGACTGATTCACACTGCCTGAAGTCTTCACACACTTCCAGAGATAAATGCCCTGAAAGACTGTGGAAGGCAGATACTATGAAAATTAGTTACAGGTATGTCCAAAATTTGTGAACTGTAGCTGACTGAAATTGGGTCCTCAATTTCAAAACATGTCTCCTAGTTCTAAAATTCCCCCTCATTCTCAAACTGTGTGAAAGGAAACAATTTGCTAACTAACTAGATAATGCAGGCATCTATGGAGATGTTTAGATGCCTAAAATCAAGAAAAAATCTTCAATGTTATCTTTTATCTATTTCCTTGTGAGGTATTTTATTCTAACCCAGCGATTGCAGATGGCACAGTTCAGTGGTCCCCAAGCTGTGGTGCACTGGTGGAAATGCACAAGAAATGCACAACAGTCTACATGGAGCCACTTCAAGGTGAGCTTAAGGCCAAATTCATGGTCATCTGCTCAGGGAGCACCATGTCACTAACAGCATCCAGTATGTTTTATTTACGTGCAGGCAGAAATACCAAGCACACTTCACAGCCTTTCACCGTCTCACTTGCTTTTGAGATGACCCCAAGCCAAAATACACGACCCAGGCTCTTCTGCTGCAGAAGCCTCAGGTCATGCTGAACAATTCCTTCTCCTCTCTGCTCCAAGGCAGGGGAAACCCAGGACACTTGAACAGCAGACACCCACAGAATTCCTAGTGCCTGCAAGCAGTAAGGACACCCAGCACACAAACTACCGTCACACATCGTGTGCACATCAATTCCAGTCATGAAATTCTTGTCACTCCAATAGTGCTCACTTTTTTCCTGAAAAGTTATGAGGCATTGCTCTGCCTCATACTGCAGAAGGACCTCGCCAAACTATTAAGAATTTTGGTTTCTGGTGAACAAACTCAATTTGGTTTTTTCTACATTTATATTTAATAGCTGCCAAGTGCTTGCTTAGATTTAAAAAACAAAACAATCAACAACTTCAGAGGTGAACTACCTGTAAAAGTTTTGCTACAAAGCTTCAAACTGTTGAAGAGGATCTTCTAGCACATCACCAAAGTTTTAAGACCTCCTCCCAATATCCACAGACTCCCAACTCCCCTCACAAAGCTGACTTCAACACAAGACAATTTCCATCACATTATCCAGTTCATGAGGTGGAGAGGAAGAGTCATTTTTCTCACTCAGACCTTTGCTACTGAACCCAATACCAAGTATTAGCTGCAGATGCAGAGACCACCATCCATAGCACAACCAACAAAGCCATAAACATTTTTTCTCACTAAAACCAAACTCACCATCAGCAAGATAAAGTGCTCTCTGTTGAACTACTTACCCCAAGAACCATCCCCCTCCCTCCCTTCCCCATGCAACTATCTGGTCAAAGCAGAGAGGGTTTGTTTAGGCATGGAAAAGCTGGCATTTTAAGGCCATAAATCCACAGTGGGAATTAATTAATGCCATAAATCCCATAAAAGTGGAAATTATTTTGTGGGCACTTCCACTTTTATACAAAACATTAGTCAGCAAACAGTCGACTTCCCTAAAGACTTTCTGTAGCACACTCAAGAGTGGTTGATAATTTAAAAAAAAAAAAAAAAAAAAAAGTGGAGAGATGCCAGGTCCTTTATACTGAAGGATGAGGAACTCAAAAAACCCAAAGGAGTGCAACCTGAACCACAAACTGGCAATTCCCCTCCCATTTTCCCCCTCCTCACACCTGCCTCATTCACCCCTAAAGAATTAAACCATTTCCTACAAAAGCAAGAGAAATGAAAAAATATCAGCGTTAAGTAGAACAAGAAAGCATTTTCCACTCCCTTTCTTTTCTATTGCAATAAGATCACAAAACTAGAAAAAATATAATTACTCCAACAATACAGAGACCATGCCAGATGATTCCAAGTTAAATTATAAAATCAAACAGCACCAAATTAAAGTTTTTTCACTCCTTTATCTCTTCTCAAACCACCCCATCTCTAGCATCTGTAAAGTTCACAGAAGACCAAAAAGCAAATTCCCAAGCCTGCTGGTTTCCAGATAAGCCCCAAAAGACACACTAAGTTTCCCAAATCCTTAACATCAGCATTTTACGGGGGGGCTGTTGTCTGGAACACACGGAAGGTCAGGAAAGAGCACAGAAGCTCCCCATCATCCTTACCACGGGCACTCCCACACCTACACTTCCATCCTTTCCCCGAAAAAAAAGGAGACAGGCCTCTGAGCAGCCCCGAGGGAGGGGTGAAGGCGAACACCCCACAAAGTGCACCGCGGGCAGTTATCTGCAGATACGGCTTCGGGGGTGCACACACACAAAGCTCCCCAGAACGCAAACAAAAGCGAGTCCGTCGCCAGTTCGCATTCCCCGAACCGCCGAGCCCGGCACAGCCCCGGGAGGGCCCTTCCCTGGGGTTCACCCTTTCCCCGTCCCCTCCCCTGCCCCCCGCGGGCACGGCAGCCATGGCCCCTCGCCCGGCC
>VZRH01004088.1:195470-256423 GCA_013397555.1 Urocynchramus pylzowi | reverse complement strand
GATCTCTCGCCTGTGGACCCTCGGCGCTGTCGAGCAGCTGCCATTACTCGGGCCAAGACCCGTCCTCCAAGCAGGCATCCCCCTCCCCAGCGAGGAAATGCGGCGGCGGCGGGGGTGTGTGAGCGAAAGGAAAGCGGGGGAGAGTGGGGAGCAAACCGGTCGCCCCGCGTGCGGGAGAGAGCGGGGCCGGGGGATGACGGGGCTGAGGCCGGGCTGCACCACACCCTGCCCGGCCTCNTGGGGACAAAAATAATCGCCGTTAATAATCACACGCGCTCCGCCGCCGTCCCCTTCTCCTCCTCGGTTTCCAAGCGGGCTGCCAGATAATCCTGCCCACTCCGAAAAATGAAATAATAATAATAATAAAAAAATCCCGCCTTCCATCTCCCCCCCGCAGCCCCACAGATTTTATTATTAAGTATAATTGCTCCCCCCTCCTCGTACGGCACCCCGCGGGNCGGGGGCGCGGGGGACCCGCCGCCGCCTCCCAGCCGAAATTCGACCGGGGAAGGTGTGGGGACAAAAATAATCGCCGTTAATAATCACACGCGCTCCGCCGCCGTCCCCTTCTCCTCCTCGGTTTCCAAGCGGGCTGCCAGATAATCCTGCCCACTCCGANACCCCCCCTCCCGCACACACACCCCTCCTCCCCAGACTTAAAAGTCTCTCTCACCTTGTGCTGCTGGCGCTGCTTCTGCTGCTGCAGGGGGGGAGAAGTTAAGCCAGGGGAAACTTTTCAATCCCTTCCCCAGGCCGCTGCTGCCTCCTCCTTCCACATATTTTTCCCCTCAGAGTTTTATTGTGTCTGAATTTTCTCTCTCTCTCTCCTCTTCTGTCTGTCCACAGTTCAGGTTTCTGGGGTAAACAGGGTTTAGGATGGTGCTAGGGATATTTGGGAGAAGGAGAACTCTAGTGGTCTCTGCTGGAGTTGCTGTTTGTTTCTTTTATTATTTTTTTTTAATAATACATTTGAAACGGATATTTAACTATTTATTATGTATGTATTTGGTCATACTCTTAGGTCTGGACCCTTTCTTGTTGCAGAGGGAAAATGTGGTGCTTATCCAGTCTTGATACATGAAAATTCCTCCTATCATGAAGTCCAACTTGGAGAAATGACAGATAATGTTTTTGAAAGTAGACACTCACCTTGAGCAACAAAAACTAAAACATAGACAATCAACGGTCTGCCTCAGAGTTGTCAATATGTCGTCAGCTGTAGATCACAGAAGCATAGAATCATTTGAATTGGAAAAGACCTTTATGATCATTGAGTCCAACTGTTAGCCATACTTGCACTGCAGGGTAGGGAAATACATATTAATACAAAATACATAACTTTATAGGAACATATATGTATATATGTAAGTAGCAAGAAAATGTATTTTTTATATTTTTAATGGACTATGAGATAAATATTAATAAATGTCTATGGAAATATATTCTAAAGTTTCTGAAATTCTTCAGGAATTATTAAATGGGTAAGTAACACTTCACAATTAATTAACTTGACTAAAATTTTACTTTTATTAAAATATACTGCAAGTTTAGTTCTATAAACATTTATGCATGCAAAAAAATTTAGTCATATGAGTAGTCATTAATATTACAGAAACAGTAGAAGGAAATAGTAGTGCTAATGTTAAAAAAGAAGCATCCATTGTGCCTGGTCAGTCAAAGATTAAACAGTTTGCACACTGAACAGTGGAAGTTTCTCCAGTGTCCAGTAAATAAGATTTCTGGTAGTGTCTAAACCCAGTTTCTTTGAGACTGCTGCATCAGGACATTACATCCACTTCAAAAATAAAATGAAAATAATGGTTAGTTGCACAGCTGTGTCTTACTTCTATTATGTATTTAAATATGAAAGAATGTTTTACATTATCTAAAATAAATAGATAGGAAAGAAAGTGCTGGTAATCTGCTCTCCAAGAGTGCTTGAGGCATTGGGCAGATACCCAATAGTGGTACTATAATTTATTAACTGTATTATATTGCTTGTATTAATAAAAAAGCAAATGAAATTTACAAGTAATTTTTTAAGTAAAAAGGGGTTTACCATCAATATAATTACAAAAAGACTACCTTATGTTAAGCATGTATTTGTGATGTTTGGCTGTGATTTCATTAAGGCATGTCATTTTCAAAAGAAGTTTGATAGAAATATATGCCAAGTTTCCATGGGATATTACTGGCTTGCCTGTCCTAGCTTTCTTTGAAACCTTCTCTGTTCAAATTGCATCTGAGCTATATTTATACACAGGGGGGAAAAGAAGAATTTGGGGTCATTACAGTTTCTGCTGTTTCTACCATGCAGTCAAGCCAACAGCTCTGCTCAAGCTGACATGGTTAAGGCACACTGATTTTTGCATCCAGAATCAGAGGACAAACATAGCTAGCAGTCACATAACCATTTTTAATTCTTCACCCCAAGCAGTCAGACATCCCCAACAACCTGGGTTGGCTGCGGGGATTTGCCATAACTCCAAAACAAAGCTCCAAAGCCAGTCTCAGCTTCTCCAGTGAAAGATTTATTGCTCTGTCACAGTGCCTTCTCCTTACCTATGTAAATATTTATTTAAGGCAGAAGTTCAGCTATCTTCAGTATAAAGAGGTTTTAGCCTTTTATCTCTCACAGGACCCATGGAGAGCTGTCAAATAAATACTTAGGCCACAGTTTCACCAGCAAGAAAGCACATGGAGGGCGGAAGCCTTATGGCTTGCCTACCATACAGGTTTTTACCTGGAGTCTACCACTTGCCAGCAATCTCCTGTACTTAACGCATTTATAAATGCTAGTCTGGACCACCTCCAAATATTTGTTTCAGGATACAAATATTTGATTTTAGAAAGAACAAGGTATCCTAAAGCAAACATGATAGGGAGTGTCTGCAACCATAGCCACGTTACATTCTCTGAGCAGGGGGGCAGTGAATTAAATCAAGTGTAGAAAGACAGGCATAGAGCTTATAAATGGGTGTTCATGGGCCTGGTTTTGGGGTGTTTTGATATCCTCATTAGACCTCCTGAGTAGCTGTTTGCATTATAGAGCCTTCAGGATGAACGTTGAAGGTTCAAAAGGAAACATTTTTGTCTCGTTTTGACTTATTTTTGTTGTATTGTGAAGACTTTTTAATGCTCGTCAGCGTAGAGCTTTGAAGCCCGGCTAGCCGGCTGGGCTAGCCGCAGTACCGGGTGTCTAACACGAGCCCTGCGGCGGGTCCCTCCCGGCCATTCACTTTCACTGGGAGCGGGGTCGGGAGCGCCGAGCCCGGCAGACAATGGGAAGGAAATCCCCCCTCCCCCAGCCCCGGCCGCAGCGAGTTTCCTCATCGGCACGGGGAAATGTTTGCTCCAACAAAAAGCGGGCTCGGGGCCGTCTGCAGCCCCCCTTCCCCGGGCCGAGGGCGGGGGCGGTGCGAGGCCGCAGGGCCGCATTTCCTCCCGCCCGGCCGGCTGGGAAGGGCCCGGGCAAGGCGAGCAGGAGCCGCGGCTCTGGGGCAGGAGCGGCCCCTCTCGGGCTGCAGTGGCTCGGTTGGGGAAAGGATTGGCCGGTCCAAAAGGTTCATGGTGAGGGCTCAAGACGCCTGCTTGCTTACGTGGCTGTGGGGAGAGAAAACGCACCACTGCGTCAGTGTTAGAAAGAAAACGTGATAAACGTGATAAAGTTACTTCCTTCCGAGTAGAAAGTACTTGCCATAGGAATACATCGGTCTGCATTTGTGCTGTGTGCTTTTGCCAGTAGTGCTGCACTGGTGTGTAAACAGGCGATTTATAGGCACCGCTCCCCTTGGAAAGGGACTTGGAGGGGGAAGAAGAAGCTGCATAAACAAGAAATACAGAATTAGCATCATCCAGACCAAGAATATAATCTACTGCCGTGAATGAATCAAAAGGGATACCAGGCAGGTTCATTGGCAAAAAAATTCTTTGCAGGTTGTAGACACACAAACCATGGCTTGGGAAATCCCTGAGCTGACCACAGTTGGAGGCTGGGACATGAATACCCTCTGTCCTGGTTGTTACATGTTCCCCCAGGTATATCCACTACACTTTCCAGGTGTGAGAAGACCAACACTGCCTAGTGTCATGCAGACTGGTAAATATGCCTCCCTGTTCCTTTTAAATGCTACTCTTCCCACCCTCCTTTTCAAAAGATCATTCTATTTTCAGTTCTAATACTGGAGAACACAATCCTGCGTGTATATGGCTTTTTCTTCTGCTATTCTCTTGCTTCAGTGGTACAACCATCAAACCTGCAGGTGAACAAGCACATCATTGCTGGTAGGTTCCAGGTGCTGGGCTTGGTACCATGAAATCATCCATTGAATGCTGCCCTTTGGAGAAAGGAGTGTTGTGTCCTCTCCATCGCAGCACTTGTGCTAGGCTAATGAATGTACATCCCTGCCTTCTCTAGGACTTTCTACCATTTTTCTGGCTGAACCAAACCCACCCACTATAAGCCCAAGTCTTTATCTGGCTTTGTAAGATAGCTGTCTTGCTGATGGTGCCAACCCACTTTACTGTGTACTCCACTCCCAGCTGCACTGAAACAAAAATGATTTGAATGTGTTTCCTGGGAGGCAGGTCTGCTGTGTTGTGATCACAGAAGTATTAATGCAGAAAATTAGTGTAAATTTTTCATCAGAATGAAGTTTAGCAACACAGTTTTCTTTGCAGTAAAAATCTCAGCAAGGCATTTAATTTAGGAAGCTGGGGGAAGGGAACAAAGACTTAATAACAACAGGCTCAGGAAATCCATGGAGCTGAAAACAGTTGGAGGATGGGAGAGTCTTAAGGAGAAGGTTATGCTCTTCCTTTTTTCCCCAGGCATTGTAAAGAAAATACCAGGTTCAAGAAGGGGACACAGAGCAGAGAACCCCCAATATCTGCTGCTCCATGAAGCTATCTAAGGAATGTGTTCAAGTCACCCAGAAATGCTGTCCTTCCAGATGAGATGATGAGGATTGAAATAGACCCTACAGCAGCCAGGATCCTTCCTTCCATTTCAGCTTCCCTCTCCTTGCTGTGTCCCTAGCCATGCACCACTCGCTGTGTGGTGCAGGCTACCCGCAGTGCTCAGAGGAGCTTGTACAGGCAGAATTTCTAAAGACATTCTAGGGTGTTTGTTGAAAACAGAATATTGTGGGGAGGTGGATCTTTGATCTGACACCCTATGGCCAGTACTCACATGTGTGAGTTACTTGTGGGTATAGCTGGTAATAAAAAAGACCCACTCAGAACTAAGTCTAGCAAGTGTAGATGTAGACTAAGATACAAAAATGCACTTTTTTTTTCTTCAGTATGTTCTCTCTTTACATTTTCATGCACAACTGGGAATAGAAGTTTATCCTAAAAAGTTTACCTGTGAGTAAACTGACATATGTTTATGACATATGACATGACATGTGTTTACACCAGCATTATGGTTCATGAAAAGTGTATGCCTGATTCAGCACAGAGTCTGCCAAAGGAAACTTAGCTCCATATTTTTTAACTAATTCTAAACAACAGAGCAAGAGTTTAAACCAGTTGCGTACTTTGTGAAAATACCCTTTAATGTCAGTTTTCAAGTGTACATCAAATTTATCTCACACAGGTCTGTATTATATTGGTCTAATATAGGAAATAATTTATATCTATGTAGAATAAATGCTCAAAACTTACGTTTGATTTTAGACTGAAATAGCATCTATTGTTACTTTATGAGATTTCTACGACTGGAGAAACATAATTTGCTAGAAAACCTGCTGGGACTGTGAGGAAATAAGTACTACCTTTTGTTATTAAATAACTGCAGAACTAGAACTTTTATATGGATACATGATGAATGCCATAATTTTTGGGAAATAATAATTACACTGCACATCATATTAAAAGCCAGCATAGAAAATAATAATAAAAAAAAATCCTATGTTTAAAGTAAGTGTAGTCTATTATTCCAAGACAGGGGACATACATGGATAAGGGAGGTGCATGCATTAGGAGCATGTAGAGATGTTCAAGTGCTTTTAAAAAAATGTTAGCTCATGACAAGCCAGGTTTAACCTGTTTTGGTCCAGCACTGCCTTTGTGCTAATTAGTGCAGAAATACTCTGTCTCTGCCCTTTGTGTCAAAGTCTTCCATGTTCAAACTTGGCTTGTTAGCTCCAAAGTAGTGCTGGAACTGGGCTGGTTCTGTGCATTCATGAGGCATTTCTCAGGGTTTAACAAGCCCTTCCAGTGTACAGACTTCTGTCCCTGTACAGAGACATCCAGACGTTTCTGAAAGAGAGAATGTGTTATCATTAGTACTTAACTGAAATGAATAAGCCATGTTAGGCCAGAGCTGATCACCAGTTGTGGCTCTGTACAGCTTTTTCCCAAGCTCCAGTTTCCAGGAATACACTCCTTGCATAGCATTAGCTCCAGTCTCACTCTGTTTATTTTTCCAGTTGCGATGCTACACAAAAGAAGCAAAGTTGTTTCTGGAACAGAGCTGCTCTTGCATCTAACACATTGCCTGAGCTAAAGATCCCTGCCAGACTGAAGCTGGCCTGGCATGAAGCCATCTTCATGTGCTTGGAGCTTTGATGTGTCCCGGTATCATCTGCAGCTTGACTGCACCTCTTAGTGATATATCACTGATTGGCTGTACAAGGATGGGCTTAATTAATAGCAACATTTTTGTCAGTTTTGAACCATTATGGTCAAGATGAAAGCTAATGTAGGAACGAAAAAAAATCCACATCTGTCATACCGTATTTCACACACCTTATTTGAAAGCTTTTTATATTATCCAAAGTTAAAGATAATATGTTGGATAAGATATCATAGTTTGGATCCATTATCGCAAATTTAATTTTTGTTGCATTCTGTAAGGAATCACATGCTTAAAGTCAATTGTAATATTCAAGTCTAATTGTCCTTTCACTGCCAGCCTTCTTACACTGATGGAATTGGAAGAGAATGCCATGACAAGTTAACCAAAGTGGAACTTAAACAGTGAGACTGATTGAAATGATTGGATTTGAAAAGAGGACTGGGAAAAATAGATTGTGTATTACTTGATCTCATGTGTCATGTAGAATATGTATTATGCATAATTCACAAGTAATAGATTTCATTTACATATTTGTCTATTTACCTCTTTATCTTAGTTAATAGCTGCATTATCTTCAGCATATGGCAATGTAATCACTTAAAGATTTCTCATTAAAAAAAAAAGAATTTATTAACACCCTGTTAAGTTTAGTAAGAATAATGTGGAGGTTTGAAATATCTTGTAAATTTACCAGGCATACTAATCAAAAGCCATGGTTAGCTAGTAGCAGAGTAACTAATTACAGTTATCATTGAAAAGGTAACTAAATATGCTGCACTGCTGAACTTAAGAAGTCCACTTTATTTCCTTGATCCTGAATAAAAAAAAAATAAAAGGAATCAGATTTTGACATCCTGTACATGTGTGCCACTCAGGGCAATCTTGATAATACATTTTCTGTTCAATACCTGCACTTAATACGTTTTTTTAACATTGAGACATAAATCCACATATTTTATTTCTAGTATTTGCATGTTTTATAGCCTCTTCTTAGTGCTGGACTAGTTCTAATTTTGTTCATTTTTTTAACATAAGAGGAAAGATTTATCATCCCCATGTTTCAATTCTTCGCTATAGGTCATGCTACTTTTCATCTCAGTAATTTATGTGAATGTTTTCCCTTCTAAGTGACAACTATATTGCATTCACTTGGGAAATGTTGTTGTCTTTGAATGGTTTAGCACAACTCCAAGGTGGTGGGACAGACATACAGACATGTTTTTCCTTCTTTCTCCCATAGCTCTCTAGTGATCTAGGGAATCCTGCCCAAGTGCCAATAAAATAAGAGTTGTATTTATTTTCTTTTTTATTTTTAGGGAAAAAAACTCCACTGCATATAGTTGCTTATGCATTGCATAAGATCAAGCTAAATGTGATGTGTGGCTAGAATTTTAGTCTAAGCAATTTCTGTGTGACTTTTAAAAGAAAAATAAAGCATAGTGTTAGTCCTGGAATCTGTGGGTGAAATAAGCAGAAAATTTGTGAAATACCAAAAATAGGAAGAATTGTACTTGGAAAATGAATCAACAGAACCGGTGTTACATAATCATTTTTATATTTAAAACTGTTTTTCTAGTGCTATTCAGAAAAGTTGCAAACTGGTAGGTGTACACGTGGTAGAGAACAGCACAGTTCTCTGCTGTTAAAAACTCAGGAAGCTGCAAGGAATTTACAAAAAATTTCAAAGGGGATGTTGTAATAAACATCAAGCAGCAAAGCATTGTAATAATTCCTCATAATATTATTATTGGAAAAGGGATTGAGTTTCCAGATGGATTCTCTATTTGAAAAGGGGGCAGAGTTCCCCCCAATCCTCTTAGTTTGTGTGCTGCGTTTTAGAGTTAAATTCATAGTGCTTGATAATATAAAAACAGGACAAATCAACTCACACAAAACTCCATGTTTGAATTCTTTTCCTGCACTAATTTTTGTCTGTAAGAAAATTTTGTGGAGGTTTTAAATGAAACACTGTATCAATTAGTTTACCAAGAAGGTGACAATTCACTTAAAAGGTTGTATTTGCTTTCAGCTGCTGAGCTGTGAGCATCTGAGGACGTAGGACACCATGCATATGGGGAATAAGGAAGATTATATGTGTCTTCTTAAAATCAAAGGACTCATGATTATTCTCTCAGGTGATCAAAAAGATTAGGAGAGGCAAAAAAAAAGAAATTAACTCAAAACTAAACACAAATAATTTTTTAAATAGCCTGAAGATTTAGACTGAACCATCTCAAAATATTTTATGTCCATGTAGGGATTCCTGAAGAGACAACTGAATCCTTTTTGTCAAGTTGTAAGCACTGTCCAGTGTGTATGAACATGTTCATGCAAGGACTACAAGAATAACATCTTCCCTCTCCTAGGAATTTAGTGACTAAAAATGAACTCAAAGTATCCCTGTGGTAGCAGTATGACTGCTGGTCTTGTTGATGAATCCTGGGGTCAAGTGTCCCAAATTTCTATCCTCTTTTATGTTTTACTGGTTAGTAAGGGCACCTAGATGAGAGGTGACACTGGTGCTAGCAGTGAACTTCTCTTGCCTTTTCATTATCACAGTGAAATTGTTCAAGTCCCCCAGTGGTAGAAAAGATAGAACAGATTTATGCACACTATATTAAAACATGATGTCCATAGGGAAAAAATTATAAACTACAAAACTCTTACAGAACACTAATTGAATTGTTAAACTGCATTATTTACAAGCATTTTCATTCAGTGCCATGGAACTCCCAGACTGAGGGGATGTGGGGAGGTATGAGCTATTTGTAAGCAATTAACTTGCCATGAAACAATAGTGGCAGTTTTGTTGGAATGTCTTCATGGAAACTAAGTGTGATAAGGAGACATTTCTGCGGAGGATTGGAGTCTTGATTACTTTTTGCCTAAGTTACCAGATTTACAGCACACAATGAAGACTGACAAAATTCTGCTCTTGAGTTCTAGCAGAACTTTCCTGGGAGTGTTTAAGTCAAACCTGAACTCATTATATATGACAGCAATGTAATTGTACTATCTTTTTTGAGGAGTACCTGTTCAAATATGATACTGAAAAATATAAAAAAGTCTTTAAAATTGGCACGCTCACAAGCTGTTAAAAGCGTTAACAAAGAAATGCTTCCAAGCTTTCTCACAGGTGGCCCCTTCTTTAAAATAAAAAATTAATTAAAGGGATAATTCTTCCTTAGAGAAACAAAGAATAAAGACCAGAGTTATATGGCTACAGAATGTAAGACATGTAGTTTAGTAACTCTGAAAGGAGTCAATAGTCAAGGTGGGTCACTAGTTGAACATGAACTTGTGTAGTTAATGAAAGGAGAATATTGTTGCAATAAGTAAGGTAAAGTAGAACGGATTACAGGAGGTGTAAGGTGTTGAAGACCAAACTAAACCCAAAGAGCCTTTGCTACATTTGAAGCAGTAGGTCTACAGCAAAGTTTTACACAATTGACTTAAGGTTTAGATGGTGTACTTGGACATTGTTGTTTTACCTAAGACTTCAAAAAGAGGTAGTGAAGAATAAAATGACACATGTACAATTTTTTAGTAGAAGTTTGTGTTAGCATTTTGATCATAAGTAAAAACATTGCTGATGAATAAATGAATAAAATGTGTCTCTTACTGTTATCTAGCCCTGGAAACAACCTACACAACATGCCTTACATTCCAGTGGCTAAATTCTGTTACCTGTAAAATACAGTGTTCTTCTAAACAGTCTATTGGGAGTAGTGTCTGGGTTATAATGCCCTTAAATCTGGTTTGGCGCTTTTTTTTTCTCTTCAAAAACCATGTTAACCATTTAACAGAATCTGTGACCACGTGCCAGTGCTTGTGCTTGGACCTTAGCACTCCTTTGTTTATCACTACAGACATTGGTTCTTTATTATACTGCCTGCACACCCAAATTGATAGAAATACATATGAGTCCAGTTAATCTTAAGAAAAGTTAATCTACTCAGACAACCCTAAAGGCGAAGCAGAATTCCAATAACCGTTGCCCTAGACAAATAACTTTGTTGCTATTAATATGAGCAAACTGTTTGCTACAAGTCTAGCAAGCAGTGAGAGATTGATGGGAATGTGCATCCATGGAAATACAGTTTACAATTACTAGAATTTAATGCATCATGTCTAGTGCTTGTTAGTGTGTGAAAGACTTTAATTTGTTTACTCTAGTTTTCTTCACAATATACATTAAAAAAAATTAAAAAGCTTACTTTCTCTGTATGGAAGGCCCATGTTTTCCAGGCAATTAGGAACTTCTATTTCTTAAACAGCTTTTTTAACTTGTCAAGACATGCATGAGTTAGCAAGCACAATAGTATCTTAATATTTGAGCATGCACATACAACCTGTCTTAGTTAACAACATCAGAAATGTTAGAAATAAGTGTATAAAAATAAGTTTTCTAAGTCAGAAAAGTTAATACTACCCTAAGCTCCTCATAGCCTTTGTTTTGAAAGAACACAATGTGAAAAATGGAAACTAAAAATGTAGGGCCTTTATTAATAGCAACAGCTGTCACGTATTCATTTTTGTCTCTCTCGGATATTAGAAATGGCTAAGTAGAATTGATTAAACTTTGCTTTTGAGCTGTCCTGGGAAGGAAGTAGCTATGACAGACTTCATCCAACAAATTATTAAAAATATTTTTTTTAATTGAGGCTTATAATAAAAATGCTTGGAGATACTATACAGTATTCCTTCTGTGATACTATGAAATAGAGAGGGGATAGTGGAACTCCACTGCCTTTGTCATTTTAAAGCCATAGAAGACCAGATCTGCAGTTCTTCTGTAGAAGACTATGGCTCAGCTTGCCTGTGGTTTGCAGGACCATATGCGTGAATCATTTAATTCAACAATAGAACAGAAATCATACTTATTATTTCTCTTACACAGAGATATTACTGATCTTTTCCTGTTCCACCATTTATTTTTGGGAAAATTATTCTGATTTTCAGATAGTCTAAATATTAATTGTGCTAGCATTTAGAAAGTACAACAAGTCATAAGCAAATTTCACTGGAATTTTGGAAGGGGCAATGAGGAATAAAAAAGGGATCTGGTCCCCAACATCTTTTTCTAAACACGTCAGTAGTAGTGTATGCATGTCTCATTTATTAAGGCCATGAAGTTGTAGTACTTAGATATCTAAATGGAGGTATAACAGTATATCTTTAAAAAGTCACTTTATTTTTGGCCATGAACAAATGTCAAATCATGGTGCATTGGTAAAAAGACACAGAACATCCAAGCTACAATGCCATTTTAAAATACCTCCTGAGAACCATTTGAAAATATGTAGAATTTTGACTGTGCTTTATATGCTATAGTAAATGTTCCAGCAATGCCAGAATTTCTAAGTATAACTCTGAGACCAAAAAAAAAAAAAAGAAAAATCATGACTGATTTCTTGTGCTTTCATATTTCCACTTCATCTGTACAGTCAGACCCTTTGTTAGGCCATACTTTACATCTCTAAATTCAAAGGTAATTTAAAGCCCTCTTGAAGTCAAGAAAATTTAGCTTGAATGATGCCTTTAGAGCTGTTCCATTTCTTCTGTTTACATTGAAATCTTGCGAAATAATCTCATAGATTTGGAGGCTGTTTTTACAGGCATGAATACAAAAGAGAAATAGGAGCTCACTTTAATATTTTACAAAAGTGATTTAGCAAGGCAGAACAGGAAACTCCATTCTTTCTAGCAACTCCATAAATCACTCTCATGCTACTAGGTTTCAGAATTTACTGAAGGTCTCACTTGTAAATGAGCTGGGGCCTGCTTTTTCCCTGGGAAATTTTTGTAAATGCTAAGGTGAATGTGAGATGAAATAAAGTTCTCTTACAGAGCCCATGATGCATCAGACTGGAGAGTGATTCTTAAAAGAGAAAACAAGCACAAGCCCGTGTATCTGGGACCAGCAGTATTACTTTTCTGTCTCCTATGGGGTGGTGTTGGTGACAGCCAAGAGAGTGAGAGCAGGAAGGACCCTGCTCAGCTGGAGTGATCAGCAACTGCACAGTCAACAGAGACAGCAGGGAAAAGAGAGGCCAGGAGAGTAATGTGGGTTTTTAACCAATCTTGTTGTCTTGCTTATGTTACATCATTTTATCTTTTTCTTACCACTTTCAATATTGCTTAAGGGAGCACCAACTCTGTGTGTTCCATCACAGAGAAGGACTTATGTGGACTTCAAGGGAGGAACAAAGACACTGGAGGCACAGACCTTCATGTCTGAGTGAATATTGCTCAGGAGCAGCATCATCATTATGCTGATGCGGCCTTGGTTGAATCTACAGTTTTAAATCTTAGAAACATTTGCCTGCAACTGGGTCATATTTTATTTTCTAAGATTTTTCTTCTCTGTATATTTCATAAGCAATCA
This sequence comes from Urocynchramus pylzowi, assembly GCA_013397555.1. NCBI lineage: Eukaryota > Metazoa > Chordata > Aves > Passeriformes > Fringillidae > Urocynchramus > Urocynchramus pylzowi. Next base: position 243,452 of record VZRH01004088.1, on the reverse strand, counting down.
AAAGCTTGAAGGGGGAGGAGGGAAGCCTTGCACAAAACACTCAGCCCTGTATATTTGTGCAAAATGTAAAATAGATGCCTGGCAGGCAAACAGAGAGTACATACTGCCACAGTAAACTGGTGATTGCTTTCAAACCACTGCTTTCTACTTTATTGCACATAAATAAGATCCTCCTAGCGTCTTTCCTTGAATTTGACAAGAAGAAAATCACAAGACTTCCATGCAAGAACAGCTAAAAGCAAAGTAAGAAAGATCATCTTGGAGAAAAAGGGCAGATGGGGCTCACTGCCAGAGCGATGGACCCTGAAGCGCTGGTGCTCCTGGTTTGTGTGGTCTCAGATACCATTCTCATTGCCAACTCCAAAGATGTGTAACTGTGACCAGGTCTGCACTGTTTGCTCTGTCCTGGTAAGGCACTGCAAATAGAAAGGTGACCTGATTATACTGCTTGTGAATGACTGCATGCTTTTCTATGAGAAGGAGGGATTTTATAATTTTGAGATATTGTGGGTTAACCCCATCGGGAAGAGCAGCTCCACACGGCCAGTCAATCAATCACTCACTCACTTACTCACTCGACACCAGTGGGAAGGAGGAAAGCACTGGAAGGAAAAAAGTGAGAAAAGATAAAAGATAAAAACAACTTAATAGGTAAAGCCAAAGCTTCACACTCAAGCAGAGCAAAATAAGGAATTCGTTCACTACTTCCATGGGCAGGCAGGTGTCGGCCATCTGCAGGAAAGCAGGGCTCCCTTATGCATAACAGTGACTTGGAAAGACAAACAGCATCACTCCAAGTGTGCTCTTCATTCCTTCTTTCCACAGCTGACAACTCCCCACCCCTCAGTCAGGTGGGGTCAGCTCTCTGTCCCCTTCCAACATCTTGTGCACCCCCAGCCCTCACTGCCAGGGTGGGGTTGGAAGCAGAGGAAACCTTGTCTCGATGTGAGCACTGCTGAGCAATAGCTTCAACATCCCTGTGCTACCACCACTGTTTTCATCACAAACCAAAACAGCACCCAACAGGCTGCTATGAAGAAAGTTGACTTCATCCCAGCCACAACCAGTACAGGAGATTAAGTTATTACAATTCATCATGTGCCTCAAATCATGGTCAATGAGCAAAAGGAATGTAAAGAATATTTTAACCTACTTTTTATGACCATGAGAAGGGTGTTCAGTAGCTTCTTGCTAAATGGAATATCTACCATAACCATTGGACACAAGTGCTTCTCTGATCTCTGCATAAAATTCATACTCCTCCATATGTACAGAGGCTCAGTGTGGGACTAGGTTGCTAACCAAGGGAAGCAGGTTCTCATGATGTCCTCCATGTGCAGGCCTTTTGAGTGAATTCTTTAAAAAATCACTTTTAAAAAATGTGTTTCAGAGGTTAGTTCTATTTGTTGCCACCCAGGACACAGTCACAATTTTCTTTTTCAGCCACCACTATTTTATTTGGGAACATGAATCTGAGAACAATGTTATTTAATTCTGATGGTTGAAGATTCAGCTACTGAAGAAAATTTCTGCTTTCCTAGTTTTAAAACAAGTTCAGTCAATGACAACATGTTAATTTTGAGGTGGATCTTCTTTTAAATATTCTTATCTAAAATAATTTTTAAAAGTATTCTGGAAACAAAGAATGAAAATTGAGAAATTCTGTTGCGGAAAGAGTGAAGCCTTTAGTAACAATTCATATAAAAATTATAATGTAATGAGAGATTGCTGGAGGTGATGAAGAAGAACTTGAGAAGATGGGAAAGGAGACATAATTGCCACCATGAAAGCTTTTTAAGAGAGAAGATTTTCATACTTGGAGCATAGAAGAGGTGGAAACAGGACATAATATTTTATTGAGGCTGGGACATTGCTGAATGCACTCCATTCACTTTAGTACACATATCAAAATGTAAATGAGAAGGAAATCAAATCTTGCTATGGATGCTGACACTTGTATACTGGAATGTATGAATTTGCCATCTATGAACATATCAGTGCTAAAAACCCTAGGTACCCCTTATTTGCATGTACATCTTAAAAGACTGCTAGTTTTTCCTGCTAAGTTTCGTTGCAATTGTAGTCATAAAAATAAAGTATAAAAATCCATTCACTATGTGGTTTTAAGATTTATTTCTTTTATCTTGTGGGAATACTTAGATAGTCTTTGTTGGATTCTTTTTCTATTCTTTGGAAGAACATGGGCAAGCTGAGGAATATTTATAATTTCTGTTCAGGTCTGTAGATTACTTATCTTGCAAGGCTGCTATCAATGTCAGTTCTGTGATTTGGCCTGCAGTGTGGAAATGTTTTTTTCTCTGTTTCTTTCTGACACTGCCAGTATTATACTAGATCAGCTGTTGACAACACTTAAGGGAGTAAAGTAATGAAGCTCAGCTTGGAAAACTAGCAGTACTGGTGAGGATGTGAGAACTCCTCCTGGGTTTGCCAGTGTGGCTGGCAAAGTTTGAATTGCCCCAGGCTGGGGATCTGAAGGATCTCTGCTCCTGTAGTGTTCCTTCACAGCACTCGTGTCTGTCTGATTTGCTGGTGCACTTTGCCAGCATCACACCTCTCGAGAATTCAGAGCTTGTTTAGCAGGGAGTTCATACTTCTGCAGCCTGCTTACTAAGGGGGAAATGCTAAATTTTTGAAAGCTCAATTTTGCAATTTAAGAAGTTTTTTACATTCATTTCTGTGGAGAGGAAATGGGGCATTTAGTGAGGGGTTATTTGATTATTTTATCTTATAATTACTGGGCTTTAATTATTTTAGATTCTCACATACCAAACTTATTGGGCACGCAAGTACATTTCAAAGAAATGGGTTTTTACTTTAAATAGTGATTATGAAAAAAATTTGAAATGTAGGGGAAAAGGAGAGTACAAATAGGGTTAAATGATTCACAAGCTATATTTTCCTGTCTGAGATAAACATCAGATAACAAACTCAGGCCCAAAGGGTATATGTTGGCAATCAATTCTGCTCAGCCAGACATTCATAAATATGATTTATTTAAATTATGTGGTGTTCAATAAACATCTGAATCTTTATTTATACCTCTTGATCTGCCAAAATGTTTTGCTTAAAATCTAAGGCTATGAGGAAATATGATAAGGACTACTGTCACCATCTGTTAAAGGAGAAAACTTGACATAATTTTTGGAAGAAACACACATATTTTCTTCTGAACAAATATTGTGAAAGATTGCGTATGTCATGGTCAAGGAGCAAAAGGAATGTAAAGAATATTTTAACCTACTTTTTATAGGCAAGTAGCTGAAATAGTTATTTCAAGAATGTAGTGGGGTTATAGAGAAATAATAAAGAATTTCTGTAATCTTCCACTACCTTTGCTTAGACAAACGTTGCAAGTGGAGACAGTTTCCTTACCTTTCATTTCTTTACCTTAAGCGGTTTGTTATCACAAAAATGGGCTCGTCTGTGCATGAAAGGGCTGTGTAATTTCAGAACATTATGGGGGAAAATAATTAAAGTAATTTTTATGTGCAGCAAATTACAAACAAGCAAGAACATGAATTTTTGGCACATTTTGGGAGATTGAAGTTCACGAAACTTGTTAATTCCTACTCACTGTGGTCCCTGTAGATATTCTTGGCTTTCTTTTGGCTCCAGTTCACTTTACTGTTGTGACAGCTAGAAGTTATGTGTTATTTTAACTCTCAAAAGCCATAAAGGGATTAGGCCCACATAGCACTAGATTCTTCAAGAAAATACAGAGAAATTATTTTCCTTCCTAAAGATCTTACTCTGTTGTCTTTAGGGTTGGAGAAAGAAAAGGGAGAAGGGATGTGATATGTATGTAGAAATATTAATTTAGTGTGCAACTTTAGTTTTGGTTCTTACTTGTATTTTATTGGATCATATGTAAACACTTATTATCATTTTATTGTTTTGTTCTGCAATGGTTTCCTTCCCAAGCTCTTTTTGAAGGGAAAAGGAAACTCAGGAAACACACAATCACATTTTGTTTTTATGGGAGAGAGGAAGAGAGAGGAAAAAAAAATGTTACCAGTTTTGTGGAATGTTGTAGTAGGATGGAGAGAGGAGAGTCAACATTTATGAGATTATCCAGATCAACATTACTACAAAAAGCCACTGGAAGTGGCTCCTCTGTCCGAAGAAGTGCTTTTGCCTATTGATAAAGGTTTATGCTGTCACTTTGTTTCATATATGAAATATATTTGTAATTTTAACAGTTAATGTGCTCTGAAAAAGGAACTGGGCTATCTAGATGTGTAATAGGGCAGTTGGGCACTTAATTTTTTTAAAATGTTTTCTCTATTCTCTAAAAGACTCTGTTTTCCTTAACAAACGTTGTCCTTCAGCAAGGGATTAATCACAAACAAAGGAATAGCATTTGATAACTATGAGATGTTAAAAATCACCAGGAGTGGTAAAATAACTAGCTGGTCCCATGGAATCCAAGCAATTACAACAGGAATATTTCCAGGACTAGTAGTGGTAGTTAATAAAATGGTTGCCTCCAGGCACATAGCACACCTTTCTGTCACCTTTGATTGCTCAATCTGCTGTGTCTGCAAACAACACGAATCCCATTGTCCTGCAAGAGACAAGAATCTCAGAAGCACCCCTTTGGGGGTACTGCAGGGAGCTTGGAAGTAATAATAGCTTCTGAGAAGACACATCTATCACTACTGTTCTGTTTGTGTTTGACTATCAGGAATGCAAAAAATATTGAACTATTACAGGAGATTTTATAGCAAAATTGTAGATGAGATACATATGTCTGACTTGGCTTAGCTTAGAGGAATTTTAATCAATTTCCCAGTAAAGATATTTCAGTGTTACACATTTAGAAGCTTTTATTAATCATAACCCCTTAGGTACCTCCAATATGAAGTTTTGGCATGAGGCAGTTTGCTTTCAGCTACACCTGTGCAATTCTTCTGAAAAAGGCTTTTCTCATCTCACTCTCACATGATTACAGAACTGAAAACACAACTGAGAGCAATGAAACAGAATGCTGATGGAATTGGAGCACAAAGACTTGACATCGCCCCTCGTGAGAAGGACAACCACACTAAACAGCACCTCTGGCAGAACCAGCATACAAAATGCTTTTATTTTAAAAAAATCTGACAATAATCAATTTTTATCAATTTTAGACTCTCAACTGTAGGATTAATGAGTTGCATACATTCAGTGTTCTGCTGGTAGATCAGATGCTCTCTTCATTCCAAAGTGACTTGAAGTAATGGTGCCTTGAGATTTTATTGACTAAACCTGCCAATCCTCTGAATGTTAAATCCCTTCAAAGGCTTACAAAAAACACATCTGAAAACCTGGAAACCCCATTCATTGTCCAGTCTTAAAAAACTGGATTCTGAAATAAAGAAGAGGTTGCTTGGTTTAAAACCTGTTTTTGTTTCCATTTAAGAGAAAGCTAAATATCTTAGAGGTTTAAAAATAACAGCAAGAAGAGATTCTTGATGTATTTTATGTCTGAGATTTGCAGGTTGTTTTGCTTGCTTCTGCAGCACTCTGAACTATGGTTTAATTGAGTTATGCTCACAGAAGTTAATTTTTCAAATATTAAAAAAGATACAATCCAAAGCTTTTTTTCAAGTTTTAGTCTGCATATTCCTGGAGATTTTAATGTTGTCTCAGTTTAGTAAGTTATATGTATATATTTTTAAATAACTTAACATTTAAAAAATCAGGCTCTAGGTATTTGAATATTGTCTAATGAGGTACTTCTATGTATATTTAGAAAAGGAAGATATACCAGTTTTGTTGTTTATGATTTAAGTAATATGAAGCAATTTTTCAGAGGAAACTAATTTTCTTTGAAGAAAGGCTTATCTGGCATGGGTTTACTATTGGTTATTAGGATAAAGAATAAAATTTAAAAAGTGAATCCTCTTATAATTGGGCCAGATCCTCAGAAGGTATAAATCATAATGGCTCAATGTAAGTAAAGAAAGCTCTGACAATTTCCATCAGTTTAGGATTTGACCTTCTCCCCAGAAAATTATTTCTCTCAAGATCATACTTCCTATATTTGTCTTACTTTGTGCCTGGCAGAGAATTAATTAACACATAATTGCTTTGGTGAACTCAGGATAAAACTTCTCTGTTCAAGAACTCTATTCATTTACTGATTAACTTGCTTCATGGCTGAGTTAGTTCTGCAGGGTCATGCTGTACTAATGACCAGAGCACAGGAACGTTGTCAAACCAATGAGGACAAGGTAGGCTTGGAAGTATTCCAAATTCTGTACAATTAGTCACTGCAATTTCAGCTTTGGGAACAGAGTTGAAAAGTAAGTTGAAGAGAAATACTTAAAGAATTAATTTCTTATTCCAGACAGAGGGAGTGGGAGGAAGGCATTACTGGATGAGACTCAAAGAAAGATGAATTGAACAAAAATGTGAAGAAATTTTTTTTAACTGCATAAAGCATGTTACTGATGATTTTTCAAAGCATTGTGATTATTCCTTTTTTACTGTAATTTAATTTTGTTCTTTTCTGACACTGCCTGATCATGCAATCTCTGCCAGTATGATGACCTGCATACATACAGACCATGCCTACATAAAGGCTTATCAGGTCTAGCTCAGATTTTTTTAAAAGTTTCCTCTTTCTTTTTAACAACCTATATTTTATGCCACAACACACTGCTATAGATAACCCAAAAAAAAAAAAAAAAAAAAAGCTGTATTTGAGACCCAAAACTTGTTAAGATCAATGAGGGGTCAATTGCAAATACTCAATATCCCTCAGAGAGGTCCCAGGGACAGGCATGGTCTCTGGACACATGGTTCCAAATTCATGAGCACTACTGAGCTAATGACACGTGTACATGAAGGAGAACAGGCTGCTCAAAGATTAGGGCAGACTGTGTTTTTCTCATAATCTGCAGTTCTGTTATTGATGTTTTTCAATGGCCCTCAGTTGAAAACTTTCAGCAGGTGCAGTACCATTCCAGCTTCACACAGGCTACCACAAAAGCTGGGTTTCAGGAAATTGGGCAGAATCTTCCTATTTGCATCTTAGATTTTCAGGCGGGTTTTTTTAGGCTACTGAGAATAATTGTAGCATGTGACTTGAATGGTAGATACTAAACACATCACAAATGCAGTTTTTGAAATAACCCTGGCTGAATTTTTTTTTCTGGGCAAAAAAAATATTGATTTCAGCTTCACCTAATTGAATCATCTCTGGTGAATTAAATTCTATTGAAAGATAAGCTCTATTTTTAGCTTTTACATCAGTTAGTAGATCAAGTGAAAGCTGTACCTATGAGCTTATTTTGACCTGCCAGCTCCTGTCAAGGTTGCAAACTGCCTGGACTTCAGTGTTACCTTGCATGACTTCACAACAGTATGAAAACTCTAGCTTTTCTCCTGTAAAGAAGAGAAACTAATACTTCTATTTCTTACTCTCTAGAATCTGGTCTGTATTTGGATTTAATTTTGTAAGTGAAAAGTGAAACTCAATTCATTAAGTTTCAAAGCTTTGTCAAAATGTGTGATGGAGAAAATCATTAAAGTTAGATGCTGTTAACAAAAATAATATCAGCAATGTGTGTCTGCTACTGTAAGGACAATACAATTATGATTGAGCTGTAAAAATTGAGTACAATTTAAATAATATTTAGATGCATATCATAATAATATACAGTTTTAGCTTAATTATAATGACAAATAAAGGTTGATTTGTTTGGTTTGGGTGTTTTTTTAACCACAGTAAAGTAATTTTACAGACAACCAACCAACCAGCCGAACCCAATAAAAGTGGTTTCTGATGCTGAAATTTTTCAATCTATGTTTTTAATCTTTCAGTAAAATTGAAACCTTTCATGTCTACAAATCCACTATGTTGCACAGCTGGACTCTGATATTTTGCTTATTATGGCAGAACATTTCTGTATGAGTTTCTGTATACCTCTCTGTGAACCAGTGAATGTGGCTGAAAACCCTGCCAAATTCCAGCTAACAATATGCCATAATAATAATATACTCAAGATCTTCTTGTAAATCAAGAGGAGATTGGACTGTTTTTTCAGTCATTTGTCTGCTTGAAGCTCTTTCTTTCAGAAGAATGAGGAAAAGATTTTCTTTCCCCTTGCTCTGCCACCTCCAGAAGACTGAGTAGATCTTCAGTAGATTTTCGTCCTGCTCTGCTGAAGCCACTGTTCCACCATGAAACAACTTTCTGTTTCTAAGCTGGCCCAGATGCAGGTAAATGTTAGAGATTGTGCAGTGACTGTCATCAGCCTTTACAGATTACAGAATTCAGCTTTAGGAAAGGCTTTGGGGGAGGTGGCTGTGCTGTGTGTCAGACTTAAATCAATTTAGATAATGTAAGTCTTGCAACAAGCCTTGATGAAACATGTTACAATTATTCAACATTGACTGAAATAAAAAACTAAGACTAAAATGAGAACTGTTGTTTAAACTCATACTTATTTATGTGTTAATACTCTGTTTTTATCATGGCAATGGCATTAACTTAACCAAAGAGTGGTTTACATTTGAGCTAGTCAGTGGAGAAGCACTTACTTTTGTCACTATGGTCTAGGTATAAATTATTTTTTTTCTCCAGATAGATAACTGAAGTGGAGCAGAACACAGTCCCAAACCACGTTTTAACTCCCTATAAAAAGACACTGAATTGACTTGTTTAGCTGTAAATCTTCACGTGGTTGGTGCCTGAAGTTAGGTAAGATGAATACCATAAATCAAGGGTAAGTAAAATCTTCTTATTTAGTAGTGTTCTCTATAGAAAGTTTAGGACTTTGTATGTTACAGTGCATTCCTTATTTTGCAGTCAAACATCAAGAGACCACTACATTTCCTAAATGTCCAGAAGAGTGGGAAGAAGCAAACCCTAAACCCTGCTGTAGCAGATACTCATTTTATGAGGAGTCACAGAACTCAGTCACACATCAGGGAATGGTAGGCGTTGTCAGTAAAAATACAGATGACTTTACAAGTTAATTATATAAATAAAATATGATGAAAATTTTAAAGCATAAATATGGGCTTGCTCTTTTCTTTAATTTTTGAACTATATATCAAAGGCAAAGACAGAATAAAACATACTTATGATTACTTGTGCATGTAAAGAGTAATCCTAAAAAGTTTACCATGGATGGTAATATATATATACATACACTTATATATACTTTTTTATATATATATATATATACACACACACACATATTCTGGATTTATATTACCAGAAATATGTAGATGCAGAGATAAGTAGAAGCCTCTTTTGTTTCTTCCTTTACATTTGTATATTCCACTATTTTAATTCTCAAAATAAAGATGCCTCAAATTATTAAAATACAGAGGTACCAACTTTCTCTTTGCAAAACAGAAAGAGAACAAGGTCTCTGGAATAAGTTATCCAGACTGTCCTTCCACGTGGGGCTGTGGGAAATTGGTAGACAGCCAGGCCCCATCAGTCTGGTCTTTATATTGGACCTATCACAAGGGTGTTTCACTGCAGTTCCCCACTGCTTTCCCCCAGTTCCATTTAACAATCTGCACTCCTTCCACTCGAGTTTTGAGGCAGAGGCTGTGCACTCTGAGATCACTGACTTTCTCACTGCATGTCACCTCTTGGTCTCTTTGGCAGTGAACAAAAGGAACTTCTCCAGAGGAGGCAGCAGCAGCTGTGGAACTGCTGCCAGTTGGAGATCTCTGGTAATTGGGGGAACTCCAGGTGCATTGATTACTGAGGGAATGAATCAATGGTTTCCTGAGTGCATCCATTTTCCTTGTTTACCTTTGCAGGTAATTTGTGTAATTCAGAATAGAGGCATAGAGCCCTATGTGACAAAATAGTTTGGAATTCAGCGTCTCCTGTGGAACTGTATCTTTATTGCCTCAGCAATCTCATAAACTGCCTTTTGTCATTACTATTCTACTGACCCAAATTTTTAATCTAGTGTCCCAAATTCCAGCATTGCTGGTGTTTTGATGAAAATTTTGAAACAGATAACTACTTAAAATTCAATTTGTAGTTGAAGCTGATTAAGAAGTTGATACAGAGCCTTTCTCATGGCTTAGATAACAGCAGGAGTGGTAGCCCCAGGCTGCAGTCCCTCCTTTGGCTTCTGGACAATGTCAGTTTAAGGTTTTAGTGCTAATTTTCAAAGCAGTTTAAGACTCATGCCACCAACTACCTAAAGGAACAATTTAAAAAAAATGCCAATCTATTATATAATCAGAGTGCAGAACAATGCAGAGTGAGAGACCAGCATCTGAGAACTGAAGGTAAAGCCTTGGCAGCGAGAAAGTTTCAATAAATTTCCAAGGAAGTGGTTGCATCAAGTAAGTACTTACTGAGAAACTCTGCATTCTGAAAGATCCTTTTCAGCAAAGGAAGGATGTTCAAAGTCTTCAAACTCTGCCAGCTTTCCCCCTCAAAAGACAAAACAAAAAAAAAAAAGTTAACTGGCTTTTTATAATTACCATGACTTTTTCAAAATGTGTCCATTGTTCCCAGACTTGATCCTTGTTCAAAATGAGACACAGATGTTAAGAGAATGTGACTTGGTTATGTTTGGAAAAAATGTTCAAAATTGTAATGATACATGAATGTTCAAAATTTTAGATGAAAAAACTCAAAGTAATGAATGACCTGTAGCTAATTAGCAGACTGATTGCAGGCATTGGTTTTCATTGGAATTGCTTGTAACTCCCATTTTATAATAGTTGCAATAAATGTATTTGTCAAGTGTCAGTGCTCAAATGTTACCTTTGCCTGTCACAAGATGGCAGTGTAAGAACACACATAGAATTTGTTCACCTGCTGCAAAACACTGCCGAACTCTCCTGCCTATCCTTCAGGCCCTGGCAGCCAGACCCCTTAGTGGGATAGGCTGTCAGCTGAGCACTGGGACTGCTCACACCCCACCGGCTCCTGGACATCTCTGCACTCCCCTCCTCTCACATGGCATCAGTGCTGGGGCAGGGCAGGTGGGCAGAGATCCACTCCATCCCCACCACACATGCTCCTTGGGTGCAGAGTCTTGCTGCACTCTCATCCCCTGAGACTGGGGGATGCTATGTCCATGGAGCCTTCCTCATCCCTCCTTCCTTGAGCCCAGACTCAGAGCTCTGAGGTAACAGTCTGTCAGTTTCAGAGAAATGCCTTTAGCGTGGTAGGGATGGCTGTGACACAAGATCCTGTGGCTGCTGTTGAGTTGTGGAAGAGGCAGGTGGAGCAGGCAGGGGCAAAAGGGCTGTGTGAAAGTCTCTGCTGTGTAGTGGATGGTTTTGTTTTGGATGAGTGGAATGGTTCTACCTCAGACACCATGGGAGAGACATGTAAAAGTAACGGTGTCATCACATACTGTTGTTCATCTATGTTGTGGTTTTCAGCACCATGTGTGCTGTCAGGACTCCTCTGATCCCTTTGGGTTCTCCTTCCCATCTCTCTGAATGCCCACAGGAGTCCCACAGCACAATGGCAGGGAAAGTGTCTGAGGTGGTTTGTACAGAAAAGCAGGGGGCTGTGTAACCACTGCTCCCCCAGGATGTCCCATAGAAACCCAATAAATTCACATCCTGCCCACTCTGACTTGCTTTTGTGAAAAACAGGGAAAGATTTCTAGCACCTGGCCCAGCTCTAGGCCATTTGTTCTGTGAAGGAACTGTAGTAGGTAGGGGAGATGCACACATGCTTTCCTGACAGACTGATGGATGGAGGCATGTCTTCTGTTTGGGTCAGGCAGAGTGGTGTTCCCTGCCCGTGAGTGACAGAGGCCAAAGCTGTGGCACAGCCTACATGGCTGCCACTGAAGAGCACGTGGGACTCTGGAACATGTACCCCCTTCCATGGGGTGCAGTCCTTAAGGAAAAGGCTGCTCCACCATGGGTCCCTCAGGGGATCAGAGGTCCTGCCAGCAAACCTGCTCCAGCATGGGCTTCCCTTGGGGTGACAGCCTCCTTCACACATCCACCTGCTCTGGCATGGCATCCTCCCCGGGCTGCAGGTGGATCCCTGCTCCACCACGGACTTCCATGAGCTGCAGGGACACAGCTGCCTCACCATGGTCTGCACCAGAGGCTGCAAGGTTCTGGAACACCTCCTCCCTCTTCTTCTGCACTGACCTTGGGGTCTGCAGAGCTGTTCTTCTGGTGTATTGTCACTTCTGTCTCTCTTGACTGCTGTAGAAGTTGAGCACTTTTATCTCCCCTTGTTAATACATTAGCCCAGAGGCATCACCACCACCACCACCACCCACCTGGTGGGTCCACCTTGGAGCTGTCTGGCACTGGGTCTCTCAGACATGGGGAAGCTTCCAGCAGCTTCTCCCAGGAGGCACTTCTGTAGGCCTCCACCATCAAAATCTGGCAAAACAAACCAAATACAAGCCTGTTGAAGACTTAGGAGATAAGTTCTATAATGGTGTTGTCAATGAGCCGGGGCCCAGACAAAAAAGAGTGATAAGTCAAACTGGTAGTCTCAATCCACCATAACACTGGATGCTCATGTGAGCAATTTGTCTCTTCAGACAGCAAGGACATTCCGTTTGTTTAATTTTCCACCCTTCCCTTGACTAATAAAACCATTAATAATGTAGAATTTTATCTTTCACAGATTTGTAAGATACTTTTACCATATCTGTTCCGCAAGCTAAGTACTTTTTATTTTGGTTTGAAAGTAAACTTATGCTTTTGTAGTGGAATGAATTAATTCTTTGTGCTAACTTGTGTTAGGTTGCTGGCCTATGTGCAGTGAAATAAGGACCTATTTCTTCCTATTCTCATATTTTTAAGCTTAAAATCCTGATTTGCCCAGGGACATTTCTGGTCCCTGAACAGCTGTTATCTGTCTGATAAATGGTTTGAACATTACCTAGCAGCAGCCTTGCCTGTCCCAGGTTGAACTTTCAGGAGGTCCTGGCAGTGAGGACAGGCCTGCCCAAAGCAGCATTGGCTTGCAGGTCCTTCTTTAGGAGACAATGCCAGTTTGCTGACACAGATACAGAGCCCTCACTGCCTCTTGGTCTCTGTGCCCAGGCATCCCCAGTTCAGCTGGGATAGACAGAGCACTCATGACCAGGGTCTCTAGATTCTCACCCCAGCTGAATGTTTGGTTTGACTTTCAAGCAATATCTGAATCTGATGGATAGAGCTTAATGATTGTATTTCTCTCATGTTTTCATATATTAGGTGAAAATGTTGTGAAAATTTTCACAACTTACTATTTCTTGAGCACTACCAATATAATTTAAAAAAATAAAGGAAATGGTGAATTATGGGTTAGAATTACAGAAAATTCCATGTTGGAAGGCATCTCTGGAGATCATCTGTACCAATCTCCAGCCAACAGCCAGGCTTTAGATTCAATTTTCCAGAGGACTGTCTAGCCAAGGAATATTTCTAAGCCAAGGGGATTCCACCACTTTGCTGGGCTGCCTGTTCCAGTGTTTAATTCTGCTCAAGATGAATAATCTTATTTCTTAAATCCAAATGAAAATTCCCATGGAACAACATGTGCCTGCTGTCTCTTGACCTGCTACCATGCATCCTAGAGAAGAGAGTATTTCCAGCTTCCCTGTAACTCTCTAAGGTGTTGGAAGACAGTGGCAAAGCAGTTTCAGGTCGAGGTGGACCTTTTGGAGACTTCTGTGTGGTTATGGGCACCCTGTGTTAGCTCTCTGAGGTGATCACATGGAATATTCTGTGTTTTCAAAGGTTTTGTGAATCTATTTAATTTTGTGAAGATTCAGGTAAGGGGATTAAATGCCTTAAATGATGGGCTCAAAGCCCACATCTTTTGGTGGAAGCTGAAACAGAATCGAAATCTGCATCTTTTTAAGTCCAAGTGTGTATGATAATTTCAAAAGACCTTGGCATTTGAATCAACTCTCTGTCTCTGAGGATTGAAATCCTAACATCAGCTGCAGTGTGCAATGGTTTCATTGTGAGCACTGGAATATCATTTGATTGCATTTAGTTTTTCCTTGTCCTGCCAGTGTTGGTTCTGAATATTTTCCAAATTACCACAAGTCAGTAGTTGATAACAAAAATAAATCAGGTCTTTTTGCTGATTTTTTTTCTTCTCTGTCTCCCCTGTTTTCAATGGGAAATTTCTATCTAGTTATGCTGATTAGCTGAGTTGAATTTTTCATGTAGCCCTTTTCAAATGAAGCATCATGTAAAAGCAATAACAGCTCTTAAATAACGTAACAAATTTTAAGAATAGAAGTAGCAAATGAGACTATCAGCTGGTCAGAGGACATCCACATTTCATAATTCTTTTTTTTTCCTTTTGTTGGAGCTGGGGTAGTAAGGAAAAAGCATTTATAATCTTTTTCTGTAGGAGCTCTCCAACAGAGGCAGGAGTGATACAGCTCAATTTTCCAAGGAGCTTCATTGTGGCCATTTATTACAGTCAGATATTTGACTCAAGTGCAAAAATGTAGAAAACTAAGGTTATATCAGGTCTCCAAGAAGCATTAAAAGTAACCCAAACAGTAGAGAAAAGAACAAAAAAGAAAAAGAAAAAAAAAAAAACCACACCAAAACCAAAAAACAAACCACCACATAATTTTCCTCTCACAGACTGAAACTTTATCTAAATTTGCAGCCAAGGTGAGAATATTTTCCATGGAGAAAGAAGATAAAAACAGGATGAAAGATATATGCTGAATTTTATTTTCCCCAGAAATGTGCAATCCAATTTCCTGGTAGGGATGTTATGAAGTGTGTAGCTGACATGAGGATAATTTCCACAATATTTTGAAAGATGGCATGGTGGAGGGGGTTTGTTTCATATGTTTTTGGGAAAATAACAAACAGTCACTGGGCATATGAGATACTTGGACTATTTCTGAGTGACCTATTTTTTAGAATTTTTAGAGCCTTGAGGCAAATCCCAAACTTTGACCAAATATTTGTAAGATATGGGCAAATTGCTTCTTAGTTTAATGCCTGTAGATTCTACAATGCATGTAAAGAAATTATGTTTAACATGATTGTAACCTTGAAGACAAATAAGCTTTAAGAACAAAACTTGCTCTATATCCAGGGGTCCTAAGTGTCAGATTGCTTGTGTGAAGGGGACACATCCTGGTTTGTTTCTGTGCTGCCTTTTTGTTCAGCACCTCATGGCAACACAAATCATGGCTTTGAGGATCATCCAGGGAAAGCCCCAGAGGCACCAAGACCACGCTGCAGGCAGGTGATGTGCACTGCCCCTGAATTTCATCTGCCAGTCTGAGAAGGCATTTTATTGTTAACCACCAGGACACAGCCACTGTCTCAGTGGTGCAGGCTTCCCCCACATTTACTGACCTGTTATTTTTCTAGGACTCAGCGGGCAAGCAGGGGTGTATGCTTGGCAGAACTAAAGGGCAAGGACTGTCCTCAAGTTTTCACTCAGGTCTCAACACATTGTGTTTTCCTTGCTGTGTCCTCTGCTGAAGAAACCCTGTAACTGCATTTGGGAAAACAGAGTAAGACTTAGTTCACAAGTTCTGAGCTTTATTTTTGTTTAATACAGATTCCCAGAAAATTCACAGAGCACAGTGAGCTGCAATTTGCTATAGTTTTTTAGGTTAAAATAGGAAGTATCTTTGCATAAACCAGTGCTTGCAAGCAGATAACTGAATTTTCTGAAGACTGCAGATTTGAGCTGTAGCCACATTAACATGAGCAGAGCATAGATCAGTGCAAGCTCTAACCAGTGGCTGGTTGAATACTTGCTGGTTTTACAGATATCCTCTTCAGCCATTAGACTGCAAATTCTGGCCTTGTGTATTGGGTTTTGATGGCAAGGTTTTGACAGCAGGGGGTTACATGGGTGACTTCTGAGAGAAACTTCCAGAAGCTTTCCCCATGCCTGGTAGAGCCAATGCCAGCTTGCTCCATGGCAGATCCACTGCTGTCTCAGGCTGACCCCATCAGCAGCAGCTGCAAGTGCCTCTGGATAACATAATTAAGAAGGATAAAAAAACCCTAAAACTGTGCAACAGCAGCTGGAGAAAGCACTGGGAATATGCAGGAGAAACAACTCTGCAGACACCAGGATCACTGAAGAATGGGGAAAGATGCTCCAGGTGCCAGAGCAAAGATTCTCCTTCAGGCTGTGTTGAAGACCCCAGAGATGAGCTGTGCCCCTGCAGCCCATGGAGGTCCATGGTGGGCACCTGGTGTCCAGCTAGGGTCAGCCACACCTTGCTAAAATCAATGGCAAAACTCCTCTTGGCATCAACATAGCCAAAATGTTATGCAAAGCATCTTTTTCAAACCAGTAAAATCTTTCTAAATTCAAGAAACTTTAAAATGTGATCAGCCTTGTGGCAGTTTTTTGTAAACTTGGGGTGGATTTACAGCAAGAACATGTTTGCAAGATCCATGTTAATGAAATGTGCAGCAGGAGCTCTCAGCATGCCCAGTGACATTCATCACTGTCAAATTCTTTCTTTGAATTCACATCCTCCCAATGTATTAATGAGGGCTTTAATCTCAAAAGACAAATCTGACCCACAATTGAATTCATGGGGAGTCACATTCCTCATGCATGAGGATAGGGAAACCTTGTAAGCTCCCAGCTGAGCTGCTAAGGCCTTTGCAATGGTTTGTGTGTGTCCTCCTTACACTGACATCACACCAAACTCCAGATTTTCTGCTTTGTGAATTCACTATAAATTCATAAGGGTTTGGGTCCTGTACGTGCCAGCAAGATGTACCAGATATTTTTAGAAAGGAAAAGTGTCAAGGACAGATTAAAAGGGTTGTAAAAATTTCCGCCAATGTTCAGCTCATGGGAGAATAAGCTTGTAGCTTTGAAAAACAGATCTTGTTTTGTCTTTATGCCTGGCATGACAAATCCTCTGTGTTCTGTAAATTTTTTTTTCTTTTATTTGCTTCTTTGTAAACCTGAGGTTGTTTGGTAGAGACACTTCATCAAGGGGTCCACTATAGGCATGTGTGAATGATGGAATTAGTGAATGTTTGAAAATGCAAAATTTGTAACCTTGTTACAGTGGTTAAGAATACAATCAGTTACTTTTTTTTCAGTGCATATAATTTTTTTTCTGGACAAATGTGGAGTTAATGGCATTCTTAGAGTTATTTTCCCAAATGAATATGAAAAAATATTTAATAGTTCACACAGTCCATCTCTAAAAGAAACACAGCTAATCTTTCATTTTAATATATGTACAGAAACTAGACAAGTTTTCATCTATAAACTTTCTTTAAATAAAACAAATAACAGCAATTTTTCCAGTAATTAATTTCATAAATATTCTGATAAAATCTCTTACAGTGTGCTCTTCTGGAACTCAAATATTCTGAAGGCAATATGCTGGCACCTTGGAAGGAACTGACAGTTTGTGAACTCAAGTGATCATGACTGCCACTTTTTTTCAGGAGCCAAAATACTTTCTGGTAATAATACATCAGGTCAACTCATGAGAAGATTTTATTTGTGTTTCATGCAGTTGCTGCTTGGGTGATTTATTTATTCCAACTGTTCCAGAAGTCAGAATATAAACCATGTCCTGAGTGACAAAGAGCTGATGTAGTTTAAAACAGGGTTTGGGTAGTATAAGCTCATTAGCTCGTATCTTCAGGTTTTGGTTTTGTTGGAAGAAGTTTCGTTATTTTTTTTTCTATTTGGTTTCATCATGATTCTTTAATTCTTGGCTTGAGACAGTGCAAAAAGTACAATTTTATAGAGTACATAGCAACAGCTGTTTTTGTGGCATTCCTGCCCTTATATCCCTCATAAACATGAAATATCATGAAGAAAAATAGTTGTTCTAATAATTTTGGACTTTTCCCATCCATACTGCTTCTTCAGAAGACATATTCAATCTTTTGCAAAATGTCTTGCAGGCAGAATAAGGCAGGCTCCTGCATTTTCTTCTCTCCTGATCTGCTCCCTGCCATGCATCATTCACTTTATTAAAAATCTCATATGTGTGGTGTCTCAAAATACCTTGTCTTCTGCTGTCTCTGCAAACTCTGGTGTGTGCAGGCTTCTCTGCTCCATCCAACTGCTCTGCTCCATCCAACATTTCTCATCCATACTTTTATTAATCCATGAAGATTCTTACTGGGAAACTTGGCTTTTTTTTGCTTGTTTATAATTCTGAAGTAAGAAATAAGAAGGAAAAAGGGTACAAAACTATGTCGTTCATTTCCCTTATTTATGTAAATGCATTCAATAATAAATAATAGAATTGTAGAATGGGTTCAGTTGGAAGCAGCCTTAAAGATGATCAAGTTCCAATGCCCCTTCCATGGGCAGGGATACCTTCCACCAGACCAGGATGCCCCATCCAACCTGGCTTTGGACACTTCCAGGGATAGGGCACCCAAACCTTCCCTGGACAGCCTGTGCCAGTGACTCACCTTCAAAATAAAGAACTTATTCCTAATATCTAATCTAAACCTGCTCTCTGTCAGTTTAAGACCATTTCCCATTTTCCTGTCACTCCGCCTGTCCTTTCCACTTGGAAACAGTCCCTCTCCAGCTTTCCTGTACATATGAAGAGTTGGTACAAAGTCCCCTCAGAGCCTTCTCTTCTCTCTCCATTCTCCCAACTTGTCTCCATAGGAGAGTTGCTGCAGCCCTCTGATCATCTTCATGGCATCCCCTGGGCTCACTTGAGCAGGTTCTTCTCCTTCTCCTGCTGGCAGCACAAGAGCTGGGTGCAGCTCTGCAGGTGGGGTCTCACCAGAGCAGAGCAGAGCAGAGGGGCAGAATCCCCTCCCTCCCCTGCTGCCCACGGTGCTTTGGATGCAGCCCAGAACTCATTTGGCTTTCTGGGCTGTGAGTGCTCATTGCTGGGTCATTTTGAGCTTCTCATCAACCAACCCCCCCTAGTCCTTCTCCCCAGGGCTGCTCACAATCCATTCCCTGCACAGCCTGTGCTTGGGATTGCCCCGAGCCAAGGAATTGCACTGAAGGGTGTTACTCAGTGCACTGCTCCCAGCCAGGCAGTGGAGAGTGACTGGTGGAACTCTGATTGCAACTCTCACACAACTCCAGTTTATTAGACTTCACACAATACATTATTTATTATCTTGCAGTTATTATTTTACCACTATTGACGTATAAACTGGGAAGGCAAGTCTTATAAACAAACAGAAGAGAACAATTTACAGAAAAAAATAACATATATATTCCAATTCTCTATTTATTTCTGTCCTGGTTCTCAGAGAGCCCTGTGACTTGTGTTCATGGAGACTGAAAGAGCTGCTCACATTGCACAAGAAGGAAACCACTTCTTGTGGGCTTCCAGTAGGCACACATATGACATATATTATTGTTCTGAAATATATGGGCCATGAAAAAAGAATCTGATTTGTCCCAGAGCCTGGGATTTAGTAGAAACCTCTTGGGATGAAGGATCTAAATTTGTAAGCAGAACATTCACTGTTTCTCATCACATCAGCAACCAGAGTTTACAAGCTGAAGAGCACAGTGCTGGCTGGCTTCTCCAGCTTTAAACACACTGACAGCAAGTGAATCCTTCTGCATGCATTCCAAACACCTGCTCCTCAGCTCAACACAGCCACGCTATCTCATAAAAATGTATTTTTTATACTTCTTTGATGAACTCCTAAAAAAAAGTCACTTGAATCCTTGAGTTTATTTTGTCTTGATGAAGATAAACAAGCAAAAACAAAAATGCAAAGGTTATTTAAATGGGATATAAGTTAAAAGCCAGCAGTACATCTATATCACCTGAAAACCAGGGAAATTGAGATGTGGATATGAATATTTTGACTTGGGCTTATTTCTAAGATAGATAGTGAAGTTAGAAGCTGTGTTTATTTTTAAAAATTGTTCTAATTGTTAATGCACAGTTATTGCAATACCCTATGTTAACCCTATATGTTAGGGTTTTGAATTATTCAGTCAATAACCAGATAGCAAACATGAATATGACAGTTATGCAATAGAGAATCATAATTACTTTAAATGTAAAATCCAATAAAAAATATAGTAAAGATATTTTCAGGTTCAGAACTGCTGTATTGGTATGTCCCTCCAGCGAAGTGTACACAGGTCCAGACACTGGAAATAAATGCAAACAGCCAGAGACTCTGAACTACAAACTCAGATGTTGTGATATCTGCAAAGGATATGTATTATCCTTCAGCATACTCATACCTTAGCACTGTCTCCATTTGTTCTAACTTATATCTTTAGATAGAAATACTATATACAGAGACAGAGGAATTGGTATCTAGAATGAAAAACTTTTTTTTTTTTTTTACCTTAATAAAGAAGAATTGAAAATTAATATATTTTTAAAGAAGTCCAAGGACACATAGGGCATAGGTAAATTCTTTACTGTGAGGGCAGTGTGGCCTGGAAGAGGTTGCCCAGTTAAGTTGTAGCTTCCCCATCCTTGGATGTGTTCAAGGCCAGGTTGGACAGGGCTTGGAGCAACTTGGAATAGTGGAACTTGTCCCTGTCCATGGACAGGGGAAATTCAAGATTCCTACCAACCCAACCATTCTGTGATAGGAAGATGGAAAGATGCTTTAATGTCCCATTAAGGAAATCTTAAAATTAAGTATGGTTGTGTGTAGAGCTTGTAAAAGGCAAAGTGGAAATAAGAGATTACTTTTGAAAACCATTTCAAGAGTTTCTGAAAACTGTGACCCAGATTGACAGAATCTGCCACTTCCATTACAGGTAAAAAAAGAAAACACAACCCCCAAAACAGCTGGAAGAGTTATATCTTGACACAAGGACTTGTCTTTAGGCCATCCAATATTCCTGCCAATCTCATTCACCCATTTGCAGGACTTTTGTGGACTTCTGCTTTGCTTTTTCTGATGCAGATGGACTCAGAAGAAAGTGTCTAGTGGAATCTCTTGTATTCAAGGTGATTAGTAGATCTTAGGTGATTTGTCATGCTTCATTTAGGCTCTCAGTGTGATTAATCTTTTCCTACATATGTATGACAGCATTTTGCTACTTTGCTTCTGCATAATTATTTTTTATAACTTCATTCATAGAATCATAGAGTATCCTGAGATGGAAGGGACTCACTGAGTCCAACTCCTGGCCCTGCACAGGACCATTCCCAAGAGTCACACCATGTGCCTGAGAGCACTGTCCAAATGCTCACTGAGCTCTGTCAGGCTGGTGCTGTGACCACTGCCCTGGGGAGCCTGGTCCTGTTCCCAGCCACCCTCTAGGGGAAGAACCTTTTTCTAATGTCCAACCTAAACCTGCCCTGACACAACTTCAGGCCTCTAAATCAGGTCCTGTCATTGGTCACCAAGAGGAGATCAGTGTCTGCCCCTCCTCTTCCCCTCGTGAGGAAGGTGAAGGCTGCAGTGTTTGCAAAAGAACTTCTTTGGGGATGGCAAGTGCATCAATACTTGTTTCACCTCTGTTTAATTAAGTCATAGTCTCCTCATGCCCAAATACTTTTGGAAAAGGATATTGTGAGTCTTTGTAAAGTTTGAATCCTGTCATTAAACCACACTTCAGGGCCCTTGGTTCTTGCTAATACGATATAAAATAACTTAATGTCCCCTGCCCCAGCACTGTTAATTCCCTGCAGCTCCTCAGCTGCCTGTCAGGAACACAGCCTGTATTTCCTAAGCCTTTCTAATGTGTCCTCCTTTCTGGCAGTTACAGTTACTACAATATCTGCCCTTTATTTTAAGTATAAATGAATTAATTACTTCCAGGAACCCAAAAGAAGTATTTTTCATTTTAATGGATTTCATTTTATCTGGGAAGATAAAATTCCATTAAAAGCAGGAGTCTTTAAAGATGAACCAGGGCACAGAGTCTTTCTAGGTCATGTCACACTCCATGGTTTATAACACTGTGTGGAATTTCAATCTCTGGGCCAAATACTTGCCTGTGTGCTGAATTTTGGACATATGAGTCTGACAGAGAAGCCTCTGCAAAGGACACTTTGAATGTCTGGCTGTGCAGTGTTGGTAGCAATACCTGCTGTAGGAATCCTAATCATGGCTCAAGAACTGCATAAAACCAGAGCAAAAATGCAGTCATTGCCTTACCACACTGAAAATACAAAATATCAGACAAAAGGCCAAAGGCTGGTTAGAGGTAAATACTAAATGAAATTACCCTCAGGAAAAGGTAACTGCATTGTACTGTGAGGTTCATCTAAAGTGATGTCACTAGTCTGAACTACTCCACAACCACCCATTTCTAACAGAAAAAGAAGCAGCTAGGTGTTTGCTTTCATTGTCCCTTCTCTGAGTTTAAAATGGTCGTTGTTACTCTTTTGGTAGAATGTCTGGTCAGTCAAGAGTAATCATTTGTGATAACCTCAGCCTTTTTCTATCTTCTCCTGGGAAAAGTGGCCAGCTGAGGAGATGCTGGGATGCTAATACCAGTTTGTTTTTGTTTTTTTTTTTTTTTTTTTTTTTTTTAAGTTTAAGCACACCTTGAAATAAAATGAACTGACAAAAAACACCATGGTTAGAAAAAGAACTGATATTTAGTTCTTAGCTACCTGGGGAAATACAGCTCCATATCCATTCTTACTGGCATATGTTAACCTGTCTTCTCCTTTTAAACTGTTTCCATTAGATGAAATAGAGTGTGTCAGGCCTTAAATCTTCTAGATAACAGGACATGGCACTTTGTCATTTAGGACAAAAATAACTTCTGCTTCACCGTCAGAGTTCATTACTGTCAGCTGGAGTAGAACCCTGCTTAGGAAGTGCATGTCTGAGGACATGATCCATCCTCTTTGCATTTGAGAAGGGCTCTATGTGTGTTATAGATACACTTGAAATAAGCACTGCACGCCCAGTCCCTTCGGGGTTACTGCCCAGGCTGAAAAGACAGGAAAACTCTGACATGCAATTTATCACTGGAGACTGAGATATTCATTGCCACCAGTTTAAACTCAGACTAAACCCTGTTTATTCTGTATGTTTAATGAGATGGCTAAAGTCATTGCTTTTCCAGGTATTTGATAAATTAAGGAAGAGTAAGGATAGGACCCTGTAGATGAACTTGGTTTGTTTTCAAATATGCTTCTGAATTTCCCTCTATTTCAAGATTCTTGGTGGTTTCAGATTAGGGAGATGACCTGGGCTACTTTATGCCAATATTTCTCCAGATGTTTGCTTGTGAACATGCCATCAGTGGAATTGAAAATACTGAAAAACAACTGGAACCATGGAAAATAAGCATTAATTTATTTTTACTGACCAAATTCATGACTACAATGTACAAATCTAATATGCTTTGACATCCAGGCCCAGAACAGCAGAACACAAATATGTCAACATTATAAGGAACAAAACACTCTTGTTGAGATCTGATGAGAAATTTTCTCATTAGTGTATTTTAGTAAAAGATAAGTAGTAACAGCCTTGTACTCTGCATGAGCTGTCAGGACTTTCCATAGCTCTGGGAACTTGAAAAATAATAATAATGTAACATTAGTAAGTCTCTTTTATTCAGTCCCTGAATGAAGAGATCAGCAAAACAGCTTCCCTGCAATCTGTTGACATCATGGAAAACTAAACTTGAGTAAGAAAGATGAAGGGGGCATCAACACAAGGAGGATAATGGCATTCAGGAGCCAGCCAAACTCAACATTAACTCCTAGAACAAGGACAAATAACTCTAGGTACAAACAAAAGAGGCTGCCCACAGCAGTTTTTGTCTGAAATCCACAAAAGGCTCTAGTGGCCTACATTTCAGAGATCCTCAAATGTTCTGGACAATCTCGTTTTGGACTGCAGAGTCGGGCATGTCAGTGATTATAGGAAGACTCCTCTGGGAAAATAGGTGCCTCATTAACAGCTAAAATCTGCCATGATTCTGGTCAGGAGCTCCCACATTTTTCCATCTTGCTCAGGTCACCATAGCATTCAGCAGGTGCCTGAACCCAGTGGAACACAGGACAGCTGCTGCCGCTTCCTCTCCGCAAGAGGTGAGGAGGAGACACCTCTGCCTGCCCTTCCACAAGGACTTTGTGGGTTTGCAGTACCACAGAACAACCCAGCAAGCTGAAAGGCCAGTCTTGGTGCAGTGAGGATTGCAGGAGATTGACCAGATTATGGAAGAGGCTTCCAGGACAACTTTCCCCTTAAAATAAAAATATGGTGTAACCTCAAATACAAGAAATGTGAAGTAAAAGGAGAAAAATGAATACACTGACTGTAGCCTTCTTTTGAGGGAAAGTTTGTACTTATTTGCCCTCTTGCAATAGTTATTTTTGTGTTCCTTAGTCACTGTATTTTTTATATAATGCTGATTGCATGTGAAATGTATGAGCTAAGTTGCTGGCAATGGGTAGGGCCCGAGTGTTCTCTCTCTGGTGAGGCTGCTTCTGGCTTCCTATTGAGTTTTAGCATCTGCTGAGTTTACATGTGGATTAATTAAGCCTTCTCAATATTACTTGGTTTGTCTCTCACCAAACTGAGATGAAAGGGAATCACGACCTTGCCTAGTAAACATGTGGTGAGCATTATTTATAGCTAAAACAGGCGAAGGATTTTTTGCTAAGCAAACCTTGGCAGTGATCACCATCCGCTCTTAAACGTTCCACCTGCTTGGCAGAAGGAGATGATGAGCAGATGTATTACTTGCCAGTTTGATGAAAGCACTAAAAAAACCACAAATCATTTATTGATCCAAACCACTTTATGCATGCTTTTGTATATATTGCACAGTACACAGGGAATAGTTTTGCTTTTGGTTTCCAGTTGCAGTTCGCCGTGTTTCTAACATCATTTAGGTCTTGATCAGTTTACAAAGCTTTTAGGGCTTTGATAATAGCTTTTCAAAATCACATGCTTTACTTAAAGTCTTGAAACTTTTTGAACACCCAGATTAAGCTATCACATTCTAACTCACCATTCTTGCTTTGTTCAAAGCCATTCCTATTTCTGCTACACCTCTTCAGACCATGCAAATTTTTTCCAAGCTGCACTTCCCCAGTTAATACAGCTTTGCACTCTGTATTGTTTGGCTTCTGATTTCTTGCAGACATTTCCTGTTTTCTAGCTGTAAGCAGTTTTTGTTGAACTGTCCAATTTTTGTTGGTCCCTTAGAGGGACCTAGTTCCTTTCAGTCATTGACCATTGACCTTGGAAGGACTTGACTTTTCCCATTGACTGTACAGAGCAACGTAAAAATCAACTTAGCTTTTTAAAATCAACCTCTGACACCAGCTACTGAATATTTAGGGACTGCAGTGCCTGCATTGGAAGTACATAATTTTTCAGGAGACTTCTTGCCCTTTATAAATACCTGTGCAATTCTTAGGGCATTTAAAATGCTAACACATTTATAAAGTTAATGTTAATGTGTTAATATTTACAAAGTGCCTGTAGATATTTAAGAATAGATACAAAAAGCTCTGCTACATAGTGTGAGAATTTTGTAGCAAATTATTTAGCATTAAAATATTATATTGAATATTCTAGGTCATGGAAAGTGATCTCTGTACTGAAGAGACTTATTATTTCAAATTGCATTTACCACCCTCAATAAAAGTTGCACGATTTTCACTGTTTACTTCAGACACTCAGTGAAGGAGGAAAAATCTGGAGATGGAGAGTTTACTACTAGTGTGAAACAATCTGAGAAGACATTTGCTTTTAGAAGCTAAGTTAGTGTACTTTTGCATGGTTTATATTTGGCTGGAGCAAGTAACAGAAGCCATTTAGTCCTGAGAAAAGCACATATTGCTCTGTGATTCTGGTGTCATTTTCTGCTCTGTAACTATGCAGAAGTTTTAGTTATGGGGGAAGCTATGAGAAAAAGCAGCTGTCTGGCACATGATAGCTTGTCTTAAAGTGGGTGAATCAAAGTAAAACTTGCAGTGTTTGACATGCAGATGTATTAAGCGTGCTGTTATCCAAAGGTCAAAAAGATATTTGTAGATTAACTGGTGTTAAAGAAAATATTAACTATTTGCAAATGTAGGGTATACTTGGGAAAAACCCCACACTTCTGTAGCTTCTTTCTAAAGGCATAATTTTATCCTTTGTTTAATGACAAGACATAAGTTTACTTTTCTCTCTTTTGTTATTTTCAATAGAAAGACAAACTATGTACTTACCCAGAATACCAGTGTTTATGCAAGGGTGAAATCCCCACACAGTGACTCTTCAAAAGCAGTATTTAAAAGCTAGCATTTACTGCATTAACACTCCTTCAGCATTAGCCAAAAGATGTATCAGATTTGTTTCTTGCTAATTAAGGAGAAAACTGTAGCAATTTGAATGCCATTATACAGGAGTTCTGAAGTGATTGTGATTTTACATAAGTTTAGAATAAATAAAATAATTTTTTTTGTCCCATTTAGGCCTTTACCAGAGAAGCAGCAACTTGCAGAACATTTTTGTGTCAGGAGCTAGGCAGATAATTCTTTGTTTAACTAGCTGCAAAGTCAAAAGAGCCTTTTTTTGAAGTAGCTCTGTTGTATACATCTTACATGTGATGTATTTTGTCAGTAGCATAATCACAGGGAGGTAGGATTAAGTACACTAATCTGAAACAGCCATATTTAGAACATATCCATAAAACAACTCCTTAATCTCTGATGACCTCTAAAAAAACAGGAGCATTTCTGGAGGTTTGGATGGTCCCTGAGAAAAAGCAGAATCCAGCCTGGAGGGATTCAGCTCCTGGACTTCCTTGAAAAAAACACCCAGAATATCACAATCATCTCAAGGAGTGATATATACCAATAAAACACTCTGCAGAAAAGTATTTGGGGTTTTGTTTTATTTTATTTTATTTTATTTTATTTTATTTTATTTTATTTTATTTTATTTTATTTTATTTTATTTTATTTTATTTTATTTTATTTTATTTTATTTATGACCGTCCATAGATTTTTAGATTGTTAAAGACCTGAAGGTATGGAGAAGTGTTTCAGATTTCAAGCTTCTTGCTGTACAGTTTTGAGGTGAGAAGGCAGCTATCCCAGCTTGCCCGAGGTACCTGGTAGGCACAGGAACATTTCTCACCCTCTCATCCTCTCATGCTCTCCCAACAGCTGCTGCATTCCTGCACTTCAGTAATACCCACATGATGGCAGAAGAGAACAGACAGCTGCAGACACAATCTGACAGGCAAGTTCACTTCTGGTATTTCTGTAAAGTACTTTCTATAAATATCTATTAAAATACATAAGCATCTGGAAGTTTATATTCTAAATATATAGACTAAATGAACATATATACATTTTTATGTATGTGTATATATAGATATATATGTAATGCATTTATAAATATAGATTTCTGATAAGTATGAGGAAAATGTGGTTTTAGTTTTGGATGGGCCTTACTGTTCCTAGGAATCAGAAAATAACAGAGATACAAAAATAGTTGACTTAAATGCTCTTCTTACTTTCATTGCCAGAAGTTGGTGGTAGTTTGATTTGTCTGTACTAAAGGTAGGTACACAGGTAAAAATCTATGATTAAATGAGACTGACATGAGACGGTGAAAAGGAGAAAAACATACAATTTTAAGTACTTTCATTGTCAGTGACACTCCAATTTTACTAACTGAGAGCATGCTGTGCTCAGTAACTGGAAAAAACAACAAGTAAAAAGTTTGTTTTTACCAATCCACATAGTTTTACTGCATACATTGTGCATACCAATGTTTAAAATCTCTCGGCCTCACTAATCCAAAGTGATCTCAAAAATGCAATGTATTTTTATAGGCAGTCTTGTAAAAATAATTTTTCTTGGTTGTATGTCTGGAAAGTGTTGACTACATTACAGACACTCCATCAGCTAATAATAATTACTGGAGTCAAAAGATGGAAATTTAGACCAAAATTAGCAAATTAATTATATGTGGAAAGTTATCAGAAATTGTGATTTTCACACAGGACTAAGACTGTCTTCCCCAGAAATTCTTCTCCCAGCTCTGCCATCTGATTTTTTGTATACCCCCCAAATAAATCTAACTTTTCTGTTTCTTATTGCCATGAAGATTAATTAGGGTTAGATTGTACAACACTTGTAAAAAACAAAACAGAAATTCTGAGCATCGTTATGATGAGGTTGAAGCTCCTTGATTTGACACAGGTGTACAAGTGGATGGCCTTTTAATGACAAACTCTATGTGAGTGATACTTTGCACAGTGGTTGATTTCTGGTTGCAATTGTGTATCTAAACTAGGTCAAAAGTTGTAGTTAATTTTTAAAATTAAATTGTAATTAAATGTTATAGGCATGGGTTGTGACACTTAATCATCTTCTCTTGGTTTGTGGAGCACGAAACTGTTCCAAAGAGTGTTACTGCAGGGCAGCTGCAACAGAGAGGGCACCAACCCATTCTTGTGTTTTAAACACTTAGTACCTACTCTGAAGGGGGAGAAATAGTGGCTGGATCACCACCAGTGCTTAATTATGCAAAAGAAGGAGGGAGGGTAGGGAGTGAACATCATCAGCCTGGTGGTAGGCTGTGCTTTCTGCACTGCTTTTCCAAAGAGGGATCAGCAGGACATGGCTGTGCCCACCCTTTTGGCTGGACTAAGGTCCAAGCCTCCCTTCTGGAGGACACACAGAGTCAGTGCTGTGGGCCAGCCTTGTGCCTCTCCTTGTGCCCATGGGTAGAAAAGCAGGACACCAGTAATATCCAGGCCAGGGAACTGGGATTGCAGAGGGGTGCCCTTAAACACTCTCCACCCTGAACCTAAAAGTAATCTGTAGTATTCAAAGCAACCCATCAAGCAATTTGCTTTGCCATTTTTTCTAAGTTTCACTCTTCCTCAGGCACACAGACAAAACATTGCTTAAGCCAGCTTTGCTGGAGACCAGTAACCTTATTCAGGATATTAATTTCTTTCTCTCCTTCTTACTTTCTGCACCAAGCACTTTCACATGTTCATACACTCATTTACATGCTTTGGTACTGGGAACTTGTGTTATAATGCAATATGGGCATTTTTTTCTGGCTGCCTGAGTCAGAATATAGAGATTGAGGGATTTGAGGGCAGTGCTGGAGCACTGAGCCATCCTTCTTGCAGTGCTCAGACTGTGGCTGAAGGTGGGCAGCCCTTGCATCACCCTGGGTGCAGGATGGCACTTGAGACTGTTTTGAGCAGGGGAAAGAGTAGCAGATTCATAAGGGGAAAATGACAGAAAAAGAGGATCAGATGTGTAGCATATGTTGACATGACAGTTAGAAATTGAGAAATAAATCTGCCTTATCCTGGAAAGAAAAATGAGTACATCCAGTTTTATTCAAAATGGACTTCTGAAAGACCAATGTGTCATGTGAAATAGGAGCTAATGGCAGAAATTATTTAGATTATCTAAAAGAACTTTTATTTAGATTATCAAAGAACTTTTTTTCTCCTTGATGTCTCCAAGCTACTCTCTATCAGAACCTTCCTTAATTTTCTAGTGCTGGCACATCACCACCTCATCCCTGGCTAAGTAGAATTTGCCTTGGTGGAATCAGGAACAGGAGGTATTTTGTAATCTGGTTGTTTAAAGCTAGATGAAAAGGAGTATCCAGATGGGTTTTTCTTTTTAAAGAATCTGATTCCCAGGACAAATCTAATCACCTGCTAGGTGAGGGGCTGGGGTAGGGGAAAGGAGAAGATGTAAGGGATGTTGAGGAGTATGGGGAAGAGAAACCACATCTTGTTGTTGCATAGCATCTGTTCTTTCAAGTAGAAACTACCTGTAGCACCACTGAAAAACTTGGCATGGTTGTTCCTTTTTTGTTTCTGAGTCAGTCAGATTTTGTTTTTGTTCATTCCAGATTTTGTTTCTGGGAGTCAGTCAGCAGGATTGATTTCTTTAATTGTAATTAAAAATTCTCACTGAAATAGATTTCTAACATCCATCTTTAACAAGTTAATGAACACAGAATACAGAAAAGTGGGGTGCTGGAAGGCTGCTTTAATTGAAAGAACAACTTAAATGATTCTGTGGTTTTATAATTCTAAGGAGCTTTAATTCTAAGGAGCTTCCAGCTCCAAGGGAGCTGGAAATCTTAAAGTTGTGTGATGACTTAGCAGATGAAAGAATATAATTTGAGTTCTAGGTCTGATTTAACTTCTACACTAGGAAAGATATGACAGCATTGGGTGGGGAAGATTGGTCTGTAAAATTAATGAAAATGAATTCATTAATTAATTATTGAATCCCTAAAAGGAAATATGCTCTGACTTGTTTCTTTGCTTCTTTGTTTAAAAAATAGTCATACTTCTTCTGAGGCTCTTCAGTGCAGCAGTGTTCTTAATTAAATTTTCATTCTGAATGCTTTGGCAGGTCATATGAATATATTGTGTACCTTGAGGAAAATTATGGAAAAAAAATCTCAAATTTGATGGAAGCAATCACATTTAACCTGGACAGCTGTTTCTTTGCTGCTAAGATAGAACATGGTAGATGGCATAAGATTAAAGAAAACATTCACTATCAATGACCAAACTATTAATCTTGACAGCTCCTGTAAAGATCCCCTGTCAGAATCTCTCAGTAACTGGAGAAGATGTCCTAGGGCACAAACCAGTAAGTGGAAGAAAGATAAAAAGACAAAAAGTGCTAAAGCCAAAGTTAAAGGCAGGCTCGGTGCTGACATCCTGGAGATTTTGTCCCTATGGATGGTTTTAATGCAATTATGCCTGAGCACAGTTTATCTGCCTGATAAAGGCAGGCAATGGTTTTGGCAACTTTAGTATCAAAATAGATATTCAGATTAAGCTTTATTTTCTGCCTTTCCAAGGAATCATTTAACATATTAGGCTGTTTCTCAATGTTTCTATGTATTTATTTTCTTCTCTTAGTAAAATGATACATTTTTAATTTAATTTGATTTTTTTACTTTTAATTTGATTTTTTTTACTTTTAATTTAATTTGATTTTATAGCTCTTTTAACTTTCAGCTACTGCTAGTATTTTCTTTTTTTTAATAACCCCAAATGTGACTTAGCAGAACACATGTTTTGTTCTAAGTTGCTAAGTTGTATTTAAATCTTTTGTGAAATTTAGTTTCCATCTACAAGGATTGTAAAGAAAAAAATTATGGTTATACTCTTGCTGGTTGGGTCCCAGCAAGAAAAAGCCAAAATGGAAACCATTTTCCAAACCATTTGGAAAAGCCAAATGGTCAAAATATCAGCTTTGATAAGTATTTCTGGATATGTGCTTGACTCAGGAGGTTCATGTGTTTCCCAAAGAGCCTGCACTTCTTGTTGCAGTGGGACTGGACCTTTGAAAGCATCCAGCAGTGAACACTGTCATGACCCTTTGCATCTTTGAAATACAATCAAATTCAACTTTCCACACAATCAGCATATGAATCCAATGAGGAAAATAACAAAGTAAGGCCCAGACAGCTGATTCCCAAAGCTGATTCTTCCTCTCCCTTCCTCAGCCCTGCAAAGACAGAGAGGATACTCCCAGAGGGGTCATTGACCTCCTGGAGAGCAGATCAGGAGGCTGTCCATGGTTTGGCCTTTACTGATTTTTTTCACTGATTGTGGGCCAAGCCTTATCCCTGATTGCAATTAGGAATGAAGTAACCTGGCTTGTGAGGCCAGTGGAGTTATTTCCAATTCACAGTTCATGAAGGAAACCAGAGGTCTCTGATTTTCAAAAAATTTAGCTTTTGTTATTTCAAAAGTGATCAGGACAGACTGATATTGGACGAACAGTGTTTTTCACCAAAGTGTCATGAGAAGAATGATGGACTGGAAATTAAGACGTACACTGCTAGACTGTAAGTTTGGGGGATATTTACTTTGTGCTACCTTTTGCTTGAATAAGCAGTTGTGCATGATGGATTTTGACAGAATCAGGGAGGATATTCTGTAAGGCAAAAATTATTTACATTTCACAGCTGACTGACTAATGGTCTGTCTCTCTATGCTGAATTCGGCAGTGTGAGCTTTGTCTCCAGTACCTCTCATCTAGCTGGGAATGAAAACAACAATGTGACTTTCCAGCCCAAGTGATTTGGGCAGGGAACTCTTGGCAAGGCTTTCTCTGGGAAATTCCCTCCACCTCATCAAGCCTGTTTAGCAGAAGTGAAGTCTGTGCCATGCTGTGCTCTTTCTGCTGTCCCACCATGCCATGAAAGGGAGCTCTCAGGAATGTCACTTTGAAGACAACATGGATGCTGTCTTCATAATAAAGGAAGTGAGGTGATACATTTATTGCCATTTTTAAGATCTAGTACACCAGTATTTTCATACAAAGTTTCCAGTTAAGCTGGAAACCCCAAAATCCAGGTCAGTGAAATTACATAAATCTAAGCGTCTTGCACTGCTGGTTCCCAAGATGATTGTTGATACCACTGCTAAACTTTTGCCACTGGTTTCTTGGTGAAATATGCATCCTGGCCTGGAATATGCTGCTAATTTTACTATGTGTTGCATGCCTAACATTATTTCTTTATGCATCTGCAGGGAATTCATTTTGAGGAGTCTACTGCATAGTACATTATAGCTTTACAAGATTAGTTTAACCAACATAGAGAGGGTAAAAAAAAAACAAAAACAAAAAACAAACAAACAAACAAACAAACAAAAAAACAGGGCAAGGGGGACTTCTTCTGATCATTCTATATGAAATTTGTTGATATTTTAAAATGAAAATTAATCTTTGAAAAGCAACAACTGTGAACTCCCCTGACAGTGTGACTTTTTTCAATTTTACCACCTAAGGAATACATTAACATGTACCTGACACCATTGCTTACAGAGCAGAATTAAATCTGGCTGCTCTGGAACAGTATTGATATAGTAAGAACTGCACTTGCATAGCCACTAATAGCCAATAAATGGTACTTAATCATATTAGCTATTTTTAAATACTTAATTGTATCTATCTGAGAAAGAAAAATTGCCTACATACCTTCTATATATCCATTGTTGTATACTACAAATTGTCTTTATTCATAGTAACCTGACATCACTTTGTTTGCATATGATTTAAATGAAAATAAATGCATAAAAGAACCCCTTGGAGTCAGGCCAGACTGACACTTCTGTCTGGCATCATTTTGAGATCTAAATTTATGTGATGTATGATTACAGTGTGAAAACAGTAGTGTGGCCACAATTTTTCAAAGGCAGTCAGTAATGTGTGATTTTTTCAGGGCCCGAGTAATCTCGTGTTTCTTTAATGGTACCTGCTTTTTTAGGCCCTCTCTCTGGTTGTTTTCAGTGATGCACATGTGCCCAGCTCAAATGTGCACCACTCCCAAAATTCTGAGCACTCATTTTCAGACTGTCTAAATGGTGATGGAAGAACCTGGATCTTGTTTTCAAACTGTAGGTTGCCTTGAAGAAAAAACTTGAGATACTAAGCCACAGAGAGATTTTGAAAACTTTCAGAAACCCTTCTCTTCTGCAAGGACAGTGCATCTCTGAGCATTAGAAGGTATCTCCCTACAGACTATTTTACTGATCTAAGCCTCACTTGGACTTCAGTGGGGTTTTGCACTGAAGGCTGCAAAACCCCACTGAAGGCTGTTTTGCAAAAGACCACTGTAAATTTCTTTTAGCTATCGGGGCTGGAGAGGTCCTTCCAATGGCATTTGCAGCTTCACCATTTCCTTGTGCTCTGCTGGCTGCTGGGATGTTGCAGCACTGCAGCACTTAGGTGTTACTCTTACCTTTTAATGAGTCACTGTGCTGTTCACCGTGTTGTCTTCACACTCATTTGTTTCTGCCTGTCAAGCCCCCACAGGAAGGGGCTGGAAGAAAGAAAGCTTTTCAAACTTGGGTCTAATGCTCTTGGTTTCTCCTTCTGAAAAAGTAAATATTTGTGTAATAAGCTGCAGAACCCCTAAAGCAGCTGTGAAATGATCTAGCCATGAGATCTTATGAACAGATCCAGGATGGAGGAAAGCTGCCAGCAAGATCTTGTTTACCCTGCTTTGAGAATTTGACAGCTGGAATTATGGAAAAAACATCTGTCTGAGAGGACATAGCCAAGTCAGAAATGCAGTGGTGGAACACAGAGTTGTACCTGCTGTGCTGGTGGTAAGGGTGACTAGAGGGGTGCAAGGGAACCTTCCCATGAGCAGCTCATTCCTGATACCAGGAATGTTGTGCTCCTGTGTTTACTCAAATTCAGTTTTCTGTGGTTTGCAGAATCTGGCCTTCTTCTCTCAGCCTCAACCTGTCCTTGGATGGCTCCCATGATTTCTGACCTCCCACTACCTTTTCTGTGCTATTTATAGCACAACAGCTGGGGAACATTTATGTGCATCTCTGTTGTATTTACATTTTGAAGAGTGACTTTGGTTTTTATTCACGTTCATGGTAGTTCAGTAAGTTGTTTGGCATCATGTGGACTTCCTAGTCAGGCTCCCTTTGCATTCATTTATCACATTGCCTCCTCCAGTTTTGTTTTTCTTTCCCCTGCCATAAGTGATTCTCTCTGTCCTCCAGCTTTCCATTAGCTGTCTCCTATGTTTGGGAAAAAAGTAACCCAGGGTATGTTCTTTCTTTCTTAAAAGGGTCATTTGTCACTAGGAAATAAGCATAGAGATCAGTTGGAAAGTAGACCCCAAGTCTCAGTTTGCTCATCTGGTTTCTGGAGACCTGTTTCTTGTAGATGCTGGTATCTTGTTTCAACACCTTGATCATTGTGCACTTTGTTCATCCCCATTTCATTTCCAACCAAGCTGTTCTGCTTTGTTTCATGTGTCCTCATCTCCTGTATTTTCAGCTGCCCTTTCAGGTAAAGCCTTTCAGTCGCATCAGATTTTATCTCATGGCTATTCCAACTTCTCAGACATTAGCTCCTGTAGTCAGGGTCCACACTGTGAAAACTGGGTGTGTATGTATGAGGAAAAACTCAGAGAAGATGTTGGTCTGCAAGGGGAGTGAAGAATTTAGACTCTAGCTCAGTTATTAACTTTTACATGTTTTCCATGCTTATCAATAAAAATCGAAGAATAATCCTGTATATGAATATAGTATAAATAAAGTTATGAATATAACTTTATGTCATTATCTCAAGTGTTATTGTGCTCTTATAAAAGAGTAGATGCTTCTACACATGAGGCAGCATAATAGACCCCATATTCAGATCTTATTTTATAAAGCCTGTGGAGAGTGCATAACACCTCTCTTCTCAGATAAGTGCATCTCATGAGCATTTAAGTGTTAGACTAGCAGATTCACTTGTACCATGCACAGACAGCATCCTGTTTGTACAGAAATAAAATTCAGCAATGCATGTGCCTATATTTAGAAAGTCACAAGAGAATATTTAACTGCTGTGACTGGCCTTAC
Organism: Urocynchramus pylzowi; assembly: GCA_013397555.1. NCBI lineage: Eukaryota > Metazoa > Chordata > Aves > Passeriformes > Fringillidae > Urocynchramus > Urocynchramus pylzowi. The sequence continues at coordinate 208,225 of VZRH01004088.1, read as the reverse complement.
TTCTGCACCTGAAAATTGCTGTTTAAAGACAATATTTCTTGTGCTGACCCAAAGAACTTGCTACCAATATCTGCAGGCACTGAAATGAAGGTTGATTATGGGGATGGGGTGCCTGCTCTGATCTTCTCTTGGGACTTCCAAGTGCCGTAAAAATGTAAACCCTAAGTTTGTCATTTCAGATACTTATAAATTATACTGATGACCACTAATTATTCCCTTACAGCTCATTTAATGGTTTTTAAGCATTTTTTACTATTATTCAATGAAAATGCTAATGAAGAAATTAGAATGGTGAGTACCTGGAGCTCCATGGTTTTTGCACAGCTTCACAGATTCCAGTACATGTATTTCTGCAGAAATCAAATACTGCACTGTGAGGCTAATCCATATATATCTCACAGATATGGCAGCACTGGACATAGGTAACAGTGTTTGCATGCAACCAGGGTATCTGGCTGAGTCAAAACTGGCTCAGTCAATTGGAATGGAAGGCTAAGTTGCTGCTAGGAAGAGTCAAAGGTTTGAATTTTCTTTCGATGTGTTATAGTACAAATCTTCTGCCTAGCTTCTTTCCAAAATAGCACATTAAAATTCTGCTTTGCCTCTTTGTTCTACTATTTTTTTTTAAATGTTAAAAAGATGCCAATATCTGAGTTGTAGACAGAAAGCACTCTAGGTTATGTTTACACCAGCAAATAGGGCAGATACTGGGAGCAGACAGGTAAAACATTTGGTGTTGGTGTCCATACCATATGCACTTCTGTGGGATTTGCTTTGGGTTAGCAGTGGCCAGGGCACCTGGACTGAGCTGCCCTGTGCCTTTGGAGTCCATGAGGAATGTGCTTGCAGTTATCTTCTGATTTTACCCAAAGAAATCTCTTTATGCACTCTGAGACTTCCCTATGAAGTGAATCAAATCATGGGAAATTTGAACAAAGCATCCTCCTACAACCCTAATAGTAGACATGATCTTAGATTAAGTTGCTGCAATTCACTGGAGCTTCTTGTAAAATAAATCATCATAGACTATTCTTGGTGCAGTTTGGCCTATTTTCTATCAAATAGTATCTTGTTATTTAGTGTCTTGACAAGAAACTCTTACCTTTGTGAATTTAAATTACTGTTTTGTAGAAGATATAAAATTTGCACGTTTTGTTCCTTCTCATCCCTCAGAATAAGCTTTAAATATTTACTTTCCCTGTGCAGCAGGAATGTGTTTCCTTTGAGCTCTGAGAAATATTCATGAATCCTCTTCAAAGTTTGTGGAGTACAATAAGTCCTGTCAGCAGTAATCCCTGGGCCATCAGTCTTCCAAACCTAGGTAAATAAAAACTTGCACACTTATTATATCTGTGTTGTGACATTATTAGGCCCTGGCTGCTGTTGGCAGATACTGGCCCATATTGGCCCATAGTAGTCCACAGTGGTAACAGGTACCATTCCTTGGCCTTTCCTGTCCCCTGAACTGTGTGACACCTTGCCTAGCAGAGGCAAAACCGTGGTAAGGATTTCATTGCCATTCTCTAGCCTTGTTAGCTCTGTCTCTACAAATAAACAAAGAAGGACCAGGGGACAGGATCCCAGCAGCACAACAGTCCCAAACAATGGGGAGGACAGCTGGGTGACCAGCCTAGGGGTGAGGGAGAGGATGTGGGTATGTCTGTCTGGACTTCAGCAAAGCCTTTGACTCTGCTTCCCGCAGCATTCTCCTGCAGGAGCTGGCAGCCCATGGCTTGGACAGGGGTGTTCCTCACTGGGTGAAAACTGGCTGGGTGGCCAGGCCCAGAGGGTGGTGGGGAGTGGAGCTACACCCAGCTGGTGTCCAGTCACCAGGGCTCAGTACTGGGACCAGTCCTGTTTAATATCTTTATTGGTGATCTGGATGAGGGGAACAAGGCACCCTGAGTCAGATCACAGATGACACAAAGTTGGGTGGGAGTGCTGAACTGCTGGAGGGTGGGAAGGCTCCGCAGGGGGACTTGGACTGGGGCAAAAGGTATGAGATTCATTGAGGAAAAATGCTGGGTCCTGCACTACTACAGGCTGGGGTAGAGGTATTTTCTAACCTTTATGATACTATGAAGATATTCTATTATTAACTGTAAAGATTGGCCTGGCATGACTGCCTCTTTCTCCCAGTGTTTTTCCGCCATGAGATGCAGGACGTGAAGCAAACGGGGCATTTTCTGCTAAGGGGGCTGGATGCAGCTGCTCACTCTGGCTGGGAGGGGACACTTGTATAGGTCCCATACAGCATGCTCTGTGTTATTTATCACTGCTATTTACTGGTTAGTTTACTAATGTAGACATAATCTCAGTGACCTGTCCTGTTAACACGTAGTAGAAGAATACTATGGGATAGTAGCTCACTCACACAAATGGAAATTCTTAAAATTTAGAAGGCTTTCTTCTTCCCAGAGAGGGAAAATACCATCCTCAGGTGTCTTATATACATATTTTCTCTTCTGGCCTATCTGTCCTCCTTTAACCACCTCTTCCCCATCACAGGATTCATCTCCCTTCTTCAGATATCAACCCACCACAGAAATGTTTTTCCACCATTGTAGCCACTATTTTAAGGTGTATTGTCCTCAGCACAGACTGATGGATGGACAGCCACAGTCCAGACATGAAGATGGATCTGAGTGGGGAATCACACAGCTGGGCCACAGGGGATGTGAATACAACAGAACACTCCTTTGATTTGCAGGGCTACTACAATGCACAGGAACTCCTGTCCAGGAACAGCCCATATTTGCTGGCTGCAGTGTTCACACTTCCCAGGGAGCTGCGTTTTCCAGCCAACAGTTCCATCACAAGGAGGGCAACTGGGGCAGGACAAGGCAGTGCATATGCTTGCCCCTGCTCCAGCAGTGATAATCTCTTCTCTCTTCTCTCTTCTCTCTTCTCTCTTCTCTCTTCTCTCTTCTCTCTTCTCTCTTCTCTCTTCTCTCTTCTCTCTTCTCTCCTCTCTCCTCTCTTCTCTCTTCTTTCTCCTCTCTCCTCTCTTCTCTGTTCTTCTCCCTTTCTCAAAAGCTTCTTTTAGCAGGCCTTAATCTTCTTCAGATTTTATCATGGCTTCCTCAGTGGTTGTACCTCAAGGCATGGAAAGCACTCATCTGCACCACTGAGTATGTAGCAGAACAATCCCTCTTTCCATGGAGTCTGTGTTTTCCATCTTATCTCAGAAAGAAAAGGACATCAGAAAAATCCAGGAAAATAATTGTGACTGAAATTTTGCAGATTTGCTGGGAAGAGTAAATATAATTCCAGACTCTGATTGATATATTGTTTATCACTCTACAAATCTTAAGTTGATGAACTCTCAAGTTCCATCTTCCTTAAAGTGTGTTGCTCAATTCCCCAGAGCTGACAGAAATAGACAGAACGTGAGGCGTGTTGAAAAGCTCCCCAGAAGAGCATGTGTACTTCTCCAAGAGAACATGAAGTGCCCCATCCTCACTGCTTCAGAGGGGAAAAACTATCCTCCTGCTTAATCATGTCACATTCTGGACTTGCTAGAGGTTTCTTGGAAAGCAAGAAAGCCACATTTCTAGTTCTGTTTGTTCATAAAAGCAGTCATTATGCAACATTCTGGCAGCAGCATTTATATCCCATTTCTTTAATATTTTTATCTCCATGCTGTTTTCACTATTATCCCTTCTTTGGCTGTTTTACTTTTCCTCATCCTCCAAAATGAGGACATATGGTTTTTAGTTTTCTTTTATTTATTTGTGTTCTCTGTATAAGAACTATGACTGTTATTACATTTTTTTTTCTGACAAGCTAAACTAGTGTTTCTGTATGTCTTCACTGCTATGTATTAAAATAACTGCATTAAAATAATTTTCTTCTATTTTATGCTTTGATTTGTATTTCAGATCTAACACTAGAACCTACTTTTATCTCACTATAAAACTTCTGAATCTTTAATAAGCCAAATTCTAATGACTAGAATACAGCATAAAATCTAAAATTCACTTAAAATTTAACTGAGATTAGTTACTTCAGGTTTTTGTGTCTTTGTTATCTCCTTTCATTTAGTCCAGCATATGTCCCACAACTGACTTGTGGCATCAGTTATTTCTGTCTTCTGCTGTGTCTGAACTCAGGTGGCAACCCCTTCCACATGGTACTGTTTTATCTTACAAAGGAACATGTTCCAGAGTAAAGCCAATTTTAAATTTTCTTTTAAAGAAATGATTGAAACTTAAAGTTGTCTCACAGAGGTCTATAGCTAACTCCCGGAGATGGTAACGTGAGGTGTAACTGTCCTTAAGGATTCCTTTGCTATTTTAAGTATCTGCCTGTCACAAAAGAAATGTGTCTTTGTAGGGGCAAAATATTTTCTCTGATTGGTTTGTTGGTTTCTTCCCCCATAATGTCCAAGAAGTTGATCACTTTGGCTATGTTGGTACTTCAGCACTGGGTTTAAGACTGATTCACTGAATCAAACTCTCTTGATAAACTCTTTGGAGGGAAGTGTCAGGCCAGTTTATAATCAAGATAGTAGAAAACATCTGCTTCCAATCTTCTTCCTTTCATGCACTGTTAGAGACAATTTGGCTAAAGTGGGAGAAATTGTAGGATGCCCATTAACATGCGTTACTTTATTTAGCATCTGTATTTTAATCCTCTTATATTTGCTTCCAAACTAATCTTCAACTGCTGAGCCAAGAAAAAATGACAAAAAGTACAAAATCTGGTGAGGCAGTAGAGATCAACAAGTGACTGCAGGGGACAAGTAAAGGGACAAGTTTCAGTGAGATTTTCAGCTGACACCAGGAAAAGTGTGCAAGCAAGACTCTCAGTGCTCTACTTTGAATAAACATACGTTGAATCCACATGAAAAAGAAAACTTATTTTCTATTGTAACTAAAACAGTAATGGTCAGTGTTTAATTCATTTGCCCACATATAGATGTGTAGAGACATCTGAGATCCTCAGTGGCCTTGGGCTCCCCTGGCTCCAGAAGGCCATGGGGTGTCCCCACCTAAATTTCACCTAGGTCCTAAATTTAGACTAGAAAAAAAGTAATCAACCACAGCACTAGGGCTTTTTTTTCTGACTTCAGGAGACTCAGTGTGATACAGGTTCTACTCAGGAGCACTTTGGCCCAGAGGTTGTCAAAGTCACCTGTACTATCCAGCCAAAGGTGTCCCAAGGGCTGCAAAGCCTGAAAGTGTCAACATCCTCCTCTGCACAGAGCAGCACAGCCCCTTCTACAGGAGCTTCTGGGGATGATGCCACCAGCACCTCCCCACTGAGCGTGGGGAACTCAATGTCCCCCCCTTCCTTATCACTTATAAATTAAATAATAAGGACTTTAGAGAGGATAAGCCCCTTTTCTAGGAAACACTGTGAGAGTGACTCTTTTACTTGCAATATAAAGTGAAAAGATGAGAAATCTGTGCTTTTGTTCTCTGTCACAAGCATCCAAGGTTTAAGCACCTTGTTTTATAGTGTAGTATAGTTTTATAGTATTCTTGTTACTATATCCTGCACAGACAAAAAAGGATTCTCAAAGGTGAAAAACCTTCCTCATGAACGAAATCCTCCTCCTCTTTCTGATGAAAAGGTGAGTTTGCTTATCCTTGCACAATTACATTGTATCAAGAGAATTAATCATTACCTGGAAAGAAATCTCTTGACTCAGTGCACTGAATGTGATCCTTTTTCAAAGCTCATGTCAATACTGGCCTATGACATTTGAAATTGTTAGCATTCTTTCCAAAGAGGTCTAGGTCTATGAATGGCTTCTCGTAATAACAACCAGAAATAGCTACATTTCTTTTGAAGTTAGCATAGAACCCCCTAAACTGTGGAGTGAATTTCCCCCACTAAAATATTTAACTAAAAATGTCCATATTTTTCAGCTGGAGACCAATGTATACACTTTTTTTTTTTTTTTAGACCACACATTTCTATTATTGATCAAGACTTAGAATCTAGGTTTATTTTAATCTTTCACATAAATAGGCTAAAAGCTCTGGATCATTAGTTCTTTCTGCTTTTATTTGCTGGAAAATATTTGACATCACTTTTAGAGATTAGGATTTGGTAACACTTTATTCTATCTGTCTTATTGTTTTAATTTATGTGGTCTTAAGAATAACAGAAATCATAACAAGTTCTTTGGGTATTAAAGACGGTGGTATGTGCACACAGATGCAGTGACAGACATTTTTTTTCCTTTCCTTTAGAATCTATAACACTCATTTTGAAGGCTCAGACAGCAAATGAATCTGAAGATGTTTATCTTTTGCTGAACAGACAAATGTGCCATTTAAAAACTGCACTGTAATGAGGTTATTTTAAAAGCTGAAATTGGAGTTTAATGGGAGATCTAGGGATAAATCAAATATTGACAGAACACGGATTTTTAAGCTATCTTGAAAAATATAAACCACACATAAGTATCAAATGTCTTGTCATTTTCTTTATCCTCTATAGTCTTCATGTAGGCTGGCAATGATTCTGGAGTCTGAATCTGAGCCTGTATCACAAGTGTAAGGCATCAGAAAGAGAGAACTCAGGAGTTTGATGTTTAGAAGAGTTGAAGACCAATTTTTCAAAGGAGACTGGAGGAATGAGATGCTTGGTTTTCCATGAATTTTACCTGTCATGAGCAAAGTGCATCTGCCCTGAGCAAGTCTTCAGAGCCTCACTTGCTGAGGACATACCTTCTCACCAGCAGCTGTTCAACTGGCAGGAGGAAAGGAGCAGAGGAAAGTGTTCTTGTCTAAAGGAGAAAGAGAAGAGGAGAAAGGCTACTCTGAGGTTAAATACTTCTGAAACTCTTGCCTAAAAGGGGAGGTAAAAAAAAAGAAAAAGAAAAAAAAGAAAAACTGACTATAAATATCACAGGAATCCTTGTCTAAGAAACCTATTGCATAACCATAAATCCTGGGAATGAACAGTGAGCAAGAACTGTGTCCTGTTGAAGTGAATCAGTCTGAGTATAAAGAGTAACCTACTTTTATTTATGTCCAGGTGTAATGTTGTCATCCTTGACATCAAATACTGAGATTGAAGAGATTAGTTCTGCACTTACCTGGACTTCCATAGGCAAAAGGCAGCTCACAGGGACTGAGGGAATTTTTCCAGGAATCTTTCCTTACTTTAATGGTAGATCACCATAACTTAAGATGAGTACTATTCTTGTTATATTTTTTAAAATGTGATGACCGAGGGATGGATATAAAATATTTTCTGGGACTGTGAGTTATTGCTGGAGGGCAAGGGATGTCACCTGGGCTGTACCTGCATGGTGGCAGACTCCCTGGGAGACACAGGTTGGTTGCTTCCAGAATGATCTGAAGTGTAAGTTCTCAATCTGGAGGTAACTTGGGTTTTTCCCCCATCCTCTCTGTGGGATATAGACTGTCTGCAAGATCATTTAAGGTGACCTGGCCTAATTGGTTCTCTGCCACTGTGGTCATTTTAGAGTGTCCTCAGTAGGTCAAGTCTTTAGCAAAAGGCACTATACAAGAAGTTTGACTAATATCACAGTTTCTTCTAGTCTGAAACTTCATGAAATGTTAGATTTCTAATGTAAATTGAATGATAAGTATCAGATTTAGTACCTTAAAGTCCTGCTGGAAACTTCTTTTACTCTGTGAAACAGGACAAGGTTAAACATAAGTCAGTATCATAGTATAGGAATTCACTATGCTTTAACACTCAATCATTTTAATAGAAACTTTCCTCTTATCCATGTTTTAGCCATCCCTAGTNGAGATTTCTAATGTAAATTGAATGATAAGTATCAGATTTAGTACCTTAAAGTCCTGCTGGAAACTTCTTTTACTCTGTGAAACAGGACAAGGTTCAAACATAAGTCAGTATCATAGTATAGGAATTCACTATGCTTTAACACTCAATCATTTTAATAGAAACTTTCCTCTTATCCATGTTTTAGCCATCCCTAGTCCAAGGTGGTTGGAATGGGCATGGAGATGCATCACTTCTCATGCATATGATCAGCAACAACAAATAAATGTGCATTCCTGATCCCTTTTGAGGCAGCTAAATAAGTGGCTTTACTTGGAGCTATGCTGCACACTTGAAGATGTGCCCAGCAGTGTGAGACCCAAAACAGATGCTGATTATTATTGACATTTGCTTTCAGCCAGACACAAATCTCCCAGCTGACAGCTGCACTGGCAATTTGCTGTTGCCCTCCAAGAGGTCATGGAGCTGTGTAAGATGTGATAACCACCATTTTTCTTGGTCTGGCACAGAGCCAAGGCAAATTGTGGAGTCCAGGATGCTGCACAGAGAGAACAGTAGGGTCGTGGAATCAAAGTGGATGATAAAGGCTCAGGAGCACAGTCTGGTTAGGTCACATTTTTGTATAAGAGAAGCTGATGACTGCAGGAGGACTAATTATGGGGCTCCTGGTCACAGCATCCTGTAACTATAATTTCTCTTGGGAAAAGAATCAAAAATCCGATGAAATATTCAGTGCTGCAGCTCCCAAATGTTAGCTGTCTGGCACCAAGAATTCACAATGCTTTGATGGACACCTAAATTGCTATGCCAAAAGTAATTATTAAGTGAGGTAAAAAAAAAGGGATTTAAACAAACCATAAGCTAAATCAGCTGGTAGAAAAAACTAAGCTGAGGTCTGCAGATGAAAATATTTCTCTTTCTCTTCTCTCTCACAGGTTTCCTAATTCAAAACTTCTTTCAATTTCCTCTGAGGACTTTTCTATTGCACAGTGCATATTTAGCCTCTGGTTACTGAAGTCTGGGCTTCCCAAACCCTGGGTCCAGAATCAGTTCTGCCAGAAGGATTTTTTTATACTATTTTTAAATTCTGAATAATGGACCTGTAATGACTCAGATTCCAATAAATGTCTTATGCAGACATTCCCATCGAGAGAACTGGGTCCAGAGTGTGCTGTAAGGGGATACATTTTCAAATCAATGTGCAAATTCTTTGCTTGGGACTGATAGCCTTTGGTATATTTTAGATAGATAGATATATGCTTCTGTTATAAATGCAGCTATAAAAGGATAAAATGCTTTTTGTTTGGTTGTTGTTTTTTGGGTTGTTTTGTTGCTGGTGGATTTTCTTTGTTTGTTTGGTTTGGTTTTTTTGGGTTCTTTTGTGGTCTAAGATGATGTGAGTTTTCATGCTTTGTTAAAGGGTGGCCTATAACACCAAACCAATGCCAGGTTACCTTTCTCTGTGCTCACAGCCTAGGAAGAGTCATAAATTATCTCCATTTGTATCTCTACCACACTATGTAATTTGATCATTTCTCTTGTTTAAGACATAAGTTTATGTGTTCACCTTGCTGAGATTTGTGATACTATTGTCAGCCATTTAGAAAATAATTGCATCATGCATCCAAATTGAGTGGTCACTTGGGAAAAGTGGCAATATTTGATAATGGAATAAGTAACTAGTATGGAAGAGTAGGAGCAGTACAGTACACATTCAGGAATTCTGAATTGGTCTGAAAAGGGCAATGAGAAGTAAAGAGTTCTGATTGAAAATGGTGAATTATGAGTGAGTAATAAATAGTGAAAAGTAGAAGAAACTCCATTTGGGCAGGAACTACAGACCTCTTGAGTTGTCTTGAACTTGAAAGTCACTACTATTAAAGTTACAGGGGTGAAACTTGTGAGGGTTTCATACCTGCTCTGTAGCATAGGTGTAGCAGGTAATTTGTGTTTTTATTACTGAAATAAAAAATGGGCTGAATTATCCCTTTGTCTTTTGAGTATTGGATTATTGCAGACAAGTGAGAGAAAAACAAGAAAATGTCTACAGTGAATGGAACAAGACAAATGCACAAGTTTAAAACCATGTGGGAACTGATGTTTTGACATTTCTACTCCCTTCTCTCTCTCCTGGGAAATATATCTATAGATTTATTGGGAGAAATATTTTATATTAGCAGGTAAGTACTTTTAATTCCAATTGAGTGTTTCAAGATAAGGTATTACAGTGGTACATATTAATGTCATGTTTAAAGACTGAAATTTTGCTAGTCTGAATTCTACTGTCTAGAGTATTTTTATACTAAGACTCAGAAGATAATAAATAAAAAACTCAACTATGAGGTCAAAATAGATTTAATGGGTAAAAAGAAACAGTGAAGAGCCTTAGGGACAGCTGCCCCTGGGTGCTAACAGAGTAGCCCCAGTTAATAATTTGTATTATGATTTGTGGAGTGCTTCAGGAACCTTCAGAACTCAGATAATGGCAAACTGCCATTAAACAGAGTTATGACAGAGCAAACAAGGCAAAGCCTAAAATTGCATGCAGTGGATAGCTTAGTTCATTTGGCTAGAAAGGGCTTAAATAGTAGAGGGAGAGAATCAGTACTTCAGAGGTAGGGGTTTTATTGGCTTTCATCTGCACCTGAGTTGAAGGTTTGACCATTTCAGATATTCACAGTATTGGCAGGCTCACAGTCAACCAATTTTTTGTTGCTCTGCACAGCCTGAACAATGCTGGACATTGCTCTTGATGCCTGACTCTACTGCCATTCCCAAGCACTTGGGTGTTCCTAAGGTTTTGTACCAGAATTAAAACATAACCTAATACTTGTCAAACACAAACTGCAATACCTGTGGTCCACAATGAGAATATACCACATAAATAAAATAGAAATTTCTTCAATTAAAGAAGTTGAAAAAACTCAGTCCTTTGGTAGCTATTGTGAATCATATTGGCAAAGGCAAAGGGCATCAGAAATTTGAGTTTGACAGAAAAGGAAAAGTCACTGTTGCATTTGCTTGCCCATGTTGTCAGTAAATGTTTTTAGCAGTGCAAAGTGCTTCTCAGAAAAAAAAAAAAAGGTTTTCCCACTGATTAATATTTTTATATAGGAAATCCCTTCAAGTTCACAAAATAACACTTAACAAATTAAAATAAATACATTCAAGGCCCATAATTTGTTTTTGTCCAATAAATATCTGTGTTTTGTGATGAGAAAATAGTCCAGTTCTCCCCAAGGGTTGCAAATGTGGTCACTTTATGCAGCTGACAGCATTTATTATACAATATGAAGAATAGTTGTGCTACTGCATGAGTGTGATGAATTTCTCCAGCTTTAAAGCTTGTTCAAGGGTGGAGATTACCAGAAGCTTTATTATTTGGGCCTGGCTGCACCAGTTGTTTTTTTTGTTTTTTCTCTCTCCTTCACTTGCCTCCTTTACCTATCCTGTGCTTTACTGCTTGACCTGGACCCTCAAAGGCTGTTCATCCCAATAATGCCATTTACCACAAAACTCAAAGGCATCTCATTGCCCCTCTTCAAGCAGCTCCTGCTCCCCAGATTTCTCACCAGCACTAAAGCTGTGGGTCCCAGCAGAGCACAGAAGTCCTCAGCAGGTTTTTACCTTGTAATCCCCATTCTACCTCCTCACTGCTGGGCACATCAATGTTAGAGGCCTCTGTGACTAATAAGGAAGAAATTTTAAAAATAGTGAAATAGTGATATCTTGGTGCAAACTGACCTAGGAGAAAAGAAAAACATTTACAGGCAGACAGATGAATGTATGAAAATATTCTGGGTACAGAACTACATTTCAAAAAGAAACATAAAAAAGAAAGAAAGCATTAATAAGTCAGATAAATAGTCTTGAAGTCACTAAAGGTAGATCTTGCTGGCATAAAGCCACAGCTATTCTATGTCCTCATTTTGCAGGAAAATACATCTCTGCTGCCACTGCCTCCATTTAGAGACACCCACCCACAAACTCGAGTCACCCATTTTCTCCTACTCCTAGTTTTCTCGTGGACAATGTGTAAATTCTCTGTCTTGTCAATGGGGAGAGGGAGAGAAGGCTCAGCCCTCCAGGAGACTCAGTGTGCCTCACTGGCTTGTGTGACTGTTGTCTATGGAGGGCAGCAAGAGGAGAGTCCTGGCAGGCAGTGCAGCCTGCCTTGACAAAACAGTGCTGTAGCCACTCTCTGAGACTCCTCTGGGCCACACCTGAGACACCCTTCTTCAAGGACTGGTTTGGGTTTTTTGAGATTTTTCAGTTCAGAGTACAAAATGTATCAAGAGTACCATGAAAATAGAAGGCTCACCAGCTTTTGTCCTCAGATGTTGCACTAAATATTTTATACTGATACATGATCTAAATATTGTACCAAACATATCATCACATGCTTATCAAAAACTAGTTTCCCACTCTGACTGAAAGGCTTTTTTATAATTTTATGTGTAAGTAGATAAATATGTATTTCTGCATATGCAATTAGACAAAAAATATAAGCACTTAAATGAGGTGAGTGGGACACCCTTTGCAAAGGAGGCTTCAAAGGTGTCTCTTTCTCCCTCTAGAGAAGGAAAATGTGCACACACACTGTGTCTGCTTTACAGATACAAATTACTACATTTATTATGGATCATGAGCTACTTACTGCACATTATTTACAATGGAATCCTTGTAAGACTGAGGTATCTAAAGTAAAAAGAAAGATCCTTTGATTCTTACATACCAGCTGCAATAATCCTGCAGAAACCCTCACTGTTTCCCCTTCTTAAGATCAGACCTCCAGAACTCAACTGATGTACATATGTGAGAACACCTTCCAGTTTTAAAACATGCTGGAGAAAGGAGGCTGAAATCCTGTTGTATCCAGCTGTGTATGCAGGGTCTATCACTGCTGAAGCAAGAGAAGTCTGCAGAGACAGGGACAGTGATAGACATGATTTTTAAAATTTAATTAATACTATTATTATTATTATTATTATTATTATTATTATTATTATTATTATTACCAA
>VZRH01004088.1:119531-195457 GCA_013397555.1 Urocynchramus pylzowi | reverse complement strand
ACTAGTAAAAAACTATTTGTACAGTGGAAGTGTTAGCAGCCTTTGACTTCATTTTGTGTAGTGCTTGTAGTTTTCCTACTAAAAAAAAAAAGGTTTATATGAAAGAAAGACAATCTGTCTTATGTTATTTAATAAGATCCCGAAAATGCATGAGCTCAATTTTTGTTCAGCTTTCAAACAGATGTTATCTTCTTTAAAAATGATCACATCCCAAATGCAGCAATTTTAAGTGCACATTCACTGTGTAGTCCAACACTTCTTGGGTTTAAAACCACATTTTTTACAAGCCAGAACATAAGATCTTGAAACAGATTGTGTATATATTCTTAGGAGCAGGGACTGAAGACCAGATGCCCTTGGTCCCAGATGAACTGTGAGGGTGAAAAATAATTGTCCCCTTCTCACTTTACCCCTAACTTAATCATATGCATGATGCATGTTTGTTTTCCCCATTCATCCAAGCACTCCTCCCACAAGCCAGGTCACAAAACCAATCTATCTTTTAACCTGGTGAATTAGGACTATCAGTTAGAAAAGCTGGGTTGAGATGCCCTGGCAGATAATTTCTCTTTCACCTCCCATCCTGCAGTGTGGCCATCCCATCTCTACAGCAGAGCACTGCACAAGTCCAGCCCAGGTCAGGATTTTCAGAGTAGGACTTCTAAATCCAGCCTCGGATGGGTTTCTGGATATTTTCAAAACTTTGGGATTATCTAAATGCCTAATTGCTCAGAGCTGAGACATATTGTTCTGTGCATGGCCAAAGCACATGTGGACTTTGAGGCTACGGAGCTTTTGGAAACCAGGAGATTTCATTCCAAAATTTCCTCATTTGGAACTGGCAAACTTAAGAAGCATGTTGCCTCTTTGGGAATGTAGCATCTGAACAGATATATAAATGCTTTTCATTTCAGGAAGTGCACTGTTCTTTTTTGTAGATCTGCCTGAGAGGCTTATATGTGATACTGGAATTTAAATAGTGCACAGGGGTTGAAAGCAGAGCAGGCCCTCCCTTGAAGTGCCCTGTCCCAGGGCAGCGGGTGCACTGCCAGAACAAGTCCCTCCTGTGCAGGTGCGGTGAGCCTCCCCATGGGATAATTGATTGGTCCAGTTGTAAACACAGAGAGAAGCAGATTCTCTCTTTGTCCTTTTCTTTCTCTATTTTTTCCTACACTTTGTCATTCATCACTGACAATTCTGGCAGGCGCAGATGAAACAGAATTTTTCTTTTCATCAGAATATAAACGTTCGCAATGCACTTGTGTTAATGCTGTGCAGCTGTTTGATGATCTGACTGTAAAGGACCAAGAAGACATTTAAAGCTTGGACTTTTTCAGACAATGTACTCCTGATTGCTTTTCAGTCAGCTCAGAAGCAGCCTGGCTGCAGGAATAGGCTGACTCTGCCGTTCAGGCTGCTTTAAATTGAGACACAAGAATCAACACAGAATGGAAGTCAGTGTTTGGTGAAGAGCCCAAGTGTAGGGAGAGGAACCCAAGAGTAAGGAGAGGACCCAGTCACCGGGAGGTTTAACTTCATGCTGCCCACTACTGGAAAGGGGAAAGGGTCATGGCATAACATTTCTCCATGGACATGGAGTCCGTGGCAGGAAAAGGAAAAGGGACAAACAGTAAAACCACAAACAAGATCAAGGCTGCCCAGGGAAGGGGGGAAATCACCATTCTTGGAAGTCTTCAAAAGGTGTGTGGGTGTGGTACTTGTAGATAGGATTTAGTGAACATGGCAGTGCTGGGTCAATGGCTGGACTTGATCTTGGAGATCTTTTCCAACCTTAATAAATCCATGAACATTAGAAATATTGTTAGGAAGAAAGCACTGCTTGCCAAGTATAAAACCGCTTGAAGGAGCCACTTAAAGTCCTTGTACTTTAAAGAATCAGAAACTTCTAAATTCATAATTACAGCATAAAAGTTGTTGAAGAAATCTGTTTTAAATAAATGATTATGAAACGGAAAAGAGTTGAAAGCAGAAAGAATCAATCTAGACTACCAAGTGATAGAAAGGTTATTTTATCCTCAACAGGATAAAAAAAAGTATTTTAAATAGGTATCAGTTATTAATATAGAGTTAGATAAGATGTAGAAAATTACCCTGGCTAAAATTACCCTTTTCCCACCCTTCATTAATATACTGGTAGGTTTTGCTACCCATGTTTCTGAGATGACATTCACAGGTTTTCCCTGTCCAAAGACTGGGGCCAGGTAGGTCCCACCTTTTTCCCACCCAGAAAACCTGAAGAGTCCAGCTGTTTGTCCTACCTGTGAGGAACCTTCCTTTTGGAGCACACAGCTCTCTCCTGCATCCCCAGCCATGACGTGCACCACTGATGCAGTCAGCATTAACTTAGGAGCTTTTTGGCCTGTTGCAGGAAATTCTGACATGTGAATGGAGAATATTTCCCAAATCCTGTGTATAGGGAGAATGACATTTAGTTTAAAAGAATATGATTTAGGTGCATTTACCTCTTTAGGTCATCTGTCAGATTTTAAAAATACCATTTGCAAATTCTTCAAATGGTACTTTTGAAGCATAAAGACTGTTGCTCTGAGTTTATTACCACAGTTTAGGGGATTAAACAAGCCCTTCAATTTTCATTAGTTATCCTGGCCTGATGCTTCTCTAAACCTTTTCCGCCACACAATGCTGCAAAGAAAATGCCAAAATTGTGGCATTAAAAATTGAACAAAAATTCTGTTATATTTTCGTAACTTTGCATTGGAGGAGAGAGGATGGCAAGTAATGCACATTGTGCCCCATGTCAGCAGTTTCAGAAAAATTATGTCACTTTACAACAAAGCTGAATTATTTGGTTTCAAAGTGCAAAGTGTAATTAGACCTTTCCTTTTAACAGAAATTCCCAGTGTGTGTAGGCAAGATCAACTGCTTGCTCTGTGTGAATTCTCAGATTGCAGAGCTACTTTCGCTCCGTCTGATTTCCTTTGAAAAAGCCTATTTTTTTAGATTGAATTCATCCATTTTCATTGTAAATGAGGTACAAAACATAATTACTTTATAAGAGTTGGAAACTAAGAATGGCCTTATTTAGAAGACAGAAGCCTTGGGATTATTGGCAATTTGTAAAAAGTTATGACTATGTTGCTGTGATCTGTTAAACTAGCAAATAGGAATATGATTATGCATGCTTTAGAAAATAACCCCAAGAAGCTAATCCTGGATTGCCATAGTGCTCATGGGTTCCCAATTAAATCAGTAAAAGTGATTGATCTTCCCTCTTCATTTTCAGAAGTGACAAAGATATTTAAAAGTTTATTCATTTTCAGTGGTGGAGGGTAATGTAATGCAGATGAGGTGAAAGAGGTTTTTCATTTGCTGTTTTGAATTAGCAAGAATGGCATTTAAAGGCTAGATTTTAAGGAAGATAGAAATAGCTGTGGGGGTACTTGGAAGAGGAGAAAGAAGACAGAGGGTGGTCTGAAGGATTAGAAGCAGAGGAGAAAACAGACAACAACAGTGACAGAGAAATTGAAGGAGCAGTCAGAGAGATGGAATATAATTAGAGGCAAAGAATGAATGCCTAAGTTTTCTGAAGTGATAGAAAAAGATTAAAATATTTAGAAAAATGGGGGGGAGAAAGTGAATACAAGTCCAAGTGTGCAGATGACAAACCAAGGGAATGATAACTGCATTCTACAGACAGCAAGAAGTGTTGTCAGTGGAAAGGACCTCAGTGTGCTGGAAGCAAAGCTGCAGAGGCAAGAGCAACTGCACAGGAGTCAGAGCAGAAGGGAGAATGATGGGAGCTGAAGGTAGAGCTGAGCAACAGCCAGCACAGACTTGGCAAGAAAAATTAATGTCAGACTTTTCAAACTTCCTCCTGCAGCTCTGTGGATGGAAGACAAGCAGAAGA
The DNA here is from genome assembly GCA_013397555.1 of Urocynchramus pylzowi. Lineage (NCBI taxonomy): Eukaryota > Metazoa > Chordata > Aves > Passeriformes > Fringillidae > Urocynchramus > Urocynchramus pylzowi. The sequence goes on along the minus strand of VZRH01004088.1, from coordinate 191,568 downwards.
TACCAGGGTGGTGTCTGTAAAAAGGCTTTTGACATTGCTTTATAGCGCATTCTCACAGGCAGGTCTTGCAAATGTATTTCTAAATGGAACTACAAAGGGCTGAGGCATAAAACAGGCTGGAAATGTGTACTCTGTAGTGATAATGAAGGGGGATGCTGTGGAGCCCATTATCATTAACTATGGAAGGACAGAGGATGAGAATGCTCATTAAACAGACAGAGGACATGCAACTGTGAGGAGCTACCAGGAGAATGTATAATATGGTCAGAATCATGAATTTAAAAAAAAAGGAGAGAAAAAGATAGCTTAGGAAAAAAATCCTAAAAATTGGGACACATTTCAAAGAGAACAAATCCTGGTGCATGCTTCTTAGGTAGAATTAATAAGCCTATAGGAAAGATCTGATGTTGAGACAATCACAATCTCCTGAATAGTTCTTGCTAGCAAAGTTTCAATATGTTTCTGCAAGGAGAGACTCTAGAAATCAAGCCACTTTTTTTCTCTTCTTTCCTTTTCCAAAACAGATTCCCTTATAATTCCACTCCTTGATTTTTAGCAGCATTTTTCAAATATAGTGGTTTTACCATCTGTTGATGCAACTTAATATCAGCTCATCTTTCCCTTACCATATTAGAGCTAGGTCGGAAAGCAAGTTTCAACTATTTGCTCTTGCAAAATCCATTTCCTCTGGAAAACAAGAAAATGAATTATTAGTAATCCAAGAAGAAGCAAGGCAGCCTTTGTTCTTAAGAATATGCATTTAACAGTTTAAGGGGTTTTTGTAAATTACACTGACAACTGGACTCGCCAGTGTATTTTTTCTTAAAAGTCCAGTCAATTTTTACATGTTAAATTCTATGAAAAAGATCAATAACTGTAATGACCAGAAGACAGCTGCCTCTCTTTCCTAGCAGAGATTTTTAATGACAAACACCTCTTTAAATTTTGCTGGTTGGTTTTGCAAAAAAATAAGTTTAGCACCTATTCATATATAAAAATGGGCTTTACTCTCCAAGGACTAGATGATTTGTTGGATCATTACTTTCCAAAGAAAATCCCTGTGCCCAGAACACTTGGGAAGCATTACAGTCTCCTCCCAAGAGAGTTCATTCCCCAGGATCTCACATCTTTCTGTTGAGGTAAGGTTTGACTTAGATTAAAAGTGCAGCCAGTTCTCTCTTGAAAACTTTTCACAAGGCAATCTAAATGGGGATCCAGGTGCCACATCCAGAGCCCATCCTGGATCTGTGAGAGTCAGCAGAAGTGGATAATTATGTTTCATTTATTCGTTGCTGAGAGATACTTGCATTAAAGAATAACAAAATAAAATAATTTTTAACTATTCAAAATTATAAGGCTCTACACATATAATGAATTTTTATTGCCTTAGTGTGGAAATCATTGTTCCTACATGTAATGTTTCATCTCTTAAATGCAGAACTCAGCTAGTAATACAAGTCCATAAGGCAATTCCTCTGAGGGTTCTGTCCATTTCCTGCAGCTGTCTTTAGTTTCTACAGACTCTCAACAGTTTCCATTTTGCCTTGGGCTCCTGGGAAGTCTCCAAATATTTCCATAGATGCCATTGAAGTATGCAAGTAAGTTGGTATTTCCCTGTGGGTTGGGTATTCCACAAAAAGACGACCAAACAGCCAAACAAATCCCAAAACACCCACAACAATAAGAAAAAAAAAAAACAAACCAAAACAACAATGTAAAGAAATCCATAATTATCTGTCAAAAAGTTTCATGCCAGCATTTGGCATTTTGCACTGGAAGAGGAGAAAGTACATTTAATGAACCACTAGTCTTACTTGATAGACCAGCTCTTAAGTATCCTTATTTTCTGCATGAATGGAATGAGGGATCAAAGATTTTAGAAAAAAAAAATCAGGAAACAAAACACTGAGTTATTTCCTTCCTACTGATTGTTCTGTAAATCCAATCCACTGATTCAAAAGATGTTCACAGAGCTGTAGGTTGAGGGTTATCCTCTTGCATATTGGTAGACAATTCTATTTAAGTTTTTTAATGGAACTTAAAAATAGATGCATAAAAAATAATGTGTGTGCTGAGAAATACGAAGTTCATTAGAAAAAGTAGGAGTGAGAATACTTCACATCATCTGGTTGTTCATTTCCAAAAACCTTTTCACATTGTGTTCCCCTGGAGACTCTAAGAGCAGGAGCAGTAGGGGCAGCTGGAGGAGCTCCCACGAGTAGGTTGCACATTCCTGGTATGGGGGATTTACAGCTCCAAAGAACAGTGCTAAAAGCACCACTGGGTACAGATGCATGGGATTAATTCCGAGTTTTGTGATAACAAAATGACTGTTTTAAGCCCTTTCTTTCCACTGGGCTTTTACTGAACAAAAAACAGTTGACAACTGTGGACAAAGAGCCCCGAGCGCTTTATGTTTGTCAAATTGCCTCTTTAGTGGATGCATTAGGAATCAGAAGCATAAGAAAAATTCAAATTGCTTCAGGCTTTTCTGGTGAAACTTCTTTACCAGAGGTCTTATTTAACCTTCCCAATGTACATATCTTTCATTAACCTGATGATCCGAAGACATACTGTCAGGTTTGTTTTAGGACAAAGGAACAATAAGAGGGAGGAATCAAGGGCACATAACCCATTAAACTCACCTCTTATTAGACTTTTTTTCTCTCTTCTTTTACTGCAGTGACTCACCCCATGTTTTCACAACTGAGAAAATTGATATTCTCTGTGCAACTTTAATATAGATGGCTTTCTTCTAGTTGTTCTTTATTTTCTCATAATCCATTATCTTCATTAGTTAAAATAACTGCTTTATTGATATAAGTTGAAGGGGTAAGTTAATAGAAATACTGATCAAATTCCAGGTTACAATTTAAATCTTTAAGTGAAATGGATGTGATTGAAAAATTTGTAGTGGATAAACCATTTTCTATTTATTCTTTAGGAATTGACTTGTCTTTCATGAGAGTCACAGATGGCTTCTGAACTAGAGGCACTGGTCTAAATAAACTGTGTTGGAAATAAATAAATTTGTAAAAGAAAAACACTTCAGTAAATCATTTACTCATGCATTGGGGATGAAACCCAGGGTTTTCAGCTTCCACAGGGAAAAAAAATTGGCCTCCTCATTTGGGCATTGATATCCAGGTTATGGTAGGCCAAGAATCCAGAAATACTGGTTAATTTTTCCAGTGTATGGATGAAAGCTGGAGCAGTGAAAAAAAGGAAATCCCTCTTCCTGCCTCCATCATAAGACTTTTTGAACCAAGTTTTTCTAATCTTATAAGCAAAGGGAAGAAAGTTCCTCTCCAGCCCTGAGAAAGACAAATATATAACATCATTCAGAGTATTGCTATATTATAATATTGTATTGCACATATAGCACATATACTATGCATGGTTATGTGTATGCAAGTGATGATGTATAAACAGTAATACTAAATATGAAATTAGAGATTCTCATATTTGATGTAAAGGAGTTCTGTTGATTTTCATCCAAGAAATGAGTGAATGTATGGAAGACAAAAGGTGGCTGTGAGCAAAGGATCATTAAACACATACAAGACACATACAAGACACAACAGTACAATGTACAACAGTACAATGCCATAGAGCTGTTTGGCCATAAAAAACAAGAGTAGAACATTTCACAGGTATTTGAGGAAGCAAAAAGTAAGGATTATTTTCCATCTTGAGAATAATATCTCAGTTACTCCTTTAGATTAGATGCCTAAAGAAAAAATTCAATTAGACCAGTTCCTGAAAGGTGAATCTCATAATGCATTAATTACAGCTTAAGCTATAGTGAAGTATCCAAGTCCTTGTGCAGGCCATGTGGAAATCTCAGCAAAGCCAGCTTGCTCAGCTGGGCAAGGCTAAGAGAACATGAATATCAACAGCTCTGTAAAACTCCTATGGCCATTTCAAACCCTGACTGAAGCTGAGAAGAAAGGCATCCAGTGTTCCTGTCTGTGACTGCCTTACACACTGCCCTGAAATGGATGGGAGAGACTTTAAAGGCAGAGATTTTGTTTAAGGCAAAGGGCTGGAGGTTTCAAAAGAGGGTACAGGCTCTTTGTCAGCGTTTTCAGCATCCAGAAGTTGTCACTGTCAGCTGAAAGCGGCTGCCCTGAAGCCCAGGCACAAAGGCTGCCTGTGTAGAAATGAATCCCACTGCAGTGGAAATAAAACAATTTTACTGACTGTCTTCACTTGTGCACTGGAAACTTCTGCAATGGTTTAAGCAAGGGTATGTTAGTTCACATTATCAGAAGATGAAAACTGTGTGCACTTACTCCAGCTCAGCTGAGAGAGGCTGACTTCACCACAAATACCACTTAGTTTCTTGCAGCTGATCAGCCTTAGAGGATGGTCTCAGTTTTACTGAGTTCTGGGTCAACAGCAAGTGTTTAATACCTTGTGAAAGAGAGAGCAGAATAAAAAATTCTCAAAAGAAAGTTGTCTGGTCATTAGCTGTAAAAGTGTTTCTCTGAGTGTTCTGGCAGGTACCAACAACTGAGGCCCATAATGCTATGTCCAAGAGCATAGTGATGGAGTTTACAGACTTGAAAATCATTATTTATAGTAATTTAAGATTCAGTTGAAAATCCAATGAAAGCATTTCTGTAGAAAGCAGATAACTAAGAAATCTTCTTTCTCAAGATTGCATCTTAAGCATTTTGTCCACTTTTTTTTTCTCTTTAAAGGGCTGTGAGCCAACTGAAAGAAACCCTGTTAGTTCAGGCTGGCTGTTTGAGCCATGGTGGGTGCAAGGTGTCCCAGGAGAAGAGAGATGAGTTTGGGGTCTGAAATGATAAAACCAAGAGATTATCTGCCTGGTTTGGATCATGAGAGGAGAGAGCAGATAAGGGTTTGCTGTCCAAGCAGAGAAACAGCAGAAATAGAGAGGTCTTCATGGTTGATTTAGTATTTCTCATCTCTGCAATACCTTGAGCATCATTTCCTGTTGTGTTAATGTGAAAGTGCCTAAGCTGGCTCAGGATCTGGGTTACAAAAGGCACAATGTGTAGAAGGCACCTCACAGTGAATTTTTGGATATTGACCTACAGCCAGCCCCTGGTCTGGCTGGGCAGGCTCAGGAAGGGCTAGAGTTGCACTGCTGTAACCTCTGGGAAATATCTGCTGTGTCCTTCTCAATACCTGGCTCAGGAGGGCTATGGACACAGCTGGGCAAAAACCAGGAGGAAATATCACAGCCTGGTCTGTGCTTTTCTGCCTGTCTTTGTGGCCTTATCTTTGTGTAGTGATCTGGACTCATGCTGGGGACTGAGTTGCCAGCACTAGATATGTGGCAGAAACCAGAGTTGCTTCAGGGCCAGCTACAGAAACCATTTCAGAGCAAGACAGCAGCAAACTCCTTTCCCTGAGCAGGGAAGAAAGCTGTGACTGGCACCTGGTGTCCTGGGCTTGCCTCCACTGGGAGATCAGGAGCCCTCATAGCCCTCAGGCTGCCACAGCCCGAGGCAGCAGAGCACAACCTCTCCCAGTGGTCACATCTGGTTCATCACCTGCTGCTGGGAGCAGGGACACTAAGAGGGACATACCCACTGAACAGAAGAGGGCAATTGTCTGTTGGCTAATGCACACAGCAGAAGCCAAGGACTTGTAGCTTTACTAGGCTGAGCATTGATGTGTGTCACTGTCTCTAGTGAGAAACCCTGCACACCTTTGTTGGCAGCACAGATGTCAGCCCTGGGGAAAGGGCTGTCCTCTGCTGATCCTTGTGCTGATGAGCTGCCATCTTCCCACACCCTGCTTTCCCCCCTTGGGTTTTATCCCTTGTCATACCAGTATTTACCTTGTCATATCAGTATTTATCCTCCTGGCTCACTGAGCTGCCACTAGTCTCTCAGCAAAAATACCTCTCTGCTCCTGTTTTTCTTACCTGGCATGGATTCAGCCTACAGCTCTCCTCACACTTCCACAACCGTTTTTTCTGGTTAAACCAAGCCAAAGAGGCCTCCTGAAAGGAGGTTGTAGCAAGGTTGAAACTTAAAGTTTTTAGCTTTTATGTTTTTCAGGTCCTGTACTGCATTGGTGTACAACTCTGAACTCCATATAGGATGTTAGTAAGCTCTATATGGAGCTTCACATTTTGGTCAGACAAAACATTCCTTCCAGGCCTGAGAACCAAGGTCACCATCACAGCCTCAGGCCCAAAAAGTATAATCAAAAGTGAATTGGGGAGGGGCAAACTGGGGGAATATGCTTCATTACCTGTAATTGGAGGATTAATGCCTGATATGCAAATAGACCAAACTTACATCTGTCTGAAAAACTCGTGCCCACTGTCTGTCTTGGGTGTAGCCTCTGCAAGGCTTTTGGATGGCCAAGGTGTGTCTATTGAAGGCCTTTAATAAATACCCACTTTATCCTCCTAACTCTGTCTAGCCTCTGTTCTAGGTAGCCATTCCAAGGCATCAAGGTAGGTGTCTACCTCTCCTCCCAAGAAAGAAATGGTAGAACAAAGAAGAAATGGCCTCAAGTTGCACCTGGGGAGGTAGATTGGGTATTAGGAAAAATTTCATCACCAAAAAGGTGATGAAGTATTGGTACAGGCTGCTCAGGGTTGCTACCCTTGAAGGCATTTCAAAAGAGGTGTAGCTCAGCAGTGTAAAATCAGTATCTGAATGCAGGTCCTTCACCCCAAGCACACACTTGGGTATCTTTGTGCCTCAGGGCTGTCTTCAGTTACCTCCACTCCTCTCTGGGTGCAAAGGGCCATCCATCAGTTCACTGTGCAGGGACAGGAGGATCTGAGCTTTTGAGTGCTCTTTGGGGAGGAAAGGAAGGCTAATACAGCTTTGTAGATGTCCTTTTAGGATTAGAGAGTCAAAAAATAGGATAACATAGATTGTGAAAACCATTTAAAAAAATGAATCCTTCTCCTGCCCATCAGAACTGTAGTAATGAAATGGGCCATCCATCTAGATTAAAACCAGAAACTCTGTATTTTTAAAATGTTGTGAAACAGCCAGTTGTTACACACCAAGACCAGTTTATTAATTGAAGGAGAGCGAAGTCCTGAGTGCTCAGTGGTGCTGCTGTGTTACCTCTAAATTCTGTTTTGTTCTAGAAGGGCTCCCAGCATGACAGCTACTTCTTCATTTGTTTCACACAGGTTTGAATCCTGGGAAAAACTAAAAAATAGTCATATTCCATTTATCAGATGTTGCATAATCTGTATTTTTGCTAGTGTGTGGGATTGCTTTTTGCTTTTCTGTGAATGTAACAAAAACACTGAAAAAAATTGTGAATCTTTTGGATGTTCCTGTCAAAGTAGTTTTATTAAAAAATTCAAAGTTAAAATTCTTGTCATTAGGTGGCCTTTGGCAGGTACACATAGTTCCACAAAGTTAAATGAGTGAGCCATTTGTAGCTTCCTTACCATGGATATGAGAGGCTGAATTCCCTTTGCAAGGTCCTGCACATAGAACTCATGTCTGCTGAGATTTCTTGGGAGCATCTTTCAGAGGCAACCCCTCTTTCCCATCTCCTGCTAAGTGATGGTAACCCTGGCATCCTGCTGTGGCTCTTGACTGGCAACCCTGGCATCCTGCTGGGGCTGTGGCACAGCCATGAGCATAGGTCTCTGGCCATATATGAATCAAAAGGTGCATGGGCGTTACTGGCAGTGAATTTAAAACCATTTTTTCCCAATAATCAGTAAGCAACATAACATTCTATGTAGTTACCTTGTCATATCAGTATTTATCCTCCTGGCTCACTGAGCTGCCACTAGTCTCTCAGCAAAAATACCTCTCTGCTCCTGTTTTTCTTACCTGGCATGGATTCAGCCTACAGCTCTCCTCACACTTCCACAACCGTTTTTTCTGGTTAAACCAAGCCAAAGAGGCCTCCTGAAAGGAGGTTGTAGCAAGGTTGAAACTTAAAGTTTTTAGCTTTTATGTTTTTCAGGTCCTGTACTGCATTGGTGTACAACTCTGAACTCCATATAGGATGTTAGTAAGCTCTATATGGAGCTTCACATTTTGGTCAGACAAAACATTCCTTCCAGGCCTGAGAACCAAGGTCACCATCACAGCCTCAGGCCCAAAAAGTATAATCAAAAGTGAATTGGGGAGGGGCAAACTGGGCGAATGTAAGCCATACATACACACACTGACAAATATTCAAACTATTTATTAGATAATCTTGGCTACAAGAAGACAGGTAAACATGTAGCCCTGTTTGGACATAATTCACCAAAAGAGTGCAATGCTCTAAGAAGAGGCAGTGACAAAAGGTGATTAATGGTCAGTATAGGTGCTGTCTGCTACCTGCTCACACCTAACACAGGTTATATAGAGCCTGAAATGCAGATTTTTAATAGTGTCTCAAGGTTTGTTTAACACCAAAAGCTTATTCACCTCCACTGTCTTCTACTGTTTAGGCAATCTTCAGTGCAAAACAGAGCAGGTACAAAGGACAAGGTTTCTTCCCACAGCACATCCCAGCCAGTGGCACAGTGTGACTGGACACACAAAGCTGGACTGGTGACCAGTAGTCCCAGCACTGCAATGGGGAAACAGGGAAAACTGTGCCTTCCCTAACAGAGGTGGCTGTGGCTGCATTTTGACAGGATAAAAGATTTCATTTAACAGAAACCAGACATAGCAGCATCAGTCCCCAGATGTAACAAAAACATGTTTTCCTGAGGATTCCCACAGCACTGAGAAGCAATCATGTCCTCTGCTACACCAGAAAACACTTTCTCACTCTGCAGTGACAAAATCCTGTAGCCCCAAGCCTGCTCTGCTAAGATGAACACAAGGTAAATTTATTCTGATAATCAGTTCACACAGAAATTGCTAAGCATGGTACTGTGCCCAGTGAAGAATTTGTGGTTTAGTTACATCTTTTAGAAATTTGAATATAACATCTAGAACATGAGTTAATTTTTACTGATATCTGCTAGAGGCATGTTCAACAACAAATGTTTAAGAGCAGCTGTTTGACTTAGTCTTGGTGGAAAACTTCTCATGGATCAGAGATTAATATTCTGCTTCTCTGTAAAGGGCTTTCCAGGCCTGTATGTTTAGGTAATTTTAATTAAAGAGTATACATTTTTCTAGATTTTCTAAAGAAAAGGCCAGCCTGTGTAAACTGAGGAAGCATTTCTGACTTCAGGGGGGTTGTGACCATTTACCAGGGGCTGGTCCTTGGCCTCCAGGCTGGAGCTACAACCCTTGCAAATGCTACATCAGAGAAATTTTGCAACTGCTTTTTTGACTAATGCTAGACACAGCTCCCATGGTCATGACCTATTTCCTGATCTTCTAATTTGCTCTTTTTCAGTACAAATCTTTGTGTTGTTATCAGAACAGCAGATGAAACCCACCACTTTTAACCTTTTGAAAACAGCCCACAAGAAACAGGCATCACTTCTGTATGAACTTGCATTGGTTTTTTTCTCTCTTCTATTTTTAAATTTTAAATGAAGGTATGTCCTTATTTTCAATGTTATTTCTGCAAAAGAAAGTAAAATGCAGCAAATCAAAATCTGTATAGTGACTGCGTTTTATCATCCTTTCTGCATTTTAGCTCCTTTTCTGAATGGGAGCCAGCAGAATGAAAATAAAATGTAAAACCATGTATATAAATGCAGCATGGGAAAAAAAGAAAATAATTCACAAATGTTTAGAATCATGTTTATTTCATGGCTTTAATACTTGGTAAAAATAGCCCCCAAAACTGATTGCATGTGGAAAAAAAGAAAACTCTGCTTTGCGTCTTCAAAATGCAAATGTGTTAATGGCACATACAAAACCAGAGCAGCACACTGCAAAAATGGATTTCCATGTGCAATCAGAGTGGATAGCATACAGCTATTCCTTGAACCTTTACCATAAAGTAAATGTTGACATTTCAGGTCCAATTTTCAATTTCTCTTGGCACCATAACATGCCCAACAGTTGTGTGATGTGTTTGCCCACCGGTATTATGTTCCCAATTACCCACTCTTTTTCACTTCTGCAATTACCAGGGTAAAAGATTTTGTGAAAATCTGCCTTGGATTCTGTTTGCCTGGGCTTCCATATAAACACCAGCATCCACTTAGCTTTTCTCATTCAGCCATGTCTCTAAAGATAATGGTAAGCTCAACAGCTCCTTGGAAGAGCTCTCAGATTTGAGAAGCTTTGAAGCTGTGAGGGGGAATATGCTGCAAATGCAGACTCAGGGTGTAATTACACCTGTAATAGTCTGTCACTCACGTAAATGGGCCATCACCATCTTTTTCTCCTGGATTATTGTAATTCTGAACACATGGAGAAGACTTTGAGAAATGAAAAAAAGCGATCTTCAAACTAACTTGTAAAATAAGTACATTGTATTTAAAGAGGAGTAAGGAGATGCCCTGAGTGGGATGGACAGTGGCCAGGCAGACAGGGACCTGGGACTGCTGATCAGCAGCCAACTGGACATGGGCCAGGGGCACCAGGTGGCCAAGAAGGCCAATGGCTCCTGGCCTGTACCAGGAATGGTGTGGCCAGCAGGAGCAGGGAGGTCATCCTTCCCCTGTACTCAGCACTGGTGAGGGCACACCTTGAGTGCTGTGTCCAGTTCTGGCCCCTCAGTTTGGGAGGGACTTTGAGATGCTCAAACCCATTCAGAGAAGAGCAGTAAGGCTGCTGAAGGGTCTGGAACACAAAGGCTATGAACAGCAGCTGCAGGAGCTGGGGTTGTTTAGCCTGGGGGAAAGGAGGCTCAGGGGAGACCTTATCCCTCTCTACAGCTGCCTGAAAGGAGGCTGTAGCCAGGTGGGAGTCAGCCTCTTCTCCCAGGCAACCAGCAACAGGACAAGGGAGCACAGCCTTAAGCTGTGCATGGGGAAGTTTAGGCCTTAGTTTAGGAAGTTTAGACATTAGAAAAAAATTCTTCACAGAAAGAGTGGTTGGGCTGCCCAGAGAGATGGTGGAATCACCGTCCCTGGAGGTATTTTAAACAAAACTGGATGTGGCACTCAGTGCCATGGTTTAGATAGTAAGGTGGTGTTAGGTCATAGGCTGGACTTGGTGATCTCCAAGGTCTTTTCCAACCTAGCTGATTCTGTAATTCTGTGATTTTGTGATTCTGTAATTCTGTGATTCTGTGGGTGAGGTCTGCCCAGCTTGCCCATGGTAAGACCTGTAACTATTGACACATGAGAAACATTTGAAAAGGGAAGAGAAACCTGCCACCATTTACTGAAATATTGGTTATGTTCTGTTTAATCCTTTCATCATTCTTTTTTTGGACTTTCTTTTTTTCCTTTGCTGCCTTTCCATGGAAACATAACACAGTCTATTGTTTTGTTTAATTTTTGTCATTTGCTTCTCCTCTATCGACCTCTTCTAATATGTGTGTAATTCTATTTTTTTCAGACAAGCTAATGATCCAGGAAGAGGAAAGACATTTTCAGGGCAGCACGAATATAAATGATAAACTGTAAGTCACATTTGTTTGCACATGGATAGTATTTGTGGTTCCACACTGTTCCAAAGCAGAGGCTCTGCTTCCAAGAACTGACTGAATAGTTTGTCTGTTATTTATCACACTGTCCCAAGTAGATGATTTCTGGATGATTAACAGAGCTATCATTGCATTCTTACATGCAGGCTGAACTTATCTTGCTGCTTTTGAACAGACAACACTTTGTAATTGTCAAAAAGAACAATAAAAAATGAACAGAACCCTGCAGGAATACTCATCTGCTAACCTTGCTGTTAAATGTCTTCTAAATGTTAGCATTATTTCAGCTGTAATTAAAGCCTAGATGAACTTTTCCAGCCATCCCATTGTCCATGGCTGGCAATCAGTTGCAAACCCAAGCTTTCTTTAAATCACAGTGAGGAGATTACAGTGATGAGTGCTGACTTCTCAGAGTGGGAATGAGTCTCAGAGACCATGCTGGCTTCCAAAGAGCATAGGGAAGTTTACTTTCAGCATCTCAAAGAGGTTAATTAGAGCAGTAGCTGGAACTACAAAATATTTCAGGTAGTTTTCCTCTCTCAGTTTAGGAACGACATAAGCAGAGCCCTCAATTAAGGATGATGCTACCAGGGAAATACTTTCTTCTATTAGCCAGGAAAACATCTGCCAGTCCTCCTGTTCACTTTATGGAAGTGAAAGGCATAATCTGAGGCTGCTCTTGGAAATTCAAATTCAACCTAAAACCAACTGAGTTGTCTGTCTTCTTACCACATGTGTTGAACAAATCCCATTTACAAGACTTGCTCTGTACTATGTTGGGGGACTTATCTGTGCTCTGTTTAGGAACGTTTTATGATTAAAGGATAGGAAATGATTATTTTTACTTCAATTGGTTAAACTGCTCACATTGCACTGTGGTAGCAAAGTCTGTGACCTGAGAAAATTTGCCAAGTTCCATGACACATCTCTCAATACAAGCAAGTAGTTTATAAACCCATCTTGGGTTACTTTATTTTCCGTTTCTGATCTGTGGGAAGCTAAAGGAGAATCTATGAATGTTATTATTATCATTAGGTTCACTTGTTTCACATTGCTGAGACTAAGCAGCAGCCCTGTGGAAGTAGAAAAGAGTCAAAAATATTCTTTAAATCTCTTGTCATAGATTCTAAGCTGTATTTATCTCTGCATTTCCTGCTTATTAATGTGATTCATCTATTTAAATATTTCAAAGAGGATTCAATCTTGGAGTATGCAGATATACACTTAAATTCCTAAGGATCAACTGGAAACACAAGGGGTTTTACAAAAGTAACTAAGCTGCTTTCCTATCAATTTTTTCATGTTTCTTTATTTTCTATAAGTAATGTGGGTGCTGGCCCAAGGGAGAATGGCAAAGACAAAAGGCTTCATTTTACCCAGAGGGGATCAGGCCAAGGTCAAACCTCTGCCCCTGCACTAACAGGCCTTTGCCAAGAGCAAAGTGCCTCATTTTAACTCATTTTATCTTTGAATACCTCATAGGAACTCATCAAAACCCCCCTCCAAAAGGTCTTGTTTTGCTCAATGAAGACAATCCTTTTGCCTTGTGGTTAGATTTGAGATCCAGTTCTGTTGGGAAAGTGTTTAATCTGGTGTCTGCTACAGAGAAAAATAAATCCAGTAATTTCCCCATTCTTTATCTAGATATAGCAGTAGCTAAAAAAAATGTAAATTATGATACTTCATGGTACCCCCTCTGTGGTGGAGGTCTATTTTGATTCTGTTTTCATAAGGATAGGACTCTTAACCTGACCTGCAGCATTTTTTTTTGTCTTGTTTGCTCTGTTTTCCAGATGCTATCTTCTACTCTGGCAGTATGGCCATTTTCCTGTCAGAGAAGCCCAGCAAAAGGACAAAAACAAATGCAAAATTTCCTATTGAATTATTCAATTCACCTGGAATAGCATTTGAAATAATGAAAGCTGTCTCCCATTAGCAAAGTCCTGTGCCCACTATTGAAACTAAATTGTGTGCTGTGGAATTGCAGTCCTGTCTTCAAAAAAAAAAAAATTAGTTTTCCTGCTGGGAGAGCACTGAATGACAAAATACACTCTGCTCAAAATAACACAGGGATTTATATCACTCATGTCAATACAAGAAAGGACTAATTTACAGGTTATTAATTAGAAAATTTTGCAACAGTTTCAGTGCCAAATGTCAATGCATTATGCAGTAACGTCTCTAGATTGTGATAAATTTTGAATTATTTTTAAATGGTTTTGAAAGTTATACCAAATCCTGTGATTGCCTCTTGATTTCTAAATGCATAGAAGATGCCATAAGCCTGTAAATATCCATATCCATATATATTCATATAAATATCCATATATGAATCAGGTCTTACTGAATACTGTTTCCTCCCAAACCACTGATTCATGTTCCAGAATTTAAGTGTTCATAAGCACCTTATTTGGCCAAATATTGTAAGGTCAGTTACATATGACTGCTGGCCTGAACAATAGCTAAAGTGGTGAATGTACATTATTCAGATTCTTTTTCCATATAAATGGCCTCAGCTAGTTATTCTCATAGGTTTAATTCAGCAAACAGTCCTCTGCACTCAGTGGATTAGCTGATTCAAAATACTTTTATGCGTGACAAGAATCTGATCACCAAAACATTCTGAATCTTACTTCTGGAATTCATGCTGTTTTCCATTTTACTCTGTTAATAGGAAGTGGTACAAATGTCCCTCATGAGGCCATGAGAGAGGACTCAAGACAGTAAGATGTGTCTAGTTGCAAGTGTCTGATGAAAACTGATGGATCCTTCTGGAGAAACCTTAGTGGCATAGAGAGACCACTTGTTCTCTTTCTAGTGTTTAAATTAATGTGGTGTATTTCAGCATTGCTACACTCAAAAAATATTTCATATGTATAATAAAAGAACATTTTGCGTCTGTGATGTGTAAATGGAAGAACAGTTGGCGTGTGCCAAGCTCATTTTACAACAGACAATGGGAAGCGGGGTCAGATCTGCATAATTAGAATAAATTTTGAGAAAACATTACTGTATCTCAAGAGCAATCTTATCTTACTTCTTAGCTAGCCCCACAATTTCTGTTGAGACCTCAGGGGATATGAAGTTTATGTGACATTTCTTTCCCTCAAAAAGAGTCCTACAGAGCTTTGTCTAGCAGCCCATCTCTGTTTTTCCAAGTCTGGTAGCACCCAGAGTGTTTGAAGATCAGCTGAAAAAGGGTCATTTGACTATAGTGTGTTAATCTTTAATACTTGAAACATTTTCATGAGAAGCCTCCATGAGAGTTCAGGAGAGTTGTCCTGGGTAAGAAACCAGCATAGCAGTTTGGTTTATGTGGCTCTTGGCTGCTACACCAGAGCAGGAGACCAAAGCTGACAGAAGCCTGTAAGCTGCTGCTCCAGGAGCTGCCTTGGAAAGGATTTTGTTACGCTCCAACTTTTCACTGTTCAGAACAGATTGAGATGAAATGAAGTTCAGTATGGGAGTCAGCCATTAATGAAAGAGAATTTTGCTGTCTGTTGACTGTTCAGATGCAGTTAGAAGTAATTAGCATTATTGTTCCCCAATTAGCAATAGTTGGCCTTCTGCCACCCTGCTTCATAATGGCAATATTAAAGATCTGAATTTCCATGTAGCCTGTTACAATTTCAGGGATTCCAGAATATCTTCTGCTTAGCTATTTTTTTTTTTTATTAAAAATATACATCGTCATTTCATAAGAAAGCTGAAAGAATGGAGCACAACAAACAGACTTGCCACCTGCTACATCTTACTGTTATATTTTGGTATACTTTTACAGTTCCAGGCTCTGCTTTTCATGCTGGGAAGATTTCCACCACTTAGATCTGACAGCCAGAATTTCATCTAGGTATCATTTCATCTTTTGGTTCCTTGCTTCAGTGAGAGTGCATCTCCAAAAGCAGCTTTGGTGCAAATCATGTGTCTGTGCATAACTAAGTGGTCCACCAAGAAACCATCTAACTCCTTAGTTCTTTTGGATCCTCAAGGCATCCTTGATTTTACCCTCAAGCTGGTTCTCAGCATCCAGGGAATTTTGTTAGATTTCAGTACTTGCACATGAACAACATGACAACAAAACAGGTACTAAGAAAATGTGTAAGGTAGTAATTATTTTACTTTACAAAAGTTGAATTAAATTTCAGGCTTTCTGAGCTACTACATTCAGAAGATGGCCTTTAATTTCAAACAGTTGAAATGGATTTCCCTCTTTAAGAATTATTATTTTCTATTCAAAGAATCATAGAATCATTAAGGTCGGAAAAGACCTCCAAGACAAGATCACCAAGCCCACCCTTAGACTGAACAGCACTATGCCCAGTAAACCATATCCAGTGTACGCTGTCCACTAATTTTTTGAACACTTCCAAGGATGGTGACTCCATCACCTGCCTGGGAAATCTGTTCCAGTGCTTAGCCATTCTTTCAGTGAAGAAATTTTCCTAACATGAACTTCCCCAGGTGCAACCTGGCCCTCCTTTCAGGCAGCTCTGGAGAGCAAGGTCTCCACCGAGCTGTTTTCCTTCAGGCTGAACAAGTCCAGCTCTGTCAGCTGTTCCTCATAAAACATATTCTGTAGACCTTTCACAAGCCTTGTTGCCCTTTGTCAGATGCACTCCAGCACTTCAATGTCCTCCTTGAAGTGAGTGGCCCAGAACTGGACACAGTGGCACTCAAGGTGATCTGTTCCATGACTTTCCTCAGCACTGAGGTCTGACAGGCTTGCAGTGCCCTGGATTCTCCTTCCAGCCCTTCTGATACATGGGTGCCACACTGGCTGGCCTCCAGCTGTCTGGGATCTCTCCAGTTATCCAGGACTGCTTCGTATCAGAGCAAATTTCATCTTCCCCTTCAGTTCTCTTTGAACTTGCAAACTACACACTTTTCAAAATCTCTTGTAGAACTCTTAAAGCACTGATGCTCACATTGTAACTCATGTTCAAACTACACTTTAAGAGGCCTTGAATTTGAGAACAATTGACCATTTATGTGTGACAAAATGATATATCACTATTTAGTGAGTCTTAAAAAAAGCTCATAAAACTAAGAAATACTGTGAGGAAAAAAAAATTGAAATCAGAAAACAGTATCTATTGTACTAGGGCAACTGTAAACCTATACCACTGTGACAACATGCAGTGACCCTATTTTCATGACTAAAGCATATTATTATTACTTCTACATTAGCTTAAACCTTTTTAAAAGAGGGGATATTTCCTCTTTGTGATTTCCCT
Source organism: Urocynchramus pylzowi (assembly GCA_013397555.1). Classification (NCBI taxonomy): domain Eukaryota; kingdom Metazoa; phylum Chordata; class Aves; order Passeriformes; family Fringillidae; genus Urocynchramus; species Urocynchramus pylzowi. Next base: position 174,862 of record VZRH01004088.1, on the reverse strand, counting down.
CACAGATACATATATGACTTTTTTAGTTCTACATTTTGTTGCCTTATGTTGCTGCTTTAATATGTTCTGACTCCTTTTACAAGGAACGTTATTTAATTTCTGCTATATAGCAGCCTTCATCTTATAATTACTTCAGTTTATCTTCTGTTTTTCCTTTGTAGAGGAGAGCAGGATGCCTTTCTTTTGAATTTATCTTGTTTTGAATTTCTTGTAATAAAGTGGAAATAATGAGGTTGAAAGCATCACTATACCTGTGTAGAACCAAAGGAAAAAGAAATCATTAACAAACACTTGGTGTACTTGGTCATTATGTCCATCCAAGCAGCACATGAGGAGAAATACACCAGTTAACAAGGTGCAGTGCTTTTGAAGTAGATGGAGGAGGGAATGAAGCACAGTGTTTTCCTTGTGTTAATATGACTTCCTTTTAGTCTCCTACTATTTTTTTAAATTGTTTGAACCAGTGTTTTGACTAGTTGAAGCAAGCTAAGCAAGTGCTAGTTGAATTTTTTACATTGTTTGGTTCATCTTTAATAAGACTATTCTACTAGACTTTTCAGCAATTATTGTTAATCTTTAATGTATCACCTTAATGATCTTGTGGAAGGACTTTGCACGTTTCAGAACAAATTCCTGTCTTACAACAGAAGAGGAAAGAGGGACTCCAGCTCTGCAAGATAAAGTTGAATGTCAGCTTTTACAGGGCTTCTGACAAATAACACTCTGAGTCTCTCTTGTGTTATAAAGGCCATTTGTCCACTTAAGAAACATTTTGAGAGCATCTGTTGCTGTTGTTGTTTTGCTTCAGTGCACTATGCACTAAAAGCTTTATTTCCACAAGGGAAATTAGAAAATCCACATGCAGTATTATTCCTATACCTCCAAGCCAGCTGGAGAATATTCACAGCAGCTTCTTCTTGTTATTTGATTTAGTTAATCAAGAATGCAAAATAAATCCAAATAAAAATAATTAAATAAACTTGTGGGGTTTTCTTTCCTTCATCTTTGACTGAGAGTTACAATAACACTTGAACTTTCTTTAATGCCTTTTGCCTTGGGACAAGTCATGTATGCTTTTATAAATGTGCTCTAAATTGACAATCTCTTCTGCTCTGTAAGTGAAACTTCTGCTGGGAAAAGAAATAACTACTAAAAAAATCAATTCTGGAATATTGTAGATACTTCATGCACATATTGGTAAAAATCCTCATAACTGTTGGATCTTTCCAGTATGACGGTTTTCTGAAATGTGGTATATTTTCTGAGCTAGAGGAGATATATTCTACTTGAACACCTGTCCTGGGACCTTGGTGTTTCAGGAGCTTCACAGAAAACAGAAGAAAAACATAGTCAAAACCCTGACAAGTTGGATTTAATGTGGAAGAAGAAGCAGCAGATCAATAAAAGTCTCACAAGCGCGTATCAACAGGAGCGGGGAGAGTTGCTACAGGAAACTATCAAACAAACAAGCAAAGGGGCTGTTGAAACAGTATGGAAAAAGATGTTTGAAGAAATACTGGGAAGTTTTGCACATACTTTAAGAGGTTGCTCTTGAACATTAGGAGTGGCTGGAAAGAAAGAACAAAGCTGCGTTTTGAAAATCTAGCCAGGTATAAGCAAGCCACATGATCTGAACAAAGCCCAAAGCTGGCTTCAGGGACACATCAGAAGAAAAATGCTGTTGTTGGCTGGGAAAATTTTAAGCCTTTCTTTCATATGAAAGAGAGGAGAAACCTGAGAGAAAATTATCCTTGCAAAGGTCTTCTGGGTGTAGAGGGGAGGCATGGGATTTACTCAGTCCCAAGAAAGCACGCCACATGCAGGACAGCAGAGCCTGGATAATAGTCTGAGTGAATGAATCAGAAACTGTGTATTTTAGAGATGTCAGAAGGCAAGAAAGGCCTCAGGTTATGGTCCTGTGTGATCAGTGGCTTAATAGTTCTGTCCACAAGAAATGAGAAAAAGATATAATGAAAAATATTACTTTTATAGTGGCTATGTTGAGCTTAAATGTCTACAAAGTGTTGGAGAAGGACTAGAACTCTAGTTTAGACAAAAGTATAGGATTTATCCTATCTAATGTTCAATAGCTGCAATGTAGATATTACCCTTCAGAGTGAAAGGTGCAGAGTTAGATCATCATTCAGCTGCCAGAGATATTGGATTAATTGAACTATACAGTTTTTTAAATATTATTGGATTAATTGTACAGTTCTTTAAATATTATTGACTTGCTTTTCAGACTACACATATACCCTACATTGGGTTCTTCAGAAATAAATACCTACATTGAGATTAATGAATACCTAAATCCCAATTGTGGGCACAGAATACGAGGTAGACACAAGGGTGAATTTTTGTTTGTAGATGACATCTACTTTAAAAAGACACACAGAAAAGACAGAGCTGTAGGAGATCCTCAAAGGGGGATGGAAAAAGGCAAGGACACACTGAAGAACATACAAGAAGTATGGTTTGAGAGATAGGAGTGTTAATTTACTTTAGGTCAGTAACTAGAGACTGTGGAGAAACACAGGAAAGAGGGCTAAGGATAGTGAGTTGAGCATACATGGAAAAAACACACCAGAATTTGTCAGTTTTGTCTTGGAATAAATAAATCAAGCTTTTGGGGGAAATTGAGAAGCAGAGGCAGGCATAATGTGTCAGTCTGTTGATAAATTCTTCTTTATTTTCCCCAAAAAATAGCCTCCTAAACTAAATTTTTCCCCCACAACTCTTCCAAAACCCACCTGTGAATGGGACCATAGCAAACACTGCATATTGAATCATCAAGCAGAGCATGCAGGTACTGTTCCTGCAGGTGAACAACAGCAGGAGGCAGAGCCACTCTGGGTCCTTTGCAGAACTTTCCAATTCTTTTTGCTTCTTATTGCACTGCCCCAGGTTCTCTCTTGCAGGGAATCCAGGTACTCTGGATTTCCTCCAAGGCCACGCTTTCTAGAGTGTCCTGTTCCTCCATGAAGTAAAATATGGCACAGCAGAATCTGGTTGATTCACTTCATGCCACTGTTCACCCATGGTACACATGAGCAATGGTGTTTCTGTGAAACTCTCCTCTCTTCATTTCTTTCTCATCTTTTCCTGTCCTGCATATCTCCCATTTCTGTCTTTAGGGAAAATGGAAAACAGCCTAAGAAAGGGAAAGCTACAAGATGTGATATTGCTGAACTATTCATTGGATGCAGTTAAAAAATCTTGCAAAGGGTGAGCTAGATGGTATTATGGATACACCAGGAATAAAACTGCTCAGGGCAAACTGTTGCCTGTATGTTGCAGCTCTGGAACATGGATGTCACAAGCAATGAGGAAAGATTTTCCAGTAGGAAAAATTAAACTGCTCAGCTCAAAACAGGCAGCACAGGTTACAAATCAGGATTCTCTATTTTCAGTATAATAATTAATAATTTGAGATTAAGTTATGCAGCAATGGCAGTTGCTGATTCAAAGCAATATTTATTAGTCTCTGAGTTTTCTGGGGTGGGAGGGCTTGGTGGTTTTCTATGATTTTTAACAGACATAGCTAATATTTCCCAACACTGGCAGCTTCATCACTGCAAGGTGATTAAATAGTTTTGTTTCAGTTTGATCCAGGCAAACTGGTCTTTTGTACTACAGTAAGAATGATGAATCCAGAGGAAAATTACTACTTCTCAGCTTGGGGAAAACTCAAGGCTTGTGTTGATTCTTGTCTTCTAAAAATACTCTGTAGCTGGCTGTAGCTGCCCTACTTGGCAGGACACTTGTAGGGGTTTTCAGGTTTGAAACTCTGCTTCAGGTATTGAGTGTCACCTGCTAACCTTTTGGCAAAAAAACATACATGGAATTTGGATTTTGGGAGAAAGGGGCTTGATGGAATTCCAGTAACAGTAATTTACTTGTATGTGCAGCTCCATTGAAAATTCAGAAAACCATTTAAAAGTCTTCTGCCATTTCAGGGGTTGCATTTCCAGTGTATTTCAATTCCAACAAGGTTCATGTGTCTCTTAAAATAGAAATACTAGTTTTTCTTCTTTAGTTCATCAGTGACCTCTCTAGTTAGATTACTGCCTGTAAAATGGAAAATGATAAGAGAGTTTTAAGGCAATGTAAGACTCAGAGCTTTAGATTTTCCCCTAAAATGGACTAATCAGGATAGGAAAACTTCCAATGTTTTTGAAAATGTGAATGAAAACAATAATATTTTTTTAAAATTAAACCTGTTTCTGTCATGCTGGATACACATACCTCAGAGTATCACACAAGTACATGAGAACTAACTGATTTACGTCACTTTGTGTTCTAAAATGAGGGCATAATTTGCTTAAAAAGCCAAAATGCATCTATTTTTATACTCATGCCTGTTCATGTTATAAATGAAGCTAATTTCAAAATGCTTTTCTGATTATAAAGGAACAGATTATTTTGCTGCATTACAATAGCACTTTCCTCCAAATTTCTCTGCTCACTATTACATAACACTGAATGACTTGTATTTCTAAGGAAAATGTTTGAACACATTTGAATCCTATTCTATGGATTTCCAAAATTAAGATTTATCACAGTAATTTTTTTTCTATCTTGTGATTTATTTACATTAAGATGTCTTTTTGCAATTATGAATACATTATATTATTACATGTACATGAGGGTAATACACCATAATGAGGTGCATGTTGTGAATTTTTCTACAATAACATTCCTTGTTTTACCCTCTGGAGCTCAGTTTTCCCTATTAGTCTGCTTTGGAGTTCTATGTCACTTGGCTGCAGTCATCCTTGTGATCCTCAGGATTTTAACTGTTTTTTTCAGGCTGAAGTAGCAAATCTGGAAGCTGATGCAATGCACACTGTACATAGATGATAGGAATAATACAAACTGGTTCACTGGCTGTAGCTGCTTATTTCCTCTTTGCACTGAAATAAAAAGAAATCTGGCTAACTTAGGTTACAGAATGATCTTGATCAATTGTTATGTGCAACCATCAGAAATGAAAGGGAGCAGCAGGATTGCTGTAGACTGAGTTCTTTCTTTAGAGGAAGAGTAGTTTTAATGACCTGGTGGAAGACATGGCTGGACCCTAATGGATTATTACTTGCAAATTTAATCACCTATGTTCAAGTCTCCATGAAAAAAATGCAGGCAACCCAGAGGAAAAAAATAGAGTGCAAGAGATTAATCTTCTTTAACTACATGAAGCAAATGCTGAGAGGGAACATCATGGGTTTGGAAATATATCAAAACAGAGCAAAAAATAAAGTTCTCTTAGTATTACTTAATTTAACTAACAGTAGAAATAATGAATCCAGACTGTCTAGGAATACAGGTGGGCTGGAAGTCAGGGTTAGGTTTACCCATCAAAGAAGTATGGTCTGGAACAACTTTCCAGTACAATAGATATAGCAAAAGCCATAGAGAGCTTAATCTTGATCAGTTTTGAAAAATCATGCCATAAAGTCTGAGTTCTCCAAGTGATATTTTTTACAAAGTTTTGAATCTTTAAAATGTCACTTGAGGTCACTATACAACTGTAACTTCAGACAATGTTTACTGAAGGTTTTTGAGTTGGAAGAAGCATCACTGTTTTATCTCTGGCTCAGAAAGCCTGTTATTTCCAGTGGTTAGGAGAAAATGATATTTAATCACAAACTAAATAACTTAGGAGCAGAAAATGCATAGCAGAATGTAGAAGATTTTCTACAATCCTATGGCTACACATTTATAGTATCACAGGATTCATAAAAATTGAGTTAATTTGTTCAAACACTGTAGCAGTTGCTCATTTCTACCTACATTTATAATGTTTATACTTGGAAAACCTTTGCCAAACAAATACTTCTGAAATTATCTGTATTACTAGAAGTCTCTAAGATTTTTCTTTTCTTTTCATGGAACACTGGTTTCTAAGTGAAACCCATAAATCCTTTCCTCTGAAACTTCTTTTTATTCTCAGTAGCCAAATGTGTATCAATGTTGATACTTTCTTAAAATATTACTTGTATGCCAAAATACCTCTAACATGAAGATGTATGGAATGTACAAAACAGGTTGAAATTGGGGTGTCCAATGAACAGTATATTTAATGCCATGGGCCATTGAAACCACATGGAAACCTCCTCAAACTAATTTCAGAACAGCACAAATGTGATTTTGGGGGTTTGAAAGGGCCTCTGAATCGTGTCTCATCAATGGTTTCAAGGGAAAGGATGAAGACTCTGTGTTAGTGAACACATCTATTCCATGAAAAATAGTATGGCAGATACCATACCAAAAAAAATCCTTATTATTTGAATGGCATTACACTGAGCATTCTGCTCTTCTGGTGGCAAAGAGAGAGGTGGAGGCTCTCCAGTCATTTAAAGACTTTCACAGTGTCTGAAACCTGTCTTGGAGTTCAACCCCACTGTGGGCTTTTTTTAGTGTCTGTGATGGGCATTCTGCTTTATAATTTTGAATATAATCACCTTGACTCTCCCAGGTGCCTCCCTCCCTCTCACCACAGAGGTTTTACAATGTAGTCCCAACCACTTTCATACATTTTGCAGTTAGAATGCTCTCTCTTCTACATGACAAAACTAAATCTCTCAAAAATGTATTATATATTTCATGGTGAATTTTCCTAAACTATTTCTCCCTGCATTACCATTGCATAATACTCTCAGATTAAACTTTAAACATGCTGCTGTTGCTTTAATTTGAAATAAATAGATTTTATTTAGATCTTTCAGTTCCTTAATTCATTTGATCTCAGAGGAATCATTTATTTTTGGGCATTGATTCATACTTAAATTATCTATGAGAAACACATTAATGAGTATTATGATGATTACACTAATACTCTGATTAAGATGGTAGTTTTATATCACTAATATAAATTGCCTTCAGCCTGAGATTCCATGCATTAACTTTTGGGAGAATAGGCACTTAGCACAGCCAGATGGGCTCCTTTACAAAAAAAAAAAAAAAAAAAAAAAAACCAACAAAACATTAGTAAAGAAAATCTAAAGTGAAAGCCTTAAGTATTTTTCAAATAGTATTGATGGGGGTTTGCATCCAAGAAATATCACAATGTTGGATGTGTTCAGTGTGTAAGTTCACTAATGCATGTGATTAGACAGAAGTATATGCTTATAATAGAATCTTGCTGCAGAGCTGGGGAAGTGTGTTTGTCTGCATGCACAACAGTTTAAATAATTCAAGAGCAGAGGAAAATGCTGTTACCTGAATAATAGATAGGTCAGAAGACTGAGGAAGAGATATAAAATAAATTTTCAGTTATTTGAAAATCCCTGTTCAGTGACAATGAAGATAGTTTTGATGACTCAAAGGTTCTCTACCTTCAGAAATTAAATGAAATGGCTGTCTCAGTAAACAGTGACTATTTGAGGATTTAAAATGGAACAGTTATTCTGGCTATTTCACCACTTCTCCAAATGGGAACAAGCCTTGACTACTGATGTATTTATAAGTTTAGCTGCTGGTGTCACTTAAAGTTGATGTTTGCCACAGTTGGATGACTTAAATGATTAATAGTAAAGTCAAGGATGAGATAGCCACAGCCATCCCAAATGTTTCTGCATAGTCCATTTACCTTATTAGTACCATGTTTTCCACAGCTGAGGTGTCAGCACTATCTGAGACCCAATAGTAAAAATATTCTAGTCAAAAAGAAGGTAAAAGAGCTTTTTCTATCACAGTCATTACTAGCAGGCACCTAATTTAATCACACATGCTAACACAGCTGAATAAAATTGCCACTATATACTGAGCTACCTGACCATGGAGAAGGATCTTTTGTGTCCCTCAATGCTTCTCTGGATATCAGCCCAGGGACCCACAGCTCTGGGGGGGTTATCTGCTATGCTGCTACTTGGTGTGGTTGCTGTTAAAGGAAATACTGGAAAATGTAGGTCTAAATGTGAGAAAATTGTGACTGAAGGATTTTTGGATTCTCCCTCCAAGGAGAGGCCCATTTCTCAGACCTTTATCCTTATTCTGCTGGCAGGAGACATGTAAAATCAGGCTTATCTACAGAAAGCTTCCACTGACAGATAAAAGCCCAAAATGTTTGGGTTGGGAAGGCTGGAGAATTTGGTCATGTATTTTTATAAGCACCCACATACTCACTTCACAGAAGTTAATACTGGGATACAAATCAGTTATTCCCTACTTTAGTGAATTATTCCAAAATGTTCTCTCTTCTACATGTATCTTGAATAACTCACTATTCTTTATAGAATTTTGTAGATCTCTTTATCCAAACTTTAAACAGGTAGCTCAATACTGATTCTTGTGGGTATCAGCAGCCAATTTCTCCTTTCTAATATTTTTTATGATTTTTCACTGTCAGTAGCTCACAAGCCTGCTTTTGTCTAATTGTCTTGTTGTCTAAGACAAACTGATTTAATTTTCTATCTAGACTGTCATATGCTTTCTTAGCAAATGCCTATCTAAAATCCAAGTATATCCATGATACTCTGACTCCAGTTTTCTGCCTAAAAACTATCAAGTTTGTCTGGCCAGCTTAATTTTTAGTATTTTGATGCAGTTTGTTTCCATCTATGGTTTGGTGACAGCCCATCGCCTGTCACACGGGGACTAGGGGGCTCTGGGACATCTCATGACATTGGCATTGCCCAGCCTCACTTGGATGTCCACCCAGGCCATGAGAGTGGGCCCAAGGGCTGCTCTCAAAGTCCTCTGGAAGACAAGCACCAAGAATCAACAAAAAGCGTCCTTGGCTACAGCCCAAGCTCCAGCTAGCGAGCCCGAATGGATGGTGAATGGTTCTGCTGGAACAGGCACAAAGAGACACTCTCTCCAAACACGGGGGAGGCAGTGACAGAGTTAGGACTGGGAATATCAGAGGTACATTGCTGCAGTAAGGACCTAAGGGATCCACTGGGAGCAGGACACAGCCCTTAGAGAAGAGGTTGTGTTAGACTGCTGCCATCCAAGGTGCTCTCCCCATGTGGTGTTTGCCTCAAGATGAACTGAAACCTTACCCCAGAGCCAGGATGCCTGATGAGGCTGGATGATTTCAACTTGGTCTTTCAAGGAATTCAGGTTTGGCTGAGGTAAAGCAGAGGTTTCTTCATGACATATTATGCATTTGGAAAAATAATGAATACTTTTGTGGTATATTTTATATCATGATTGCTCAAGTATGGTAGGTTGTCACTCCACAGTAAGAAAGAGTGTGTTTATCAGATTAGTGCAAAGTAATTTAAAACTGCATCCTAGTATATTTTCTGAGTTTCAAATCTCTCTCTTTCTGACAAAGAAAGTTCTCTTTCCTTTTAAAAAGGAACCAAACTTTGTATAAATTATATTCAAAAAATGTGAGAATGTATTGAAGCACATTAAAACTTTCTGTGTTAATGGATTAAATATAATGAACTACTTGTTCTGCAACAACTGCTTTTTTTCCTTTATTGAAACAACTTCAAATTTTCCTTTTACCCGCCCTCTCAACACTGTTCTGTGTCAAACACACATACTGAAGTGAAATTCAAAATAAGAATAACAACAAAATATAAATAAAATATAATATGGTTTTAAAACAGCTTGAACAGCTCCTGCTACTTCTCCCAAGGGAGAACGAAGGTATATTTCTTAACATGCATTAGAGAAATAAGCTTTTCTCTTGAACACAGGTCCTTAATGCCTACCTCTAGTCATATGAGCATAGATCACTATATTTTAGTGAATTTTTTTAAGTTCTTGAAGTCATCAGAGGAATTTTCGGTGCAGTGTTTGCCTAATCTGAGTATTTCATAGTCATAGGCCACCTTGTACACAGGAAAGCCAACTCTAACAGGTTAGTAGACATGATGGCCTCCCTGATGGATGAAAAGACAAATTATAACAGCAAAAAAAGTTTGAGCCCAGTACAGTCTCTTAAACATTAAGGAGCAGTGCAAAGTAAACTGGAGGGAGAAAACATTCTGGGAGGGCAAAAGTAGTGAGGTCACTCTTTTTTTAATGCATTTTTTTAACGTGAAGCAAAAGTCCCTTATTTTCTAGCCCACACATCATCACCCTGTGGGGTTTTCTCTTGAAATTCAGCACTTTTTCAAGTCCTCTCTGTCCATCATTTATGTGATTTGCATTTCAGTGTGACAAAACCAAATATATCCATTTTTATGGTACACACCTGCAAGATGGAAGACATTGTTTCAAGTTTCCATTGTTTTCAGCCACCTGAAGGGAGAGAGGCCACTCAGGTCTCCCGTTTACCCATGCTGCTGTGCCAGCCTCCCCCTCAGGTGGGTCTGCATTACAAGGAAGGACTGAACAGATACAGGTGGCTAACTGCAGGAGAAGGTGCTGGCTGTGAACCCCGAAGTGGCTGTGATGCTTCACACTGTTGGAGAACAGCAAAGCCAAACAGGAGAGTTTTGTCTCTGCATTGTAAAGGGAATCCTGAATTTTGAATTGCCCTGTAATCAGGGTCCTCACAAGATTAACCTGTAAGATTTAGCTGCAATACTTGAAAAGTGAAACCAAGCATGGATCACATTAAACATCTTATCTTCCACAGAGAGCCCTCAGATGCATCAGCCTTTTATGAAAGGGAAACATTTGAAGTGTAGAATAGCCTAGCAAGAGCTAACTTATATTATATATTTACAAGAATTATTTTCACTATTTTGAAGAGTAATCAGGTATGGTCTCATAATGCTCCTCTTACTCAGCTTCTATTTAGCAAATTTGTTGTGTCCGAGTTATGCCTTTTTATCTGTACTTGCTGTTATTAGTTTGTACCTTTTTTATGTTTGGAAGTTACTTTTCCCAGACTACTAGTGAGAAGCCATGGGTCAGACACATTTATATACAAAACCACCATGTGTGGGATGGATAATGGCAATGAAATTACCATGAAAATCATTTAGTCTGAAAGAGTGAAATTACATCTATTGTGCTTCCAAGGAAACAATAGATGAAGTGCTAAGGGAAGTGTTATAATCAGATACTTTGATTAAGCTTATCAAGAGAAACATGAAAAGCTGCTATTATGAGTACCCATTCCCACAGCCATTGGCAATTTTCATATATGTTTTCAAACAAACAAACAAAATAAATAAGCAAGCCCCTCAATTCCTCCTCTAAATTAGGAAAATAAATAGTACCAGTTTAGGTCAAAGATAATGTTTGTTTCCAGTACTTGTAATGCGTTAGGTATCAAAATTTTGGCTGTTGGTTTTGTCTTAGACTGAGCATGCAAAGTCTCAGTGGCTTCACTGAGCTTCTTGAATCTTTAAAGCAGATCTGGAAAGACTAAAATAAAATTATTGTATTCATGTTTTTCTTTTTTTTTTCTTTCTGTAATTCTGTCTCTTTCTAATCAAATTGAGAATGTGGCTAGGTCATAAACATTTATCTAACTCTGGCTATTCATTATCTTTTTTTTTTTTTTTTAATATGAAAGACCTTCTCATTCCCAAGCTGCCCCAAAATGCCACTGAGTTATTTTAAAAACAAATGTTCCTCTTTCCTGAGAACAATTTTCTCCCAAAAAGTATGAAGCTGTGTTATCTCTTGGGTCCACTAAATCTCTTTCTGGATGAAAGCTCAGGAGTAAGTCACAACAGACTTTCACGTTCTCATTCTTTCAACATGTCCAGAGAACAAATACAGCTTGATGGTCCCAGTGAAAGTGGCAGCACTCATTTCTGGAGCACAGCAGGCTCTCCTCTGAGCACTGTTGAATATGGGAAACCTCTGCCTTGCACAGAAAAGTCAATTTTACATTGAAATTGAAAAGCTGGAGCGGAGCAGTCAGGATCAAACAGGGAGTTGTTTGATGAATTCTGTAATTTAAAGAGTTACTGGAGTGTTATCTTAAAAATGAATTGTGTTTCCCTTCCAAATTCTACTTTGGTGTCTGGCTACTAAGTAAACATCTACATGATTTGTCTAATAATCCAGACTTAGAATTACCCCTAGTTTGAAAAACCAAGTCCCCTAAGTAAACTGTCTTGAAGATAAAATGAGAATTTGCAAACTTTCTAATAACTTCTAATATTTCATTTATATCTTTGTATAACTGAAAAAAAGTTAGTCTTTCTGCTTTTGTGCTGTATAGAATAAAACCACTTGCCAGCCTATTGCAGGTCTGACTGAAATTAGGATTCTAAAATTATTTTCTTTGATTATTTTTATGCATAATACTCAGCTGAGCTCAGTAAATCTGTTTTCCACATAATTCAAATAAAATGAAGTCCCCCTTGTTCTGCTTTTCAGGGGAATGAACCTATCAGAGCAACAGGAAGGTGAAATTACATTGAATAGGTTGACTGCAAAGAGACTCTCAGCCCAGTGCTCTGCTTAGCAAGGCCTTTTGCTGCTGGGAGCACATAACCAAATTTACATTCCACAGACAAATTTACCTGTTTCAAATGCTGGGCAAGTACCAGGTGAAAATTCAGCAACCATGGATGGGTCACTCCTTTGCAGGTCCTTCCATTCTACAACTGGAAAGTCACATTAACAATATATTGATAAAATTCTTACATACATTGTGCTAAAAACAAGGCCTGCTTGACTGAAGTGTTTGATGCAATAATTTTGCTTAATATAGAACTAATCAAGGCTCCATCTTGACGTGATCCAAGAAAATAACTCTTCTAACCATCAGCTCCAATGGCATTAGATAATTATGCTTTCCCTCTTGCACAGTGTGTATTTATAGTGTAGCAGATAACTGCACTGGGTATATTCTTGAAAGCCAAGATAAAGCCCTTCCTTTTCTGCACAAATAATCTAGTTTTCAAAGGCATTCAGACGTAAAAATGATGTTAGTATGTATGTTGAAGTAACCTCCAGAGGCAATACCATGGTAATTTATCAAGTAGGAATTTAAAATGCCTACATCCACAATTTTATGATTTTAAAAAGGTACATTTTGACCTCAAAGTGTTACTCTTGACTAAAATAACAACCTATGCTGGAGTTTTGCTGAGTCTTCAGAAACTGAGGAAAATTTTAATCTGAACTGAGACAGCCTTCTCAATTCAGGCATCTGGTTTGTCTGTCTGTTCCCAACAAACAGATAATAACCTCCTGCAAATGCAGTCCATCATCTAGGCTGGAAACCAAAGTGTCCCTAGGCTCTGCAGTTGTTGATTTCAGCTGCCAGGAGATCAAAAGAGCCAAAAGGTTTGCTGCTTTGAGGTTTTTTTTTTTTCCTTTTGAGACTTCTTTAAAGAACAAACTGTTACAACGTCTCCTTTTTGGCAAAAAAAAAAAAAGTAATTAATGAATGAATTTTTTTCCTACTGTATTACAGTGCTGCAACATCCAAGAGCTAACTATGGTTATCTATATTACTGAGGTTATATATACTAATAAGCCTTCATTCACATAAACAATATAGTAGTCACTATTATTAAACATTTGAAAATATCATGTTTATGCCAATGGTGCTGTTTTCCTTTCTGACAATGGAACTATTCTTTGCTTAAAAGCTTTAATTTCTTATGCAGGAGGGAATTTCTCCAGGGAAAATCGTACACGTTAGTTAGAGGGAAGGAAAAATTTGTACTCATAAATTTTAATGTGTAATTTATTTGCTTGTTTCTGTGGATTAGTCTGAAGAAAAATGTGCAGGGCAAAAGCCAGCATGGCTTGATTAATGGTCCAAAAGGCCTTTCAGGGATTAGGGATTTGGATGAATTGTTTAATAACATCTAAGGTTTTAAGAAGGCCCTTCTAAATGTTTTAATTTATACCAATACCTATGAAAATTGCATAATAATAACTCATACCATATGGTGAATGTAACTGTATTCCAAAGGCCTCTTTCCAGTTTTACTTGCTCTGCTTTAACTCTCTCTTGAACACATTGCAGTATATTCTTGTCATGTATAGCAGGAGATGAAATATAAATTGGTCACTGGAGGTAAGAGAAATAAAAACATGCTACTAACTCCTAGTTCATATCAACAATACTGTACTGAAAAAAAAATGAAATATTTGAAACTAACATGGTTATTGTAATGGCACTCCTCCTGTCTACTGCTGATAATAACTAGCTGCATCCCCTAGAGGTCTCTGACTGGAAGGAAAGGGAGACCTACCTCTAAATTCTATTAAATTACATTTTAGTTAAAGAATTGGCAGCATTGGTTGCTTTTGCTAAGTATAGAATTATTTTTCAGATTTAAGCATAACTCAGCAGAGTGGGAATATGGAGTGAGGCTCTGTTTGAAAAACCCCAAAGAGCTGGTCCACCACCTGGACATGCCACCTCATACTAGCACAGTCTCATGATTTGAGAACCTCCTGATTACAAACATTGTCTTTTTTTCAAGTTATATTTAAAAAAAATGTACTGTCAAAGACATTGTGGGAAAATAATTTAAAGAAATATTTACTGACTGACTGTGTCTCATTCCATTCCTGTAACTGTATCTAAATCTAACTGTAAGGAGCTTTTGTTTTTAGATTAGGAAAAAAAGAATTGACAAACAAGTAAAAAGAAAAGAAAAACAAATCTAAACTAAGCAAAGAATCTAGGCAAAAACTTTTCCTGTTTTCACATAAACTCCAACCCCAGTTTACTTAAATAAATCTCCAGCTAGGTTAATGAGGAACTTCAGACCCAGTGGCTGGGAACACAACTCAGAATATACAAATATAGCATGAGTTTCCAAACTAGAATGATGCACAGAAATCTGAGTTGTTTCTGGCACAGAAGCTCATGAATTACATTTCCTCCTGAAGAAATACATGAAGTAATTTGGAATTCTCCCGACAGAGCTACCAGGTACCGTGTATGTATTGGAAAAAACTTACATGAATACCAATATGGCTTTGCCACAATCCTAATCCTCAGAACCAAATATAACAAACTATATGTGATAAGAAAGCAGATAAAACATAAGCTATTAAGATAAGAAAAGATATAAGATAAGAAAGCAGATGAAAAAACCCAAAGCTGGAAAAGAGTAATTTGACCACGGAGGACTAAGAGTAGCTATTTTCTGTACATTTTCAAAGTGAATTAAAGATTTCGCATGCAGAAAGGTTTATTCATCACAGACCATCAATACTGACATCTTGAAGCCTTTTCTCTATGACAGTATCATAAATTCAGGAAAAAAATAATAGTTTCCACAGAGGCAATCCTCCAGCTTGGGTAGATATAGAGCTCTACTAACCAAAGGAAATCAGCCAAAATACACTTTTCAAAAAAATGTTAAAAAATACCAACAAACTCCCAATTCTTCACTGTGAAGCAAAATCAACGCAGAAAAATCCAAGGGGATTTACATGAATAGTAAGAAAATTTATAAATGTTAAAAGATGTAGTAAATCACAAGGCTCACATACTTCTATAGTATTAAATTATAAGAGCTAAATAAATTATAAAATTTAATCTAGGAAAAGTTCAACAACAGAATTGATAAGACAAATAGGCTACTTACAAAAGCATCTTTAAAAGTATGAAAAAAAGCTTAGCAAGAGCAAAGCTGGTCTTCACCAGTCTTCAAGCACATTTTCAGCCATAACAGATTATGTCAGAGATGTATCAAACAGCAGCAAATGCTTTAAGAAAATATTTGATAGCCTCATTCTTGGAATACTATATAAGCAGGAAGGATATTGGATGGTTTTATACCAGGGCATATCTTGCAGAGATGAAGTGTACTTGATGTCAACCACAGTAGCACTGATGTCAGAGAAGTTCTCTCAGTGTGGCATTTGGCACTGAAAATACAATTTTTTAAGATGAAGTCAGACAGACAAAGTGAGAACAGAGTGATCCAACAACAGAACACCACTTATGTTTTACTAATATCAATCAGCTAACTGGAAAGTGAAACAGCACTGTGAGAAAAAGTGGCTTAATAAGAAGTCATAAAAACAATGCAGTCATAAAAACCAAATATTTTCTAATTTTGGCACTGTACTTAAGGGCAATGAGTATTAAGACAATTTGCTTTCATGTAGATATGAGAAATGATCAGATGGAAAGCTGCTATGAACTGGAGTTGCATCATTCATTGAATCAAAAGAAATATGATCACTGCAAATTTAGTAACTCAAGACCAAACTAATCCTTGTTTCAAAAATAATTTCCAAATTTACATCTGGATGTCTCCATAATTTTAAAAGCAATTGCTATGGAGAAATAGTAAATATTGAGCAGAGATTAATTTATAATGTATTTATAGATTTATACT
Source organism: Urocynchramus pylzowi (assembly GCA_013397555.1). Lineage (NCBI taxonomy): Eukaryota > Metazoa > Chordata > Aves > Passeriformes > Fringillidae > Urocynchramus > Urocynchramus pylzowi. Next base: position 158,675 of record VZRH01004088.1, on the reverse strand, counting down.
AAAATTCCCTAATTCCAGCATGTCCTGGAATGAAGCTACAGGGAATATGGCTGCCTGACAGGAAAATGTGGAAAAGGGTCAAAGAAAGTAACTTCCCATGCAGGAAGATTTGGGGGAATGTCAAGAACATAAATGGGATAAAGGAAGGGAAATAGAAAACTTTTTTCTTCTTTTTTCCTAGCTCTTTTCTGATTGTATAGGAGAATCCAGATTCAGACAAAAGCCAAGCCACTGACTATTTTCACAGTCAGGTCTTTGCTATTATAGTTACCTTTCATGCCTTGAAGAAAGAAAGAAAGAAAGAAAGAAAGAAAGAAAGAAAGAAAGAAAGAAAGAAAGAAAGAAAGAAAGAAAGAAAGAAAGAAAGAAAGAAAGAAAGAAAGAAAGAAAGAAAGAAAGAAAGAAAGAAGCTGTTACTTCTCACAAGATCCCTCATTACAGCTCTGAAGTTACTGCTGATTTTCATGAATGCAGTTTCCTTTCACTTTAATAACTGAGAAATATTGACCTTGGGTGTTTTGAACCTGCATTTGTGAAGCTGATGATGCTGACAGAATGAATCACACAGGCTTACATTTCCATTTAATTCATATGTCTTTTGAATTGGGCCATTTTCACACATCATATCCTGAATTTAGACCTTGGAAAATTGAATTGCTAGTTGAATTATAGTTGTAAGTGGCACTTTGGAATGCCTATAGAAAGTTCTTTGTTTTTTCTATGGGTGATATGGAGTATTAATTTTTGAAAGTCATTAGGGTTAGCTTATCTTTCCACAGAATTATTTTTGAACATGATAAAGACATTGTCCCTCCCCTCTCCCCACATACAGCCCAGAAGAGTTGTTTTTGCTGGTGAAGGGATAGAGGCTGAGCAGGGGAGAGCCTGAGCCTGCAGAGACACTCAGCTGGTGGATGAGATCCATCAGGACACCCAGACCAGTTCATTGCAGAGTGGCACAGGTGGAGCCACAGTCCTCTAAAGCCACTGTGGGACCAAAACCTGTTTGTTTTGCCTTTGTGCCCTGAGAAGCTGGAGCCACTGCTGCCTTGGCAGGACACTGCTGGGTACAAGTCAGGAGCAGGGGTCCTGGTAAGCCCTTCTTCCACCAGGAGCCAATGCTCTCCCCTTCTCTTCCTGGCAGGCAACTCTTTGTGGCTGTTCTTTAGTTTGCCCCTGTCCCCTGGCTTTGATTTTATCATTATTCCTTCCCTCACTTTTCAGCAGGAATCAACAAGTCTGAGTCCTTGTTCCCCAGACCTGGAGCAGGAAAATAAAAATGAAATGGTGTCTGCCCTGCTGAGAGGCCCTGAGCTGGAACTGTGAGCTGCAATTGCCTGTGAATGCACTGCAGGCACGGCCTGGCCAGGCTCGGGCCCGAATGGGCCAGCCACGTACAGGATCTGCCGGAGCAAACCCTCCTCAAACCACCCCAGCCTGGACTGAGCTTTGTGCCCAACTAGCTCAGAGCAGCAAGAGAAGCACTTTCAAAAATCATCTCCATCCATACCAACAATCTGCTGAGAGGTGAGTTACAGAGAAGCTGTGGATGGCCCATCTCTGGAGGAGTTCAAGGCCAAGGTGCATGGAGCCCTGAGCTACCTGGTGAAACCGGTGCCACTTTTTTCTGGGGAAGGCAGTTTGGAATTGGGTGATCTTGAAGGTCCCTTCCAATTCAAGTGTTTCTATGATTTCTGTGATTCCATGAAACCAATGTATCAATGTATCCATTTCTCACAGAGCAAAGTAGAAGAGCACAATCCCGCTTTTAGCTGTGCTGGAGTGAGTCTGAGGTGGTACCACAACCTCTCCAGTGGTAACTGCACTCCAACCTGCACAGCCCTGTGCCCAGAGCTGGGGTGGGATCACTTGAGCTGCCTAGAAAACCAGAGATCTTATTTCCACTGTCTTTGGGGCTTTGTGTCTCTATATTACTGCTGCCATCCCTAAGTGCATCAGTGATTGCTTTGCTAAAAAAAAAAAAAAAAAAAAAAAAAAAAAAAAAAAAAAAAAAGTAGTCTAGTGTTTCACTTCTTAGTACTGGAAGAATTATGGAATAACTATAAATATATACACCATGCTCCAAGGCTAAGTCCCTTCTGAACATGATTAGCCTTGAAATATGTGGAAGTTTTCAGTCCTTTTAAATCATAAATATGTCAAGATGAATCCTTTTTCTGACTTTCTGCTATATGAGTTGAATGTGAAAGGATTACTTTTTCAATCTGCCTTTTTCCAATCTGGAAAGACATTTCTGGATGTGCTTTTATTTATGTGAGTGAATGAAAATTCATTCTCTCATTCTTGATATATGGTTTATTTTATGATTAAGGTTGCCATAAAGGGCATTTTTGAAAAGTTTTTCTTTCTTCCTGATAGCTTTTTGATTTTTTTTTCCTCTGTGAAAAAAATTACTTTTAGTTCAGTGAGTTCTGTAATTTCTATTGTCTTTTCCATTCAGCCTTGGTTTGGTTTTTTTTTTTTTGTAAGTGAAGTGAGGGAGAGGGAATTCAAAGGAAGAAATTTCAGTTTAGCAAGCAAAAGACAAATTAAAAATTTTGTTGAACTACCATGACTATCTATCATATTTTTTGTTGTAATCAGTGCATAATTTCCTGATCAGCTTGTCTGAAGATTGAGACCTTGGCAGGTATGCCCTGGCTCAGGTATGGTTCTTAGAGATAAGTGAAGTCAATCTATTTCCCTCAGCTGCAACCTCTTCCTTCTGCTTGTTCATGTATAAATTCAGATATTATAGATTAGAAGATGGAGGAAGGAGAGAACTTGATTCAGATAAGTTACTACTAAGGGCTTATCTAAATTATAGTTCCAGGAAAAAAAAAAAACAGCTTTTTTTTTTTTAAATATGTTAGAGTAGATATTCTAGATCTGTATGAGGAAATTAAAATAAACTCTTAAAAAAAAAAAAAACAAAAACCAAAAAAGTGATCAATCCATCAATCAGTCAATCAATCAATCTGTCAGTACTATGATATCTCATCCAAAATTTCAATCAGTCAATCAATCAATCTGTCAGTACTATGATATCTCATCCAAAATTTTCCTACAAGCTCCAAAACTGAAGGTTCACAGAAACAAATTGTTTTGCTTTGCCATATCATCACATAATACTGGGCTGCTTCTAATGTACATCTTGTGGAGCTTCCTTTTTTAGCAAAAAACTGCAAAAGGATTTTTGTCATACAACCAACATTCTAGGCTTTCTGAAAGCAAAATCCTTTTTTATTCTTGAATAAATGAATTTTTAAAACTCCAAACAAAAGAAAGTATGTACAATAGATTGTACAATATTTCAATATATGGATTTTAATGCACAGGACAGAGGAATCTTGAAGACATTCTGAGCAACTTAGCCTAGGAAATCAAAAGATCCTAGGCAAGAAAACAAACCATACTGGTTGGGTCTCATGAGTTGGAGTAGGATCTTGTTGTTCAGTTCTCTGAAGGAGCTCAACCTCAATAAGGAGATGATGCAGTTCAGGGTAGTTCTCATATCCAAGCAAATAACAAATGTTCAGGAAAAATATCGGCATAACAGTTATCTGTTTCCTAAATGATTAGGTATGTTTTAAGAATATTCTCACATCAATCATATTTTGATGGGAAGACTGGCCCATATCCTGTATATTATGACTTTGAAAATAATAGATGAGGCAAAACAATAACTAAAAATATAGGGGAAGTAAATATTTTCAGATGTGCCAACTCTGGAGTCAGCACGGAGCATTTGACATGATGAATTGGTTAAATGGGTGCAAGAAAGCAACTAAACAAGTTAAAGTTAGTAATAGGCAGCTGCAAGCCAAAAACCTGTCCAGTTTCTGAGGACTGGAAAGATGAAAGACAGCAGAAACTTTATTCCTGCTCTGTGTTTGTGTTCCCCTCAAAGAGAGTTAACAAGAATGTTAAGAGAAAAAAATATATTCATACATCCTATCTTGCCCACAATTCTGTTGACAGCGTGGACAGCTAGCAGAAGTCAAGAGCCTTAGGAGCTTTTTCTTTCTGCTGTGTGTCCCAGAACTCTGACTTTCTGCCTTTGCATCAATATGGCAAAATCTGTGATTGTCTTAGAAACCTCCTTCAAAAAAGTTTTGGTTATTTATCTCAAAACATAGCACCCTAAATGAAGTTTATCCACTCAAAGTGTAAGAAAGATCTTTGGTTTACATCAGGGTAATTCAGAGCCAAACTCAGCCAATGTTTTAAGTATTTATTTTGCTCATTTTTCTTGCATTTTGGAAAGGTCCATCATAGTCTGTTTAGTTACTGCAGTCTCAGTAACAGAAAATGTTGCTTCATCTGTTTTCTATAGAAGGTTGGTGATGTTCAGGGATTTAAACATGGATAGATTTACTATGAAGCACTGGTGGATTTGTAAAAGCAAAATGAGAACTGGATACCCTGCTTCTCCAGTAGTGATTGCCAACAACAATTTGAAAAATAATAAAAATCTACTGTAGTAGTCCTCACCTAAAGCAAGGATCTGAGTTATATCATTGCTTGTGTCATCAAAGATTTTGTGACTTCCAGGGCACACAGCCCTGTATACTGAAAAATATAGCCCAAATGAAATGTAGCCACACAAGATGTCCACAATCTTTGTGCTCACAAGATAGAGGCAAAAATTTTATTGAAAATAAAATTTAAAAATAATAATAAAAAAAGGATCAATTGTCGTGGTTTTAATTCAGCCAGTCTTTCCATGTCATCAGAATGTCCAGGGATTCAGATTCTTTCTTCTTTCCCTACACAGGGAATAAGCAGCTATACAGCTGTGGTTTGGTGCCTGGGCAACAGAGCAATTGGTATTAATGCCACTGTTATACACTGTGACTGGAATTCATCTACTTTGTCTTTTGCAGATTGGAAGTTTGCTCCCCTATATGCATCAGAAAGGGAAAATTAAAGCATCCTCTCTCCTCCAACACCAAGTGAGGTCCCAGAATGTCAGTGCTGGGGCCTGTGTCTGGATAGAGTCCAGTCCTCTTGCCATTGCTAGGAAATCTCTTACTTTCTCTCTTACTTTCTCTTAACAAGGTTTGATCAACTAGAGGGCCACATATGCTTGACAGGATTTTTGTTTCTTTTCATTTTCCATTGTCTGGAATGAAATTCTGCCTCATTTAGTTGCTTGTCTGGTCCTTGCTCTGACCCATTTTTGGGGTAATAATCCCATATTGTCAAAAATAACTTTGCTATCCAAAATACTTCAATATTGGCATAGGTATTTTCACATTTAAAAATAGGGGGATAGAGGACACTACTCTGACAGGACTGTGAATAGAAATTGAGCACAATTAAAGCCAGAACCAAAACACAGATAAAAAGAGAATACACTTGATATTCTTTTTGTACGTTTGTGCAATTAATTAAAATTAAATTAAATTTAAATTAAATTAAATTAAATTAAAGTCACCATTAACTCCTTTTTCCTTATATTAAAATACTTTTTCTTTTTACAAAAATTAAGAGCCAAGTTTTCATATTAAAAAAAAAAAAGGTTAAACCCTTTTAATCGGAACCTAAATGTAATTTTGATATTGGTCAGAATATTACCTAGAATGCATGAAGTATTTTTGTAAATCAGCAGTTAGAGCTCACCTCATTTAATAAGCACCATTTAAAAGGTGGGCAGGACATCTAAGAAGCCCCCATCTCAGTGGTGGGTCAAAAGCACCAACTGAAAAGAAACAGACATTCCAGACTGTTGGGATGAGCTTTTTCCCTGCTGTCTGTTTCTATAAATTACTGAGAAAAGGTGACCCAAAAGGTTTCACTCAACTATTTTCCTCTCAGGTGAACTGAATCCCATTTAAGATTAATAAATTCAGTCAAATACTAAAGTGAAAAAACCCCAACAAACCAGGCATTCTGGGTATTTGTGTGCCTTCCCACAAGTAAAATTATGGTTTGGATAATAAATGTGCCTATAAATATCAGGTAGCTATGGGAATTTTTAAAGATTGCATGTTGTTGGAAGGATAAATAAGGACTGACTGTCAGTGCTGGATGGATGGTAATCTTTCTCACAACAAAATACTTGTAAGTTGCTATTCACAGATGAAACATTGTAGAGGAAAATATTTAAGAATCAAATATAATAAAAATTGGATAGGAGTGATAAGGTTAGCACACTGGGTAGGTTTCAGTAGTGAACAGAAACTAGAGCCCATCAGACCCTGGGAATTCCTGAATGTTCTTTGATAAAGTTCATTTTCACCACACAGCAATTATTACAACCTTAAAAGGCAATTTGATTCTTGCTTCAGTCTCAAATAACCCTAAGACTACCTAGACTGGCCTTATTTCTACACTTTCTGGGTTAAGAGAATATTCAGAAAGCTTTAGGGATACACCTAAAGATTTAGGAACTCAATAGTCAAATGCTTTGATTTTGAGCTGCTAAAGCCTCATCCCAGAACAGAGTTCACTGCACTCACCAAGCTGCACCAGGGGATGAACACTCAGCTCTTGTCACACTCACCATGGAGACCCCTTGAGCAGACCAAGAGTAAGCTCTGAGTTACCTGTGAAACACAACCCACCTTGCAGCACTTTTCCCAGGGCTGTGCACTCTGTATACTCAAGTTCTCTAGTCTATAACCATTCTTTGAAGAAGCATGTGTAGGTCACTCTTCCTTTCTTTTTCTTCCTGAGTAAAACTTTTTTGCTTCTCAAAATGTAGGAATCTTCCATATTTTTACACCTTGTACTACAGGACATACAGCTCTAAAAGAGAGAAAGAAATCCAAGCATGTTTTCATCTCAGCAGTTCTGCACCCGTCTTCCAGGGAAATGTCCTCCCTGCAAAGCTGTGAGCTGCCTGGAGGAGTGGTGCAAGCTGCTGCTCCAGCTGAATTTGCTCCAAGAGACAGAAATTAGGTAGTTAGAAACCACTATATACTTCCATTTTCTCAAATTATATACCTGGGGAAAATGACAAACTTTGGTGCTCCAGGTGGATTCATCAAAGTTACCAAGAGAGAAAAAAAATCTTGGTTGCAGTAAGATTAAGCACACTTAAATTTCACTTGTTTTGCTACACTTCAGTAACTTTGTATTGTCTTGCCCTTTTGATTAACAAATCTTTTCCCCAAATTTGTGTTTTCCCACAGATATTAACTTTTCTCATGAAAGACACCTACTTCTGCTCCCAAACCTTGTCCTTGATATCTTGAATACACTCAGATAAAAGTCTTTTGAGGCAAAGTAATTTGAGCTACAAATTTTACAGAAACAGGTCTGTAACCACAGGGGTGATGTGTATGATTCTACCCTGCCTGTCAGGAGTGTATATGTATTAAAAGATAATGGTTGATAAGACATAGATATGTAAGATATCAAATTATATAGGTAAAATATATTTATATCAGCACCTAAACTTCTGTTAGGTTACCATTCTGGAGTCCTGGCAAAATTTGCATTCCATTACATGAATCTTTAACCAGTATTTTGTTACTAGAAGTCTGGGAAAATACTGTCAGATGATAAGGAAATTCCTTCATCATTACTTGTTGATATATATATATATAAAACACTGCCCTGAATTTGTCCAGTGTGAATTAGAAGTCCTCGTGCCAAGTGATTTTATCTCTTTCCTACCAGGAAACTTCTTTATTTTCACAGTGAAAAGCAAAGACAAATACCATTTTTCCTCCCTTTCCATTCTGGGCTTGAAGCTTATCAAAGGATCAGAGGACATATTAAAAGAAGACAGTTAAACCATTGTCCCAGCATTTGCTGGGTATTATTCATAGGTAAATGCAGAGAATGGGAATAACCTGTAAACTCAGGAAAAAACCAAAACCACTGTTTTGACACTCTACTCTCTCAAGACATGTGCTCAAGAGGATTGCTACTCTCCAAGAAATTACAATTTTTCCATTCGCATTTTCTGTTTCCTAGGAGTTGCCCATGCTGGGGAGCTGAAGTGAGACCTCTCAGCCCCTGAAGGCTGGCTCTGTGTGGCTCTCTCTCATCAGTGAGATGGTTTTTTCTTACCCTCAACCTGACCTGTGACATGGAAATGCAACATCAAGCACACAGCTCTAGATTCTCAGTTACACAACTCAGTCTGCACCCCTGCAGCCAGGAATCATTGTACCAGCAGCAGGAATGAACCAGCAATTTCTGGTGTCTAATATTCAACAGTCTTGCAGAATATTAATATAGTCTTCAGTGACCATTTAATAAATAAATAAATAAATATATATATATATATATATATATATATATATATATATACACCACAAGCTGGTGTAAGCCTAGTTAAATAGTGATGTGGTCTTGAGTTTAATAGCTCTTCCTTTCCTATGAATTTCCATCATGACTAGAACAGCCATTTCCCAGACTCATGTGGATATACACAAATCCCTGATACTTACAGATGACATAGNATATATATATATATATATATACCACATGTAGAACCCAAGTTGTTTTGCAATAAAGGATCAGATTTTATAGACTGAATTGCCATATCAAATTCATAAGTAGCTTTACAGTCTACCAAAGTAAATTCTCTTTGGGCATAAATGAAAAATACACAGCAACAGCAAAAAAGGAAAACTTTTCCCCAAAAACCTGAGAAAATAAAGGTCCTTGATGTTACCTTAAATATAATGAATGACCTGCCAAAATAAACTTCCAATATAATCTTGTCAATGAGGCCAATGATTTGTACAAATGGTGTTTGGCTAAAGGACAATTTATGTTCCATTTTCTGGAATGAGTCTGGCAGGAGCTGATCCTCATCAGACACTCACTTGGTTCTGCCACTCTCTTCCCAACAAACTATTCCACAGAATCCTGAATGTCAGTGAGCTAGGGACAATAAAGACTTTGCACAAGAAAGACTGGTTATATTTCTAGTTACCATGTATGCTTTGAACAGATGTTAGTGGGGATTCTTTTTTTGGCTTACAGATTGGGGGCTTTGGAGAGGTCTGATCTCAAATGTCTGCACACATTAATATCTGTACTAGGACTGGAGTGTGCAGTGAATACTGCTTAATCTGTGCTTATGAGATTTCTTATGAGATCAGATGAGTGAATGGAGAAAATTTGTTTCATTCTGACCCCCTTTAAGAAATTCCTTATTCTAGAAATGAGTCCACTGTTTACTTCAGAAAACACTGTTTCCAGGCCTGCCATTCTTGTCTGCAGGAGCTCTGGTAAGGCACAGCTTGGCCCAGCTCATGTAGTGCTGCAAAAATAGAAAATCCCCTATACCCAGAAAGGAGCAGGATCAATGTGGCTGAAGATCAAAAGCTGGGGTGTTCCTTTTTGAACACAGACTGTTAACATGAGTTCTTGAGCACAACAAGAAGGATGTTGAACTTCAGCTGTTTCTGCAAATCCTGGAGCTGGTGTTGAATTCCCTTCCCAGCCTTTCACTGGCTGCACACACAGTGACCATAGGTGTGGATGCTACTCTGAGCTCTTCAGGCTCTGCCTAAGCCAGGCTCCATGGCAGTTTAAGCCAATTCTTAATCAGAGTACAACTGATGCATTTGAATGGGAATCACTACATTTGGCCAGAACTAGCACGGAAATAATTTCATTTACATTTTCCAGGCTATGCAAAAGTCAGTAGACAAGAATATTATTTGTGTAGAGATTCTTGAGTTAAATAGATGTGTGAGTCAGCATGTCCTTTAACATGGCATTCAAAAAGTTATTTCTTAGACTGTCTTCCAGCTGTTGTATAATATTCTGATTTAATTTATAACATGTGCAGTCACACAAATTCTGTTGACGTCAGTTGTAGTTCATTCCTTATAATTACTGCATAATGTTTAACACAGGGCAGTGGAGAAATCATTAATTTTTTTCTAAAATAATGAAGTTGTCATCAAAATATAATGAAGATAAGAAAATTACACAAATTCTCTCATGAGTATGAATGAAATTGAAACTGAAAAAAAAATTTACAACAGTCTATGTCTGGGGTTTTTTTCCAGAAGTAAATAACCTTATTGAAATAGAAAAAGACACTTCAGCTGGTGCCTTGACAAGAGTGTACATCTGTCACATTAGGAGCAATCCCTAAACAAATAAATAAATAATTAAGGATATCATAACTCTTGTGCTATGCCCATAATTATGTCACTTTAGTAATGTATCACTGCATAAAACAGTAGTCTTGGAACGGATTCCTCTGGTGCAGAAGTAAGAGAGTGCTGACATTTAGCTGAAAGCTACCTTTGTCCCACATCAGCCCTTCTCCTGGGCCTCAGAACAATGAAATTCACATTGGAATCAATAGAAAAACTCTTTGTGATGCTAAAAAGCCTTAAAATAATGCAAATCCCCTCAAATATGAAAGACAGGATATAGCCTATTATTCGTATTCACGTCTGTTCATAGAATAAGCTTGATTGAAAGGGGCCTTAAAAATCATCTAGTTCCATCCCCCCTATCAGGAGCAGGACTAATAATTGTAATGTCTCAATTAAAAACAAAACAAAAATTAATATTCTGGATTACTATTACAGTAAAAAAAAAAATGAAATTAAGACTGGGGAAAAAAAAGAAAATTTGAGCCTAGTCAGTTAATTTTCAGGAAGTGGATCAGAAACAGCATGGTCAATGCATCCCTCATCATGCAAAAGGTTCCACTTGTAATTAATTTAAAATCTTTTGAAAAGCCTCTTGATAAAATTGTACATTAGGAAGAAATTTATCTGATAATACCAAGACTAAGCCATGGATGCTTCTTTTTATTCAAGTCTATTGGATGTGTGAAGACTATCTATTTTGCAGAAGAAGATCTGAAAAAGTTTTTCTCAAATTGTATTTCTTACTCCTAAATTTAAAAAAAACCCACTACTTTTCATTGTTGCAGAAGACCAAATTTGTATCTTCTGGCATGTCCACAGGGATGGTTCCATCTTTGCAGATGACAACTGCCAAACCCTGTAATGACAGAAAACCCAATGACTAGGAGCATTATTTGTTTGTCTGACTTTGAAGAGGCCAATGATCCGTGAACAGACAGAAACAATAGACTTATTTGCAAGGTACAGCCTTGGGTATGTGAAGATTTTCTGTGCACTCAGTTTCAGGCCCAGTTAGTCCAGCATATACAGCTGAGAAATTGTGGCTTATTTTCTAGCTTCTAAATAGGGAAGGACTTGGGACATGATCCAAGTCTCAGTGAAGTCAATGGGCATCTTTCCATATACTCCAATGGGCTTTGACCTGGGATCATTGTTCCAAACACTGCTAGTAAGCAAAGCTGGGAGAAAGTATTGTGAGTAGTTTCTCTACTGAGCAGCTTTTGGAAAAAACTCGCCTGTGACACATGGCTTTGCACGTGTGAGAGTGTGGGTGTGTATACAAATTATATACAAACAGGAAAATGCATTTGCACAAGCAAAATGCTTTCCTTAAATGACTACCTCTGGCCTGGCTATTTTTGACTGAAAGTACTATAAACAGAGCAGAGCAGATATTTGTATCATTCAGACAAGGATTTCTCTTGGGTCAGCATAAGAGCAAACACAATTAAGTCACCTCCTGACTGAAGCATTGGATACGCACAAGCAACCAAAGCTTTCCATTGTTTTTCTGCCAGCTTTTCACTTTGACATCACCCATACTGGCCTTACATTCCTTCCTCACCACCAAATGGCCAGTGGCCCCTTGCCACTGCTCTCCTCCCCACCACTGCCCCCAAATCCCACCCACCTTGTGGAAATTCCTGCCTGTGTCCTGAAATAGCTGTCTGTTTCTCCAGCACATCTCTAATTACTCAGAAGGAGAAGAAGAAAAAGCCAAATGGAATTTGTCATTATTTCTCAATGGATTTCTATTGAATCTATTCTCTCTCTCTTCTAGTCTCTGGCTTAGTCTCTTTTAGCTGTGCATGCTACGTAAGATGTTTGCAAATGCAGATTTAACCTTGTTCAGCCTATTGTCCTTCTTCCACTGCCAGGCGCCCTTGATCATCATAGAGTCTAATTATATTTTGGTCAAGATATTCATCTATGCAAAGAGACAGTTTAAGGACCTTGAATTAACTTGGCAAACCACTTTGTTATGCCACAGACACAAAACAAATATTATCCACACAAGTGATGTGCGGAGAAAACAGGTCCTCAAACCTGCTGTTAAAAAAACCCCGTGATAACCTCCTTGTGTTTGTCTTGCTGAGATAGCTGCTAGCTATAATGTTGCTGCAAATAGATAAGATTTGAGTTGTAGACTAAAAGATGATCATTCAGCCTGAGTGTGTTATGTAGGAAATAAAGCACTATAATCCACTATACTCCACCAAGGAGCTTGTCATTCAGCCTGAAAACCCTCAAATTCATCATTTTCACTGCTGTTTCCCATTCTATAATTTTGTTGTACAACTACAGCCTGCACCCATAAGGTTAATAGTCCATTAGTTTCTCCTTCCTAATCCTCTCTAGATTTATAATTTATGCTGATGGGTATGACTACAACGATGGGTATGAACACAATGCAGACTTCTCAATATGGTAAATCAGCCTTGTTAAGGTCTTTCATACCAGAGTAACTCCAGTGAAGGGCACCACAACACTACTGAGTAGGCAAAAATTCCTCTGCTCAAAACTTAGGAGCAAAAGCTCATTTTTGTACGGGATTCAGGGAATTAGGGTTGATTGTCTGATCAGTGGACAGGTTTGGATGCTCCTTAGAACCACATCACTGCTTCAAATTTCTGTAAAATTAATTTTTATAGAACCTTAGGGAAAAACACCTTTCTTGACAAACTTTTCTGGGAAAAACCTGACTGCAGCTGAAGTCAATGGGAGAGCTGCCACTGAATTTACTGAGACCAACATTGCACATCAGAGACTGTAGATATCTTATAACCCTGCTGGATATGTTCTTATTACATAGGGAAAACCTAGAAACTAAAGCACTGGATCGTCTCCAGTACCAATTCCCTTTTACTTCCAAGCAAGGCATGAAATATGAAAATGAGCATTCTTTTCACCTTCTGGACAGCCTCTGAGCCATCTGTCTGAAAATCCACTACATGGAAGCTTGAAAACTGTCTTTTTTTCACAATTAACTTTGCTTATGGCCTGAAAAGCGAATTCTACCATTGAGTGGAACCACAATATTAAAGACTTTCCACAGTGAAATCTCCTGTTTTGGGGCAAGATTTTTTTCCTTTGAAGCTGAAGGGAGTATTCAGTACTCTAAACCTTAGGCATGTAGCAGGTGCCTAAGAAGGCCAAGAGAAGTGTGTTATTTCTGTTATTGCTCTAGAAGAAGATGCAAAGCATGTAAGTTAAGCACCTGTCTCTCTTCACTGACTGTAAAATTCACTGTGTTCCAAAAGAAAGGTAAAATCTACTTTCACTCAGGCAACCCAATAGAGAAAGAAATCTGGATGTCATAACATTGATACTACGTACAGATGGTGGTAAGTAAACCATAAACTGTTGAAAAAGTTCAGGACTGAGAACCAGAAAAAAGTCTGGATACTTTATGGAGCTATTAGAATCTGTTTCATCTGCTAAATTGGGTTACAGTCTTGTGAGAACTGGTTTGTTGTTTTATTTTTTTTTTTTCAAAGTTCTTTCTGCTTCTGGATAAGCTGTAAATAGCCTGAGAAAAGCCTTTCTGATAGAATTTTGGCTTTTCCCATTCTAGTTTAAAGGGACCTGAAGTGTGAAAACAAAGATGGAAAAAATTTGCCCAAAAGCTTGAAGTTGAAACAGAGATGCATTTAAGAAAGTGGAGGAGAGAGGAGTGAGATAGATGATGTTTAGAAGATAGAAGGTTTTTGACTTGAGATGCCTCTCCTAATACAACAATATAGAATGATAGCTGACAGGACCATAGAAATGCAAGGACAGCTCTTCTCAGATCAGAGATCTGTCTGGCCTGGTATCTGACCAGCTGCAGAAGCCAAGTTGAAAGCATGAGAACAGGACAGGCCCATATTCATCTCTGCTCCACTGGCTTGTCTTCTAGGGCTTTCCTGAGGGCATCCCAGTGCTGAGCACTTACTCAGGAGATGAGCCATGCAGCCCCTTCCCATGGGATGCAGAGGGATTGAGGATCCTGCACATCTCCTTTCTAGCTGTGAATTCACTGCCCACCAACCAGCACCTTTCCTCATAAGGTACAAACACTCCTGCTCTGAGCTGACCTTTCCCTGTACAGCAGACAGTTCATAGACAGTTCTTATCAGCAAAGAATATTGTGGAAAGGTTTGTCTTGTTTATACCAGCCAAGAAAACAATTTGAAAACCATGGCAAATGAGGGAAGGGTGGAGGGGAAGATGAGAACCTCCTGCCACTCACTGCTACTGATAACATCTACTTTGTCTCTGTTTTCAGGTCCTGGCTTGTGTGAACTAGAACAGAGGAGAGATCTGTCTTCCAGGATCAGCACAGAGGCAGCCATGGCAATCCCAGGCAGAATTATCTGTCAGGGAGGTATCCAGTCAGGCACACATGGATGTGTTTCCTGTGAACACACTGGTCCCACAACACCTGCCAGCACAGCTCACCCCTGCCCCACAGTCACCTCTCACTCTTCCCTGCGAGGGGAAGTGTCAGCCCAAGGATGGCCATGCATCTGTGCCTTGTGGCAGAGGGCCACAGAGAAAACACAAAATTGCATGGAGCAATGCTTTAACAGCAATTTCTGACACCATAAGGAATGATTAGACTTCATAAAGAAAGAAGGGAGGAGACTGATTGATTTTAATCCAAAGTTTTTTTACCAAAATATATTTATTACTGTAGTCATAAACTATCAGAGTGTAGTGATCAATGGCTCATATCCTGATGATACAAGTGGTGTCCCTCAGGGGTCTGTACTGGGGAAGTGTTATTTGATGTTGTTTGATGTTATTTGATGTCTTCATCAGTGACACAGAGGAAGGGATCAGCTGCACCCTCACCAAATTTCCAGATGACACCAATCTGAGTGATGCAGTTACCACACCTGAGGGATGGGATCCATCCAGAGGCAGCAGGACAAGCTCGAGAAGGGCCCATGGGCATCTCATGAGGTTTAATAAGATCAAGTGCAAAGTGCTGCACCTGGGTCAGGAAAACCCCTGCTATCAACCCAGGCTGTGGGATGAGCAGATTGAGAGCAGCCCTGCCCAGAAGGATTTGGGGGTGCTGGTGGGTGAGAGGCTGGACATGACCCAGCCATGGCACTCACAGCCCAGAAATCCAAATGTGTCCTGGGCTGCATCCAAAGCCCCGTGGGCAGCAGGGCAGGGAGGGGATTCTGTCCCTCTTCTCCACTCTGGTGAGACCCCAACTGGAATATTGCATCCAACTCTGGGGTGCCCAGGAAAAGACAGACATGAACCTCTTGTAGCGAGTCCAAAGGAGACCACCAAGATGATCAGAGGGATGGAGCACCTCTCCTGCAAGGGAAGGCTGAGAGAATTGGAATTGTTCATCCTGGAGAAAAGAAGGCTTTGGGGTGACCTTATTGTGGCCTTCCAATACCTGAGGGGAGCCTGCAAGAAAGCTGGAGAGGGAATTTTTACAAGCTCATGTGGTGACAGGACAAGGGGCAGTGCATGCAAACTAAAAGAAAGTAAATTTAGATTAGATACTTGGAAAAAAACTTACTTTGAGGGTGGTGAGGTTGGGGGTGCCCCATTCCTGGAGGTGTTCAAAGCCAGGTTGGATGGAGCTCTGAGCAACCTGGTCTAGAGGAAGGTGTCCCTGTCAGGGATGTTGGAAGTGAATGATTATTAAGGTTCCTTCCAACCCAAACCATTCCACGATTCTATGTAATATATCTGCTTATTATAACAGCTTTTGATTACTACTAAAGCAGAAATTATGAAAAGTCCTGATAGTAAAAAGAACAAAAGCTTTAACTTATTTGTTCTCTCCCTATATTTCAAATGGTCTCCATGTAGAGTGTGGGGTGGGAAAGGACTTCCCTAATATGCTGTAAGTGTTAAAGAAGATTAAAGAGTATATATAGCCAGAAGGGGTATGACTTTTATCCTTACGTACGTGACTCAGGAAGAAAAGGCCAGCAGAATTAAGAAACCACATAAACTCTATGGCATTTAAAAATACCACTCAGCCACACAGTGGGGTGGAGGACCAGTCTCCTTGAAGACAAATTGTCTTTCCTCTAACAGCTCTGCAGCTGGCCAGCATGGATTACTAACCTCCTTAGTATCTCATGCTTAGCTCTGGTTTATAAATAGAGCCTCAATTATGCATGTACGTGGTCTATTCAACTAAGTGTCCTTATCATTTTTTCCCTTCTGTCCTCTTCTCCAATCTCTCCATTCATTTTATTCGTGCACTGTGTCTGAATTCAGCCTGTTAGCTCTAGAGATCAGAAATGTTTGTTTGTAGAATTAGCATGATAAGATGATCTTGCTCTGACAGGAGTTGTGAAAATACAAATGTAACACAAATGCTGCTAATTTGTAATGTTGTTAATCTGGTTGACAAAATACTTTTGCAGCTATTTCACTAATAAAAAATAAGCACTCTGGTGAGTAATATATGCATTAAAGCACTGGAGACTCAGGCCAGAAATTACAGCATACATCACTTTTTCCTCCCAACTTCCTTAGATGATATAACCTGCAATCTCAGTGTTCCTTGAAACTGTTTTCCAGTTCCTTGTAACTGTTTTCCGGTTCTTGAACTGAAGGCAATTGCTTACTTGTGAAAGCAGTTCACTCTGTGATTGCCTCTCCTGCTCTTCTGTGTTGAGGAACACATCAAAGATATAAATGTCCACAGAGAACATAATTATTTCTTGGTAGATCTCATAAAATCAAGCAATCAGTGGGAAAGAAAAAAAGACAAAAATTTATGATCTTTCCTTCTTTAACATAAAAATTAAATTATGTTGATGTTTTCAACTATCAACAAAATGTTTCATCTGAATATCAGGCCTCAGCTTCTACTGTGATGCAATGAAAATATGAATGTGACACTGAGCTCTGTAAACTGAAATTAAGTCATCACCCTTGGTTAGAGCTCTAAGGTTGGCTCCTCTGCTGTTTTTAAAAGGTTCCCACATTTCCTACCATGTTCCTGCCCTACTCTGAAAGAAGTATAAAATATCAATATTGTCACTGAGACAAAGACTCACTTCACAGGGTGGCTGTTGTCCCTTCCTGTGTGTGGGCATGTTTTGGTGACATCACTTCTGTGATTAGCACAGTATAATTAGTGGCAGGCTATGCATAGGGGAGGGAGATGCTTGGAAAGAGGGAGAGGCAGATGTGGACCTCTAAAGAAGAAAAGGAAATACATGTTCTCTATTCCTTGGGTAAAAGCCTAATAGCTGTATCAAACGATTCAGCCTCTTCCAGTATTTTGTGATTATAACTGATGATTTCTTTCACTGTTTTGGTCAGATTATCTTAATATAAATAAAAAATAAGTTACTGATAACTTTCTATAGTATGCAATAAGGGAATAATAAGTAATATTTTTTCATTAACATCTGAATTCAGTTGGCAATTGTAAGTGGTTTGGGATCACTCAAAAACATATTTTCTAGCTAATAAACAGCTCATGTGGAAAAAGTAATCCAATGTTACATTAGCTACAGATGAACATAAGTCTCCTTCTGAAAGACCTAAGACATTTTCAGACTGTTGTTGGATTCTTCCTGACTCCATGTTACAGTTCTAACACAATGACTGTAGAAAAGTAGTTAAATCATAGACTCATAGAAGAGTTTGGGTTGGAACTGACCTTAGAGATCATCTTTTTTCAATTCCCCTGCCCTAGGCAGGGACACCTTCCACTAGAGCAGGTACTTCAAAGCTTCATCCAACCTGGCCTTGAACAAATCCAGGGATGGACACCCACAGCTCCTCTTGACATCCATGTCCTGTGTCTCATCATCCTCAGAGAAAAGAATTCCTTCCTAATATCTAATCTACATTCACCTCTTTCATTCTATAGAAACACCTTGTAGCTGTGAATTTACACAGTTCACTGGTGCTCATCTGCACTGACTTCTCTTACAGTACCACAATGCAACCCTGAGATTTTGCCAACAGTTCTTGATATATTCCACATTAATATTTCAGAGCATCTGAAAATGTTTTCTACTCTAAATGTTTTCTACACTAAATGTCAGAAGAAACATAGTATGCAACTAATGAAACAGCAACCAATGACCTATCAGTCAGCAACCCAAAATATCTATTTTGTTGTGTCTTTTTCTTTCTTTTGAGAAGGATTACTATAGCTTGATGTTGTGCAAATAAGTCTTGCAACAAAACCATCTCGTATTACTTCAGGGTATCAATTTAATTCCCTTTTAGCCATCCTGCCTTCTTCCTATACCCCTTCTTTTGATCTCAGGCAGGCTGTGAGAGAAAAATGTTAGGGCTTGATAGCATATGTCTTCATATAAACCTTCACCAAGGCAACAAAGCAAAACACTTTGGTTGTGTATGGAGAAACAGCTTGGCACATTCTTGAACTCCAGCAAGTGCTTTAAAATTATTTGAAGTAGTTCATAAAACTCATTAGTTCACTCAAAACTGGAGTCCACCACTCAAGCTCTGCTTTTTGGTATTACTGGACACATAGTGAAGACTGAAGTCTTGGCTTGCCATGTGGCCATAAAAAGCAGCCTCAGTGCTGGCTTTCATGGGAAAAACCCACTTCTCACTAACACTGTGAACACACACTCCTGCTCCTCTACATCCTCTTCTTCCATTCCTGACTGCACTCTCACTCCAGGGCTCAGGACAGGGCTCTGGTAGTGAGACAAAGTGCTTGAAGTCCTGCTGGTTGGCACCTGGGGCTGGAGCTGCTCCATTGTGCCTACAAATACAGCACCATTTCCAATTTGTCACATTTGTGTTCTGCCATGACATCACAGACACCTTTTTTTTAATATGTGTATTTACAAATATTCCGTCAGCTTAAAACAAATGAACAAGACCTTCCATCAGGCATACAGGTGTATTCAGGGTTAGTGTAGAGGTGGAAAGAACAAAGGTAGTGGACTACTAGAGTCACATTGCCCAGACTGACTGTGTTAAGTTAAAAATGCATGATTCCTCCATAATAATGAGCCTGAAACCAGACATGCTTTTGTAGACTTAACTATAGATTTAAAAATATTTTTGCTCCCTCAAACAAATACGGAATTTACAGGAATTAGCATACCAATGTCTATGTAAAATTTCCATGCAATTTAATTGCAATAAAAAAAATATTAGGGAAGACTATGTGAAGTCATTAAGTTTATAAAAAACATTTAAAATATATAATTCAAAAGGCACTAAATAATTATGCAAAAATATTTAGATAATCATATCTCTATGGTAGAGTTCTTGGTGAAGTTTTAAATTTATAAAGCTTACTATTCTCTGCTCAAAGCATAAGGAAATATTCAGCATGGATTTTTTACTGATTAAAAATGTTGTGTGCTTGGCAATTTCATAGAGTTCATTGAGACTGCATAGGTTTGATGACAATGGTTTAATACTCAGAAATATCAGCTAGAGATGAAACCAAAGCAGAACAAACCCAAGGAGAGAGCTTTGTGCACTATCCTCAAAATGGGAAGATGATTACTTTCTTGAAGAATTTATGGATGTTGGTTTTCTAGACTAAGTATAAAAAAAACCTTAATTTGCTCCTGTTTTGAGCTGCCATCTAATCTGGGTTCACCACTGCAGTCTCTAAAATGCTGAGCATATTCAAGCATTTATGGAACAAATTTATTAATAACTGTGAAGGTCTTAACATCTTGACTGCAGTTTCTTTGTTTCATTTAATTATTCCTCAAAAAGGTACTTACTGTTCCCAAGTCTCTGTAACTTGCCAATTTCCAGTGAAACAGGAGTACAGAGAAAATATTCAAAACTCACTTGATATTATTTTGTAACACTTTAAGAAATGGTTCCAGCACTTTCCTTGTCATACACAACTACAATTATTAACTGTTTAATAAGAAGTGCAGAAATACTGCAGATTAATATGTTTGCTTGCTAAAAGCCCACAGACATCACAATGATAAGGCTGAAGTAGCATTGCAATCAATGTTTTGAGCAACCTCAGGGCTGATCACAAGTAAAGTATATTGTTAAGGGCATTATTCAAATGACTCTTAAACTTTGACAGGCTTGGGAGGGTTGTGAGTGGGAGTAGGAGGTGTGCATGTAACAATTGCACATTAAAACAATCATTCCCCTGAATGAAATTAGGGGACCTCTGTGGTTTGGAGGGTTATCCTGGCTTCATTCCTAAGTAAATCTTTCAAAATTTTGTATGTTGTGAAGTTCTGAAAAAATCAGTCAGCAATAGAAACTTGTCAATATTTAATAAATGGTAAGTCTCCTGGGATTTTATTAGCACTCAATATGCTGCAGTCCACACCTGCACAGCTTGAGCTTTTATTTCCTTGCAATTGCTCTTTTTTCATGGTGGTGCTAAAAACATTAAGAAGGTTTTGCTGTTCCCTCCATGTACCTGTTGTATGGAAGAAAAAGTAAAGGTATGGGAGCTAGGGGAAGAGAGAGTCTGCATGAAGCACAGAAGAAACAGAGAAAAATATTCAGGACATAATACAAAAATTATGCATAATTAGCAAAACCAGGAATCCCGGCCATGTGGCAGAAGAGCATGGTAAAATCCATGAGAAAACACTTCAACCATTTTAAGAGGAATAATACAAGCTGATGTTAATTTATCATTTTCAGAAATTGGCATGACATCCAAAGTTAACTTAAGTAATGTAATGATTGAAAATTCAGCCATTCAAAAGGTAAGAAATACAACAAAATGTGAAAATGTGTCATGTGCACAAGTGTTATGTTGAGATCCAGGAGACCTAAATCTCATTGCATCTCCTGCCCACCCAGAGCAATTTCCAGGCTGGTGGGAGCACTCCCACACACACTTGTGATGGTTCCAGCATGCTGCAGACGCAGACAACAGGGTAGGGATTTCTCCCTTCCTTTGGCTCTGGTCAAAACACCTGGCTTTTTTTTATCTCTCTGCCCAAAAACTTCTCTTCCCTAGCTCCTCCTAAAGTTATTGTCACAGTTAGCTCTGTCCTAGGACTTCACAACACCAGGGAGGGAAAGGCCATTTCTTTATACAAATTTTAAATTGATTTCTTTATTTCACTGCTTACATTCTGATAACAATGTGTACAAATCACCTTGGGACCCTTTGTTATATTTATCACAGAAACATTTAGGCCCATGACCTTCCTCATGTCACCACTGACACCAGAGCCATGTAAGCTGAATGATGACAACAATGGACAGTTTGTATGTGAAGAACAACCTGGGGGTGAGGTTGCATGCTGGAGGTAGGGGTGTGCTGGAGTTCATTTGGTTATTTTCCTAATAAAGGGTGGGTTGCCTGTTTGTTTTCTACTCATTCAGTTTTATTGGATAAAATAAACCCTTGTTTTGAGCTGAAGGCTGAACTACAAGGAAAGGGAGGCTTGAGATAGGATTTGGTGTCCTGTTTGTTTTGTTTTCTTAGGTAACAGAGGAAAGTGCTTTTCTGGTAGAAGCAAAGGCTTCCATTAATATTTAAAGATGGTTATCAGGGCTTCTTTTTCTACACTCACTAGGGAGATCAGAAGTGCTCTGTCCTGGCTAGTGTGATAATGGTTTATCTCCCAGAGACCTCCCACATTCACAAAAAGCCATGGAAGGCTGCCCAGCTGCTCTCATTGAGGGACCCTGTGAGGTTCTGACATGTTTTGTTGCTTTAGCCAGGCATGAAGGCTTCCTGCAGGAGGTGGAAGCCTTCATGCCTGGCTAAAGCAACAAAAATTCACTCCCAGAAGATGAAATACCTGGGGCATGGTGGCAGGCCTGGCCTGAAATCAAAGTTTTCCCTATGCTGTCCCTCCAAAAAGCTGAGACCATGAAGAAAGTTCTCCTCTTGCAGCAGTCCATAGGGGCAGACAGGCCCTGGAAGGTACAGTGGAATTAAGTGACACGACAGAGGCTGGAGTTCTGCCTGGCTTCTCTCTCTCCCTCCAAAGTCTGGCTGATCAGGTCAGAGGCAGGAGAGCAGGTCACAGGCTGAGCAGTGTGGGGATGAGGGGGTAAACACTGAAATCCTTGCAGGTTGCTGGGGAGATTGGTGCCCTTCTGGGAGCTTCTGCCTGATGTTCAGTGTTGATTTCATTGGGACAGACTGAAGCATTCTCACCAAAGTATCTTAAAATTGCAGTTTGTAGATTGCTGGAAGAGCACCATAGGAAGTCCTAAACAATTAGGCTGCAGGTATTTTGGCTTGGAACACAAAATTAGGTAGTCACCTTTTGATCTTCATCTTTAGGTCTCTACAAAGGGCTAATAATGTATCACCTTGTCTGGGTGCTGTGAAAATTAATCCATTCCATTTGTGAAGTATCCAAATACTCTGACACTGAGCACAGCAGAACAGCCATTGAGAAAATTGACAAATCTCTGTTCTAAGGAGGGTTTGGATAGCAAAAATTAAATAAGATGTCTAAAGTCACATACTGAATAAAAGAAAAGAAATTATTCTATGTACATGAACTGAATGAGGGATAGATAACTGGGGGGAAAATACCATTATGTAATGAAGGTCTGAATTGTAATGCACACACCCAGAAGGTCAGCAGAAAGTTAGAGGTAAACTTTAGTCTTCCCTTCTGAAACTTTTGAATCCTTGTCTTTGCAGCTTTAGTGCTTGGGAAATGCATTTCAAACATGTTTTGTTTTCATTCTTTTCCATGAGCCAGGTTACCTGGTTGAATTGCAACTTCCAAGGTGCATCGTGGTCTTTATTCCTCTCAAAAGAAGCATAGCAGGTCACTGGAAAAAAGGAAAGTAATCAATCTCAAAGTAAACCATGTCTGATTGTCTGATCTACCAAACCCAAAATATTTCCTAAATTAATATTTATATTCAAAATCATATGAAAAGCAGAAACATAGTAAAATATAGAAAACTGGATATAATAGATGATATTTTACTATTTTTCTTTATTTTATTGTCATTTTACTATTTTATTCTTTTTATGTGTGTCTCACCCTCCCTATGAAAACAGAAATATCAGCTGAGCTCTGAAAGCAAAGGCTATGCAGATTTGAAGTGATTACCACAGCCAGTATAAAGGCTCATATAACTAAGGCTGATGCTTAAAATAAAGCTAGACCTGAGGATGTATTCTTAGAACCATATAAATCAATTTTATCACTAAAAAAAGCTGTATCTAGAATAATATTTTTGTTAAATACCATTTTTTCTTTGTTTACAGTGGATTTTCATATGTAGTATCATATAACAAGGAGAGTTTTTTGCATTCAAATACAACCCCCAAAAAGCCAGACTATCCTATTACTGCAGAAATATAGATCCTAAGTTGCCAGAAATTTTATGAAAATGGCTGAATCAAAAGGGAAGAATTCCATCAGTTTATCCATCCCCAGAGAAGAGCTCAATAGTAGTTCTAGCCTTGCTATGAAAAAGAGAATACATGGAATACAGAAATGTGAGAAATATTCTAAACATGGGGAAAATGTCAGTGGGAACTTTACCCTATTAGGCACTGATGAATGCATTCCTCCCTCAAGATTTTTCTTCCATCTGAGTTCCCTTCACCAATGTTCTCATTTAAAGCTAAACACACATCTTGTAAAATGCCGTTCTATTCCATTGGTCAAGCAATTACTTTTTTTTCTTGGTTGATCCTATTTGGATTTTAAGATTTAGGAGCTTATAGATGTCTAGAACAAAAGTTTTGTGCTTTGGTAAATTTTGTGGCCAGTTTTGGTGGCAAGTTTTTAATACAATCAAATATGTTAAATACTTCTGGAAAACCTCAGCTCTTCCTTTATGATTTTCTTTGCTAAATAACACAAGCTACAATAAAATTTCCTCTCTCAATAATACATGGGGTTTAATGAGGTTGCAGCTAAGAGGCTGCAGCTATCCCTTTTATTAATATGAGCAGACTGTAAAGTCTGCCTGAAAAGATTAGTACAATAGTGACATATTGTAGATCAGAAGTGACATCCTGAGATCAAAGGCAGTGAAACTGAAGCTATTCAGAACAGAAAGAATTTTCTCTCATACTAACAAAAAAGTTCTGGGTGTTCATGGCTCTTTATGTTTTGTTGCTTAACTTCAGGAGGTCTTTTGAAAAATATTTGGCATCACATCTGAAAAAAGGTATTAACAGATGACATCCTTAGTTTTCAAAATAATGATTAAACAAAACAAAGTAAGAGTTGATGTTTATTGAGGGTTTTTTAAAGTTAACAGGAAAAAAACAAAAAACAAAGCCAAAGAATAGCCCCCCCAACAGTCTTCTCCTCAAATCCCATTTTTTACAAATGGTAGACAGCACATACATGCCAGCAGTGTCATCACAAAGGGCTCACAGCCTTAGAAAACCAGCTACAATTTTTGCAGCCCCTTTGAGAGAGAGCTTCAAATTTGCAAAGTATGTCCAATAAACCCCTTTATCTTAAATCTTAGTATGACTTCATAAGACATGAGATGTTTTTCTTTTTAAAGACTAAGACCTCAGCTGACATATGCATTACTGTCTATAAATAGACATTTCTCTCCATGTTCAGCAAATGAAAAATATTGTAAAGGAATGTTTATAAAAATATGGGTCTAAAATGAAAATTTCAGGGTAATACTATAGAAATTGGAACCTTGAAAACAATTTTTATTATTATTTTGAGGCCAACTGCTGTGAAACTTAAATAACCTTAATCGAAATTATGTTGACAGCCTTTCAAAAAGTTTCTGCCATCTTTTTAATCCAGTTATTTGAATACAGCTGGTCCTAATATTTTTATGCATTCAGGGGCAGGAATTGGCAGAAGATATTTTTTTGGCTGGGGAGGAAAGTGACGGGTATCTTATGTGCCAAGTTTATTCACATGTGTGCTTGTGCATATACAATAGAGTATAGAAGGCAGTTCATAAGAGATATTAAACCTCATTTTGGGAACTGCTGAAAGAAAGTTTAGTTCTTGTTTAATTATCAATTAAAACATTAAAAAAAAAAACAAAAACAAAAACACAAAACCCAGAAGAATTGTGTCTTTTCTTCGTTCCTGGTATTTTTGGAAATGCAGTAACTTTATTGGTTCAAACTTCCCTCAGCATTTTGAGCAGATGCTGCAATTTTATCTCAAGGAAACTTGAAGAAGAGTGTCTCTTCATTTTCCAAGGGAAGACCAAATGTTGCCTTCAGGCTCAGGAAAGTAAAATTCAGCCCCCAGCCCACAGACTGAGTTCAGGGAAGCCATCTCTGAGGAACATTTGAAATGTTTGCAATACCCATGCTGGCAGAACTTAATTTAAGGCTGGTGAGTTCAGATCAGGTAGAAAGACATGAAAGCCATTCAATGTCCAATATTTAGTCTCATAATCAAGCATCGTTACCAAAGCCTTCAAACAGAAAATCTGGGCTAATTCACTTCATCTGGAATGAGGAATAGGAAACAAAGACCTGTGCTAGCATTCAGGAATGTATTTAATTTTCTTTGTCCTGATACCCAATTATACGTTTTAAAATCTCCATTTTCTATTTGTGAATAAAACTAGATTATAACTGTTTTATCTGATTTGTTTACAATTCAGTAGGTAGGATTTGGAGATTAGATTTATCTCCCAGAGAAAGTTATTACAGAGGAATGAATCAGTTTGAAACAGAAATAATAAACAAGGATGTGTATTCATCTCAGCAATACTGACCTTGCAGAAAATTATTTTTCTCTTTATATTTCTCTTTCTGGGCAATTCCAGAGAAAATGTTACTAAAAAATACACATTTTTTTACTGAAATACATTTTTAAGTATAAATATTTGGAGATAATTAAACAGTTTAAGGATTTGTATTGGGACTCAATCCAGCCTTGTGGTGTTAAAGCTAGTTAGTCTTCACTCAGCACTCTCACTTCACTTATTTTAAGGATGGGCTCCTAAAATCATAGCCAAAGTCTTGCAACACATTGACACATGCTTTTGGAAGTTAGAATCTTCCAGAAAAAGGAGCAGGAACTGGCAACTCTTCTCATTGGAATAGTCTGCAAGTACCAAGACTGAGCCCAGAATTTTCTGAAAACAATTTTTCTTTTGTCCATTAGCAAGCCCATTAGATTTTGGGGCTTTTGAGATTGTTTCCATATAAGACTTTTGTTTCAGCCATTCTTTGGCCAACATTGTTTAAACTTATGTTCTGCCATTTTTTTCTTGATTAAAAAAAAAAGAAAGAAAGTAAGTGAGAGAGACCTGGGTAGTCTTTAGAAATAGACAGTCAAAGCCAGCCATGCTCTCACTACATACATACATATATGTCTCATGAGACTCAAGAAAGTAAATAGTCCTTTCTGTGTGAACAGAGTTTTTGCCAAGACACCCCACATCTACTTTGCTGTAGCAGCCCTACTAGCTCAAACTCATAAGCAATGCTAAAGTCCATGAAAAAGTATCCCATGTTCCCACAGCAGCATGGAAGCAATTGATTCTTTCTATCCACTTACTCACCCAGCACTAGAGAAAACTACTTGCTCCCAAATTACTAATTGGTGTTGCTTGAATCAGTTGCTTCCCTGTCATTGATAAAAGCATCAACAAGAAGCTCTTCCAGGATGATGCTGACTGTCGAAAATCACCAGACATTCATGTGAGGACAGCTCCCTTCAGGAGGTTTTTCAGTCTTAGCAGTGTCTGCAAAAGTCATTCTCTTCTGTGTGCTCTATACCTGAGATGTGAGGAAGCCTTATCTCCCAAGCATGGTCTCACCTGTAGCATCATCCTTTCCTTCCACATGGCCCTTTGGAAAACCAGATACTGATCTTCCTTTAGAGAGGTGTACTGTCTCTTTTTTTATATTCTGGCTACTTTTTGTTACATCACTTTGGAATGTTCAGCCTGTGTAAGGAGTTGTGTTAAATGGACATTCCTTGCATTAGTTTGGCTTAGGAAAACATTATATACCGTAGGAATACCACATTTGTGCTGCCAAGAGCTAATAAAGACCGTCCTGGAAGATCTTTCAGTTCAGCTCCTGAGACAGGCTAGCCATGCTGCAGTAATAAGTTGCTAATACAAATTTTTGGGGAAGAGTAGAGAAATACTGTGGATCATTCCAGATATGCTGCAATTCTTTGGAGCTCCAGTTGTGAATATTATTTTAAACTTCCAGGATGAGGGGATCCATAGACTGTATGAGGAATGTTGTGCCTGATTAATTTATGGAATAAGTGGTATAAGAGTAGATTTATGTGCCAAATAAAATATCAATCAAAATAGATCTTTTTGTGCTTGCTAGTTTGGGAACACGGTGTGCAACAGACTTGACTAACACATATTTCTAGTTACTCTTCCTGCCCTTTAATAAACTCTTTTGAGGCTGGTATGATTTCAGTTTTCCATTTCCTTACAATTAAGTGGACACAAAAAGTGTTTAAGCAAACTTCAGATGACAAATATATTATCATAAAAATATTAATAATTTTGCCTGTCTGCAAGAAAGAAACGTGCACTTTAAACTAGTATTTACTGATGTGTATACAGTTACACAAAGTATAGGAAAATCAAAAGGGAAAACTAAAACTAGTGTGGAAAAAAAACAAAACTAAAAGGCAGAGTTTTGATACTGCCTTCCCTTTTCCTGTTATTTGTTTCTTTATCTTTCAGTTTCTTCTTACATATTTTGGGTAGAGATGAAGAAGAGTTAAATAAACATGAATTATTTGCCTCAGTTTTTCATCTTCCAGGGAGTAACTTTTAATCCCAAATCCTGTGCAGATACAGCTTATTGAGGATGATTATGGAGAAGGAATCTGCCCTCTTCCTGTTAATTACCTGCAAAATAGCTAGCAGAAATTAATTTGCTTCATAAAACTATTGGAACATAAAAGCTAACACCATCAGGACTCCATAGTAATCAAACACGTTGTCTCTGACAGCAGCAAACAGCAAATATGTAGAGAAGAGTGTTAAAATGGGACAGTTGGTCTTTGGTGAGTGTTCTCCCAGAATCCAGTGATTTTCATTTAAACTGTTTCCTAAGCCAGTGGTAATATCTTCATCCTTAACCCTCTGTGAGCTTTCCTTCCATTAATTTGTTCAGTTTCTATCCTATATAAATTTTTAGCAACCAGCATCCTCTGGAAAGGTCTAATCATCTGCGCATTGTGTGAAAAAAGTAACTTAGTAGTTTAATTTCATGTCCTAACTAATTATTGTATTGAGAGTATCAGTAAACTTTCATTATTCATCTTCATGACATCCATACTCATTCCCTGGAATACCATTTAAAAGTTTGTATCATATGGTCTCACTGCCAGCCTTCTGCACCAACATTTAAGTGAAACATCACACACTATTAGCAGCTCAGTTAGCAGCTCTGTTCTTTCACTTGGAAATTCATCTAAGATTTTTTGGGAATATTGCCAGATCTGGTAGTTACTGTTCTTCTTGTCTCTTTATTCCATAAACTTCTACAAAAATCTTGACTACAGACAGATCTTCCTGAAACATCACTTATGATCAAAGCTCTGCCATGGTGAGCTCTCTATGCTCAATCCTTTACTTTGTACACAGGTGGAATGAAACCATCTGGGATTTTTTCTAAAGCTTATATTTTTAAAAATGTTGATGCATCTTGGTCCTCTATTTGCTATACTGATGCTCCAGCAGGCTTGCTGTTCCTGATATGTGTGGAAAAGACTTTATTAGTACTGGTACCACTTGGAAGTTCATCTCCTGTCCTGTTCTGCTTCTTCATGTGTACTACATGGAGTTTTATGATTTTTCTGGTTATTTTCCTTTCAGCTTTTGAAGCTTCTAGCGTCTATTAACCTTCCCTACCCTTTCTGTTCAGCCATGCTGGATCTCTTTTTCTCTTTCTAAAATGGGATGGCCTGAATTCCCATATGGTATCTTTGAAGAGCCTCTGCTGCTTGCCAGGGTTTTACCCTTTGGCTATCCCTTTAACTGAGCTTCCTCCCCTGTATGTAATTCTTGTTTTTAAAAATAAGAGGTTTGGCATTCTTGTTTATGTACCTTCTACCAAATTTGAAAGTTACACTAATATTTAGGCCTTTCACAGAGACTTCATTTATTCTTTAACCCAGAGGTTCA
The DNA here is from genome assembly GCA_013397555.1 of Urocynchramus pylzowi. NCBI lineage: Eukaryota > Metazoa > Chordata > Aves > Passeriformes > Fringillidae > Urocynchramus > Urocynchramus pylzowi. The sequence continues at coordinate 129,570 of VZRH01004088.1, read as the reverse complement.
GGGGCATCACTCTCCATAGAAAGTGACAGACTGCTGAGTATCATCTTATAGACCTTTCCATACTTTATCATTCCATGAACATTTATTGGATTGGATCATTCCATGATCAACTGACTATTTCTTCCACTTATATTACCTCCATGAATTTGATTTTTCCCTTATGCATCATTTCTGCAGCGTCACATCTGCATCTTTCTTCCCTTCTGCATTGACATAATCAATGTACTCAGCCCTTGGCAGAATGGCAAGCCCTTCGTATTTCAGAGTATCTACAAGAGAATAGAAAAACATACCATTAATTTTCAGAAACACATAATTCAGAAATAACTGAAAGACTCTTAGTTTCAAATTCAGCTAGGTAAGTGACCTCTGTGAACAATATATTCAAAATTAAGTAGTACTGAAGTTGCTGTGGCTACTGCAGCCAAAATCATAGCCACTGGCTATTTTCAAATCCATACATTGGCCAAACACTGCACTCCCAAGATAAGTTATTATCATGAATTGATGAGGGAGAGTTGGAAAACGACCTTAAGAAGGTGTTGAGGAAAAAGAGTGAAATTGCTACCAGTGTTATCTAGTGTCCAGCCACTAGATAGACAGCAGATAGACAGCAGTGGAGAAAGGCCACATGCCAATAAACATTGAGATAATCAAACACAACAAAAATTGAGAACATGAGTAGATGACACTTTTAGTCTGAAGCCTGTAATTGATCACCATTCTACAACTGAAGCACAGACCAGCAGCACAGAGTGATGACTAGCAGTGAAGGGAAAGAACTTACAAAAGAACTTACACAGGGGGAGAGTTTGGGGCTGTTTCAGTAATAGAGAAGGAGTATCAAGTACCATTAACATGGAAGCTTAGTACTGCATGAAAGCTAGTATCAGCATTTGACCTGACAACCTTTCATGTCTTCCTGTGCCACTGTGGACTGAGATACTTGAGTAGTGAGCAGATGCAGTTAGTTCAAGCATAATGTAATTTGAAGCTCATTTACCACAGAGCAGTCCATGCAATCAAAGCTCTGTGATGAAAGCTGTTTTTAAAATAAAAAGCATCAACATTAAAGGTTTGTTACCAACTGGCACATGCAAATACATTAAGAAAAAGTAGGGGAAAGTAGAATGGCTAGCAAGGGAAAGTGTGCACTTTGTGTGCTCTTGCTATGCTCTATTTGGACAGAATGTCAACATTTCAATCCTGTCTAAAAAGAAAAAAGAGTAAACCTTAAAATCCCTGTAGACAATTGCTCATAATAATCTTCTAGGACATTCTGAGCTTGTTCCTTTGTTTTGTGTTCTTGTCTTTTTTAAACTGCTTTGTGTCCTGTGTCATTGTTAACAAGTGTGGAAGGAATATATAAAATACTACCAAATTTGGAAAATTAGCACATTATATCCACTCCAGTCATTTTGCTCCAATGTAAATCACTGCACAAGGCCCAAGATAATCAAGACTGAGCGCCATTGTTATTTCCATAGCCTGACCTTAATATTAAATCCTGTGACTGGTGAGTCAGTTTCTGTCTGGTGTTTTGACATTTGCCTCTCACTAATCATTCTGCACAATTCCATTAAAAACAGTATATATTAAAGCAGGGAAATTACTTCTAGAATCAGTTTCTAGGTTCTCAGTCCAAAACAGCATTGCAACTGGGGAAAAGTTCTACTGGCATTTCGGTTGTGGAGACTGAGTTAGCTAATTAATTACTGGCATATTTAGTGCATATCATTCCTTGGTACATGAGATGCCCCACATTATAGCTGATGTAGGATTCTTTAAAAAGGAAGGGTCTGTGCCATCATTCCTCTGGTGATCAGAAGCCCAGCCAGCTATGTGCTCACCTTGAAAAGAGCAGCGTGATTTATGGAAATTTTAGATTTGAGTAGAATTTTCATGGTTTTGCAGCCAAATGCTTGATTTTGTTCCCAGCTGAAGCCAATGGGACTATTGCCATTGATCTCAAGGTGAACAGGGCTGGGCCAAAAATGAAAGATTAAGGCAATACCCAAGTTTCTCTTGAGGGTTCCTTGATTCCAGTCTGAGCTTTCTCAATATCTAGTGCAGCCGCACAAAGCCAAGGACTCTCAACACCTCCCTAGGACAAGAGCTAAAGAGATTTCAAAATTACATTCTCAGGGTTTAGTTAGAATGATTGAGGAAATATGGGGCAAGATCCATGGACACCCATTTTCCAGCAAAATGCAAGCATCTAGGGCCTACAAGCATATTTCATCTGCTCAGAGACAAAGTTGTTAATACCTATATTCTGTGTAATACCACAGCAATAAATGCACTTTTCCAGAAAGTGGGAAATGTAGGCATCCAGGGTTATGTAAGCCTGGGAGGTCTAAGCACACAACTCCTGGCTGTCCAATCCATCAGGCTCCCTGCTCAATGACATCCCCCCTGTGTCCCCCTGAAGCTGGGCCACTCTGCCACCATGGGTCTGGCTCTCATTTTCTATCCAACCCTTTCTAACAACTTTCAAACCACGTAGCCCATCTCAATCCAAGACACAGTACCAAAGATGTAATCTAGAGAAGGACAGAGCACACCTCTGCTCCTAATACTGCATTTTCCAGAGAGACACCTTCTCACTTGAATGCCCATCTGTCTTCACTAATGCTGGCAGCCCATAACACAACTGCCCTGCCTTTTCCTGCCTCTCTGGGGTTTTCTGTTTAACTTAGGACCTGAAGTGGGTGGTACTGATTCTGTCTATTGAACATTCCTGTGGATTACAAGGCTTGTTTTGTCAATATGTATTTATTTTACCCTCCTGCTACATGGGAAAATTCTTCATACAAGCCTAAGTAATCCTTTCCTGATCAGAGTGTCATTCAGATCACGTTACATTGGAAAATTAGGCTTCACTTACAGTGTTGTTACTTTGCTACATGATGACTTTTTCTCTTAATGGAGGCAGTAATTTTAGAGTGTTTAAAAGTTCGATTACATCAATGATGACATTTTTCCTTTCCCATCTCCTGGGTAGGCTTGAGCTAAGCAACAGAAACCAAGCCTCATATTGATAACTACACTGAAATCTCATCTCTCCTCTTTCTAAAATTGTTGCTTTATTTATATCCATTAGGCTTATGGTTAGTCAAAGTTTCTGACAGAATGATGTTCTTAATTTCAAAGGCATTTCAGTCTTCTTCTTGAAGTGTCGAAAAAAACCCACCACAGTGTAAACAATGTTCTATCCTAAAGATACAAAAACTTGACAATCAAAACAACTTCGAACTGCAACTTACTCTGACTGAAAATTCACTATATGTTTATTTGGGTCTACTCCAAGATTTAAAATAATGCAAAACTAGCACCTAATCTTTTGACTGCATAAAAGCAATCTACCACCCCTCTCCCTTTACCAAGATTAGTGATGACTGGAATTCTTTATCTCTTTTTTCAATCATCCTTTAGTACAAATCAAAATGTTTTATTTTCCCCTATTTCTGGAGAAGCAGCCAGTACAGGTTTCCTGATACAAATACTCCCAGATTACATAAAAATGAGGATCCAGATGCAGTTTTTGCAAATTTGCCTAAAATCTGCTCTGCTCCAAGAAAAGGTTCCATTGAACAAAGAAACTTCAGAAAGCAGAGCCTAGTAGTGACTTCTGTTTCCTCTCTAGCAAAATTTATGCTTGTTTTGAAAAGCTCCAAATAGAAATATTTATCCAAAAGCTAAATATTTGTATTTCTGGCAAAAATAGTCAGATTTTTGATGAAAAATAGAATTTTCCACAAAGGTGTGCGCTCTGTATAGAAAACTACTTTTTCTGTGTAAAAAGAAAAAAATTCCAGCAATTGAGTTTCTGTAGAACAGTGATTTTGACAGAAAATTTGGAGAAGGACTATTTATGACAAAGTAGGATAGGGGCTTGGAAAAGACCTATAGAAAATCACAGTCTATTGTTTGTGCAGAGCCACAGAAAAATCCTTTCAACTTGCTGATCATGTTCTATCTTGAAAAAAAAAAAAATGGTTCTTTACCTTCACTGTTAAAATATTTGTCCAGAACAGGCACCTGGGTATGAATCTGCACATTTACTCTCACCTAGCTTAATCCACCCATTATTCTGCCAAATTTCCTTTAGTCTACATAGTTCCTTTCCTGGTGACATATTTAATCTCAGTTTACATTTTCACAGCAATTTAACCAAACATTCTCTAAAATCCTTAGGTCTTCATTAATATGTTCTTTATCTGCTGAATTCATCTTTCTTGTCTGCAGATTGCTAAATTTATGTGCAGTGCTCCAGATAAGAGCCGACCAGACCTCTGTGTGTTATCTGACCTCATTCATTGCTTTTTAACTCTTCAACTAGTCTCTGTCCCATGTGTCCTGAGATCACACTTATTTTTCATAGCCATGTCACATTAATGCTCACATTTGCCACACACTGACTTGTGTGCAAAGGACTTCCTGCAATTACCTTTTAGGTTATGGTGGTAACATTAGTTTGTTGTTTCTAGCACATGACGTTCCATCTTGCTTTATTACATTTCCAACTACTTTTCAGGACTTCATTTTCAGGTGATCCAGTTCTGTAGGATTACCTGGATACTGCTTACTACTGACAGCACCTTGAAGCAGCAGCAAATTTTGTTTTGTCAAAAATGAAAATAGTTACTGAAAGAAATAAAACAGGACCCTGGCCTGATCTCTGACGAACTTACTGCTTTTCTTTTTTTCCTCCTGTTTATACATCAGCACTATTAGTCAGGCTTATTTAATCACATTTTAACAAAACAGATGTTTCAATAAGCTCTATCAACTCAACTAGCAATTTCTATGGCAGCATATGAAACACATTACTGACAGCTATCTACAACAAATCTAATGACTTTTCTTCGTACAGAAAGACATTTTCTTACTTTTTCTCCGTAGTATCATCTCATGCTAGTACTAACTCCCTGTGATGAACACTACTTGTACTTTATTTTAATTTTCATTTGTTTTCCCTTCTGCACTCTTGTTTATTCTTCTAAAGCTTTTTATGCCACTTTATACTTTTTTTCTGTACTTTTTGTGGTTCGTCTTTAGAGTTTTTTTGGAAGATCTACCCTTTACTTTAAATTGTAAAAAAGACAAAACCAGACATACTAACTAACCATTACAAAACCCCTAAAACTAAATGGGAGAATTTTCTTCTCATTGCACCAGAAGAAAAAAGATTTGATGTTTTCATATCCAGTAAATTCTAAAAAAAAAAAAGCACAAAGACCAAATCTGGAGCTTTGAAACAAATAAGAGTTAAATTGATATTAGCCAAGTACTTTCCATTATGCCAAATACCCGACTTCTTTATTTTAAATTTAACCTATAAATTTAAAAGATCAAATTCTACTTCACCTACACATGTGAATGTAACTGAATGCCTATTAGTTTAATGAGTATAATAAGGATCTGAGTATAATGGAAATCAGAAAAATTGGAAACCCCGGCCAAGAAATTGAAAGAGTTCATTATACTAAAGGAATCTCTCTCGCTCTTTTGAAATTACATGGGAGTCTTCTAAATTTGAAAGAGAGAAATAACAAAGTTGCATACTTTACACTAAGTATTGTAGACTACATTCTGTGTCTTCAGTGAAAAGCTTCCCTGTGCCATTTTCTGACTGGGGATTTCACAGTTACAGACATCACTTTAAACAAGCTATTCAGTAGTCCTGAACTTAACAAACCAGATAGGAAAGTGTCTTTGTTTCCACTGAATTTCTTTGTATTTGTGATCTGCAGAAACATCTTTTTGTAGCCAAGATACTGAGGGTTCTCCATGTCACTGCCACTGGTTGGGAGTCTCTGCATTGAGGTGGAGTTGGTGTGCTGATATTGGGAAACTGCCACCTCACAGGCCACTGCCAAAAAGTGTTTTGTGGAGCAGTTTGAGCCTCACCACTAGAAGATGCACCCTCAGCTACATCATAAAGCTACTCTTCATGGCCAGACACAGCAGGACCCTGTTGGGGATGCTTAGAGGGAGGTGAATGAAAAAGCTGAGGTGACACTTGAGGATAGCCTTTCCTTAGAAAACTCTGTCTGTGTGGTGTTGCTTCTCTGCCTAGAAAACAACACAGTGTTCAAGAGATTATGGGGACATAATATGATCAGTAATGGTGACAAAATTTTAGAACTCCTGGACACTATCTGGATCTTCAGATAAAATATAGAGAACATGAATTTCATTTTCTCCTCTTACTGCAGGTACAGTATTTGATGCCAGAGAGCTGGACAGTAGCACCACTGTGCTGCTTCTCAAAGGATGGTGCTGCAGCCACGTGTCCCCTGCAGTGAGCCCAGGGCCTGAAATCCCATTGTCATGAGCAGGACACATACTGTTTGCCTCACTCAGGCCTGGAACCGTCTTTGTCATTTTCTATCTGATCACTGAGAGAGGCTTAGTAAGATCAAATGTGGTAATAGTGACTGATAATAAAACTTTACAGAACTTTAATTTTTCTCCAGTACAAAAGATCCAAACTGCACATACGTTAGTCACAATCTTTCTTTCTTTCCTGGAAACCCTTTTTAAATCTATTTTCAAGGCTCATGGAATCTTTCCTTAAATAGTTTGCCTGCAGGGAAAAAAAAAACCCAAACAAACAACCTAACAAAATGCAGGATGACAGTAGAGAGAGCCTTTGGGAGATTTAGGAATATCTGATGAAGACCTAGTGTGTTTGAAAAGTGTGAACACCTAGGAAGAGCACTCCTTTGGCAATGAGATTTAGTACAGCATTCCACATGAACTCTCTGTGGTCTGGAAAGCAGGGCTCAAAACACATGAAACAGCTTGAGCAGCTCAAGAGACAGACACTCTTGCAAGAGGCACGTTGTTCAGGATGGCTTGTACACATGCTTTGAGGGAAACCCTTCAAAACTTTTCGTGCAATTTAAGTATTTCTGGCAACTCTATGTTATGCATTACATGAGCAATAATTGTTAGACGACTGAACAAAAGAAAACTCCTCTTAAACAATGAAAGCAATGGATTTAGAGACTTTATACACGGAACATGAAGAAGATTTGTGGGTAAAATACAAATTTCTAAAGCATCTTGAACTCCATCAACAATTTAAATAAGAATTGAGCTCAAAGAGGATTGGTGTCATTACTTCAGTATGGAAACTCTAAATCAGCCATTTACTGCCAGCACTGTATTAGAGGATTCCAAACAGACAGATGGCCAGGCAGCAAGTAATTGTTACTTATAGCTCTACTGGCATGTACCTTTCCCCAGCAGGCAGACTCTTCCAACAACTGGAACTGAAGAAAAGCTTTTGGGTCCTGAATGTGTTGTGAGAGCAGAGAACTTGCCGTACCTTGGCACTGCCTGCCACTCTGTCCATTGCCTGTCACTGAACTTTCTATTTCCACTTTTACTGCCCTCTGAGGAACACCCAGGCTCAGCTGATCCAAAATACTATTTATTTCAGTCAAAATGCATTACTTCTCTACCACCTCTATTGTGATGAATTTCTATCCATGTTTGGACTCCATTCTCTCTGTGTGTTTGCAGTCCCATGCCTCATGGATATCTCCATAAAAATTTTCCTTTTAATTTGGATTTGACAGGCCCTTCTTTGAAATGTCACTAAATCAACTCTGTCTAAATTTATATGACTCATTTGTTCTTTCATAAACCTATCTGTTCTTTGCTGATTAAGAATATCAGTCTCATCTGTATTTACCTCTATACATCAACAGCTGTTCTAGTTTCATTCTTGTTCTTTATTTCCCTTCTACATCCGCTGTAACAGAGCACTGAACTGTGATATGTTTAAGTGAAAAGAACTTGAACCATGATTTCTGGACTTCATCCATCAAGAATTTGTTTTCTTCTTAGGGAAAAAAAAAAAGCACTTAGGTATATATAAACAAAAATATTAGTATTTGATGCACCTCCTTCATCTGCTGTCTCTTTCATGTCAAAGAGTCACTAGGAACAGCAACAGAAGAAAGGGTGGAGAAATAACTGATGACATTTCACCTAAAAATGATGATTCATTGAGAATAAAACATCACAAAAATCTGACTGTGTACAATCTTCTGATAGAAAAGACATAACTTTCAAAATTTCTTTGCTAGTTCTAGGATATGTGGACTATTAATATTTGAGATATTAGTTTCTGTCATTTCACAGAAAGAATAATGATGACAGTTCCCAAGACTGTTTCTACACAGAACGCTAACAGTAATTTGTTAATTGGTTTCCCAGGCTACTCAGCTTCAACAGCCTAATGAATTATTTGCTCAAAGAATTAAACACTGGGGTTTGGTGTCTGGCAACTCTTGTGTCCTCAGCTGCTGGGGCAGCCCAGCTGGGGCACAGCCTGCCTGGTGGCTCCTCTGCACAGGGTCTGCCCTGGGGTTTTTTGCTGGTGAACCTGATGAGCCTTGGCATGTATTAATTCCACTCATGAGAATGACTGCTCTCTTAGCGGGATGCCAGCCATCAAAAAGGGCAAGAAAGAGCTTCTAAAGAGAGAAGACTGGAAGGGTTTTCCAAAGCCTTGCAGTAATGATAAAACATCAGCTTCTTGTGAATGATAAAAGAAATGGTTCTGAGATTGTTATTTTGGAAAGACTTATAGCTCTTAAGAAATTGTGAGGAGCACATCCAGGCTGCCTGTGTCAACCAAGAGCCTGAAGGGGACTCTCAGACACACTCTCAGGAATCAGAGGGTTGCACTGTGCAATACTCCATGTCTAGGAGTTTCGACCTGAGAGCTTGCCTGGGAATCTCAGAGCTAATGGCATAACCAGTCTGCTCTGCAAACCAGCTGTGTCAGGAGTAGGTGCAATCTGGCCTTTCAGTCCACCTGTCACATAAAGATCAAAGTCTATCCAAAGAGGTACCCTTTTCTGCAACAATGAGAATACTTTCATTATCTGACAATATACCATCCTACAAGTTTTTCTTTCTACATCAATGTTTCCCCCTGGTCTCAGCATGCAGGTTATAATACTGCTTATTAGTTTGTAGTATTTCTTTTTTATGATACCAAAGATGTTATAATCAAGTATTTCTTCTTAATATATGAAAACAATTTTTGCATACACATTAAACAATTAAAATTCTCTTTGGCTTTTCTCAGAGAAGTGTTCCTTGCTTAGCTTGTAGCTGGTTATTTTGGATGTTATTTAGGGGAGTTTTATGCTGCCTCCTCAGTCCCTTTTAGTACATAATACTTACATGACAACACAGAGTAAGTCAACGGAAAGGCAACTGTAATATGTTCCCATTCTCAGCTAAAAGCCAATATATAAATGCTTCTTTTTTCTATACCACAAGGCATGTGCTAACATATCACTTAACTGCGTACTTTCTATGCCTTGTGAGGCAAAACCCAGATCCGTGCCTGGTTTAAACTGCCAGGCAATAACATGGAGTTGCCTTAAACTCTTGGTTCTCTATTGAGAACTCAAAAAAAAACAAAAACAAAAAAAAAAAAAAAAAAAAAAAACCAAAAAAAAAAACCAGTTGGGGGGGTGGGGGGAAGAAAGATTTNAACAAAACCAAAAAGAAAAACCAGTTGTGGGGTTGTGGGGAAGAAAGATTTGGTGGTACAGCTGTTGCTCACCCCTGAACGCTTTTCGTGCGTGCCTGGCTTGAGGGCTCTGTGTTCCATGATCTTACTGGTTTCACCGGCAAAAGGCATCCCCGTGAGAGCATCGATGCGCTACCGGACGGGCACCCAGGCTCCCTGGGATTGTGTCACGGGAAGAGGGGGTTCTCCGGCACCTGGGAGCGGGCAGCGAGGGGTGAGAAGCGTCCGGCAGCAGCCCGGCAGCAGCCCGGGGGTGGCGGCGGGCACCTGCGGGGCGCAGCGATGGGCGGGGGGCGTCCCGGCTCAGGGCAGCGACTCGCACCTCTTATGGGGGAGCGCCGGCGGCAGCGAGAGGGAGGAGGAGAAAAGGCAGGCGAGGAGAGGGGCTGGGGAGACACGGGCGGGCGGGCAGGAGCCGGGGGCTAGAGGAGGAGCTCCGCGCAGAGCGGCGGCGGGCACGGCCGCGGTCGG